>JBCNYG010000009.1:8087115-8097367 GCA_039654305.1 Porochilus rendahli | reverse complement strand
AGCCCTAGTGTATTGTAAGCTACCTCGCCACTGATCAGGTTTTCCTAAAACAGGTCTGTTTGAGTGGCACGGTGGTGTAGTGGTTAGCACTTCTACCTCACAGCAAGAAGGTTCTGGGATGAATCTAGGGCTCAGCAGGGGTATTTCTGTTTTGTGTTTGGTTTGCACATTTTCCTTGTGTTTGCATGGGTTTCCTCCAGGTAATCCAGTTTCCTCCAACAGTCCCAACACATGCACATTCGGCTAATTGACTGTTATAAATTGCCCCTAGGTGTGAGTGTGGATGATTTTGTGTGTGTGTGTGTGTGTGAGAGAGAGAGAGAAAGAGAGAGCAGTGGTAGTACAATGGTAGCTCAGTGGTTAAGGCTCTAGTTTATTGATCCAAAGGTTGGGGTTTCAATCCCCAGTACCACACAGCTACTGTTGGGCCCTTGAGCAAGACCCGTAACTCTCAATTGTATAAAATGTTGCTCTGGATAAGAGCGTCTGCCAAATGCCATAAATGTGTGTCTTTGTGTGTGTGTTGGCCTGTGATGGACTGGTGAGTTGTTTAGTGTAGGAATGTATTGTTTTTTGGAAATAAGTTGCTTTAAGATACAGGTTCAATGCATTAAGACTGGAATATGCTGTTAGAATGTTTAAAGATTTTCTTTTTCTTGAAACAGCAACAGGAAGTGTCTTGTCGTGTATTGTGTCATGTCTGTCAGTTACAGTGTGTCTTCTGCTTGCGAAGCTCTTTATAAAATCTGATGAAAATGATTTGTGGGCGGCACGGTGGCGTAGTGGTTAGCACGTCCGCCTCCCAGCAAGAAGGTCCTGGGTTCGATTCCCAGCTCGGGCGTTTCTGTATGGCGTTTGCATGTTCTCCCTGTGCTTGCATGGGTTACCTCCTGGTACTCCGGTTTCCTCCCACAGTCCAAAAACATGCACAGTAGGCTAATTGGCTGAGCCAGCCTCCCGCGACCCTAATTAGGAATAAGCAGTTCAGAAAATTAATGAATGAATGAACTTTTTCAGGAACTATGAAAAGGTTGGTCTATTTTTTAAATATTTTTACAGTTTACGTAATTCACATCAATGTCATTCAGACATCAATGTCGCTCATGAAATGGCAAGGCACCTATACATAAACACACCAGCTCTCTTAGTTCCACATCTTTGATAAACCAAAGCAACTTCTAAAACATTAGCATTGATGATGATGCTAGCATACTTTCACACTAGCATACATGCAAGCTACTGCATGTTATTTCTACTTTTATTTCTACTTTTGCATATGCATATTCCCAAATTCAACAAGTCACCAATTCCCAACCATCAGCCAGGTATCTCCTAGCATAAAATTACCTGACTACCAACTAGGAAAGGTGAAGGATAAAACATGCGTTTAAAAGATGAAAGGATAAAAGACACGAGAAGCCAAACAAAGCACAGTTTTTCCAACAGGACAACATGACACACTCAGAGGAAAGCACCATCATCCCTTTTCTCACACATGCACTCAAAGATGCCCATGACTGGATACTATTGATACGGCTAACTGAAGAGAGCTGGTATATCAACTCTCCCACCCAGGTAACTTTAAATTCAGTAAATGTGCCACTGTCAATTTTGAAAGTAGGATGAAACATTTCTGTCGAGTCTCAAATGCTTACATACAGTATCAACCGCCAAAGTGCACCGGCACCAACATATACACAGTAGAGTCACATTTTTAAAGTAAATGGACACCATGATTTTTGGACATAGATTCATAGATAAGGCCGGTTAAAAAATATTCCGGTTTCTCATCAGAACTTTTTGAAAGCGTAAATGCGGCACATGGGCGTTTTGTTTGTTAGTTTGTTTTTTAATACAGAAATGAAGTGATTGTCAAAGAACAAAAGCTTTTAAAGCTAAATGTGAGTAAAGTGGCTGTAGCTGTACCATACACTCTAGATTTTGAATAGATTTTATGACCGGTCTTTCACATGTACATGTACATTTAAAAATTTTTAATCTCTGAAACCCCCCAGTGCAGCTAACTGGGTTTTCAAAGGCCAGCCATGTCTCTCACAGTCTGTGGTGGGAGACATGCAAAAGAACCATTGCTGACTTTCATAAAAAGTAGGATGCATTGCCGTAAGCGTGTTTCTGCCCTGCGATGGCCTGGCGAGCTGTCCAGAGTGTTGGCTGAGATTTTCAGTGGTTCAGAAAATGAATGAATGAATGAATAAACTTTGAAACTCTGAACATCTGTCTATAGAACAGCAGCCTTGCGGGCACTGAACATAAATAAAGCAGCCAAGTTGATGAAGATACTGCACAGAATCACGTGGAATCACGTGGAGATTCTCTGCAACTTCAGTTACCTTACAATGGGGATTATTTTCAACAGTCCAAAGATACCCGCCAAAGGGCCCAGACTGACCTGAGCCGGATGCTGTTGATTCCTTGCCTTTGCTGGTCAATTGTACAATCGCATGCGGCAAGAGGAATCCCAAGGCAAAGTCCAGTCCAGCCTCACACTGACCCAAGATACACCCTATTTGAAAACAGACAACTCTTTTGCTTCTAGTGATCCTGGCAACACTAGCTGCTATAAACATTTTATATACTGTAATCTAAATTTAAAAACAATAATGTATTTACAAGCTGAATCAAATGAGTTTCACAGATAAATAGTTTCACAAGGGGTGTTTATTTACCTTTGATATGTCTCTGTACATGTGAAAAGCACATATCCCATACTTCAGTACATTTCTATATTCATGGCGAACGCACATATCCAGAGTGACTTACTTGTTTTTTTTTTTAAAAAAAAGTAATTATACAGTTGAGCACTAAGAGCCTTTGCTCGAGGGCCAAGCAGTGGCAGGTTGGTGGTACTGGGGCTTGAACCGCTGACCTTCTGATCAGTAACCCAGTGTCTAATTTGCTGAGCCACCACTGTCAGTAGAAACATATTTAATCTGTTGTTTTTCCATTAACATAAAAATAAAAAATGTTAAATATACTATAATATTGTAGTGTTAGTTCACCCACTCATCAGCATAGGTCAAAAAAAGCAGTGGCAAAAACATTAGCACCATTGTAAAAAGGCTGCTGTGCCACTGCTTCAGAGCACATTAGTGCAGGGACATAAATCAGGCTTATGTGTGATCATATTAGTAATATGCCTACATTATTCTTCCACTTCACAGTCTCTCTGTTTGAAAAATGAGGCGTATTGTTAACATTCAATACAAACTCTATGGCAATTATCTCCGAGATAAACATTAGACTATAGAATGGATAAATGAGTTATAAATAGCAACAATTCATGGGTCTGTTTGTAACCTGCCTAAATGGACTATAATAATTTCAGACCTGTTCAGTGTTTCTAGTGACCACAAGCTCAAACATAATTGTGGTGCAATTAACCCAGGAGTTTAATAGGTAGCACGTGGTCCAAAGAAGCCATTACAGGTCTTTGCTTCAGCTTTCCACAGTGCACGGGTGAGTGTGTATATGTGTGTGTGTGTGTGTGTGTATGTGTGTGTGTGTGAGGGTAGTTATCTCCTCGCTCTGGAAGTTCTATTAAACAAGCTAATTTTGTGATAATTAGGAGCCATTATCTGTGGCGGAAATGGCTGAAAGAAAGCAGAACTGTGGCCACATTTCTGCTAAAGTTATGGTGTGTCACTTTAAGTACTGATAGTTAAGTAATAATCTATTCATCTTAGTGAGGACAAACCTAAGCAAGGGTAACAGCAAATTTAATTTTTAGAGAAGAGCTGACAAATATATTGTCCAAGGGCTGGGTTCATCCTGAAGAGTTTCAAGCCAGGCCCACCAAATTTAATTAGGATCCATGATATAAATCAAAATCTTAATTGAACCAAAAGGTTTGAAAAAAATAAAACAAAACAACAACAAAAAAATTCCATTAAAGGCAAAATAAAGCTGGACACCAAGTTCTTGACCAAACTTGCTAATGAAAGTAATTCTTGATTACCAAGCTAAACTTCAGTCTTATTTATAACCCCTGTTAAACCAATTCCAGTTTCAAGATGTAACACTATAAAATATGTAAAAATTCAAGTGAATGATTTGGAAATGAAATATTTATTACTACTTTTATTACTTTTGGTTCATACGGGGGGACTGCAGGGCTTGGCAGGGTTTTTCTCTCTCCGAGTGCTCTTGTTTTGGTAATACATTAAACTGTGGCATACATTCAAACTATATATTTTATAAAATCAAACAGAACCAACATGCAATTAAAGTATGTGCACAGTTCTGTGATGAAAACATGATGATGTTGCGGATTACATCAGCAATTCTTTGTACATGTTTACATTTTTTCGAGGGAAATTACTCAGTGAAACATAGGTAGGACTTGAACAAAATCTATTATTGGAAAGTATAAATCTATAAAAACTACCCATGAAAGCAGAAAGTGAGTCACGAGAACAGAAGCTCCGAGCAAATGTAGAAAGAGCATCAGAATGAATCAGGCAAATCTGTAGGCTGAGAGAAGCCAGAGAAGTAGAAGGCGGTGTATAGCATAGCTTCAGAAACTGACTAATGTTGCACGGCAGAAGCTAATTAACAGACTTTTACACATCTTTAAAAATATCATTGTCTGAGAGCGAGTTCCCTGGACAATATGTAGCTCGGTTTGAAACAAAACTCTGTGATGTGGCCCAACCAGAACAAAGATTTGGTAGAAGAACCGGCGTAAGAGGTATCCGAAGGTAAGAGAGGTAAGAGAAGCCAGTCAATCATTCAACCCTAATTTCATCCCAATGTACAAAGTAATCAAAACATACCATCCATTACAGTTTCTGAGCAACACTGCAACACAATAATTAACAAAACGAATATCAAAGCTGCCAGAGCTGAAGCATTGCAGAATAATATATTCTGTATATTTAGTTTATGATTCGCACCAAAACAGAAACATATTCCGTCACTACATTTTTGTCAAATAAAATAAGTTTTGTGACTTCCTGCAGCACCCTTTCCTACACAACCATCAACCTTTGCGCAGCATTACACCAAATTTAAGCAGACGTCTCAACAATTTGTTAGACAGAAAGAACGGAAAATGTGAGGAAAAGCTACATTGCTTGTTTCACTCGTACTACCATCACTAAGTGGGCTGATTTCTTCCTAGCACAGGCTGTAGATTCAATTATATAAGAATTTTTGAGCCAAAGGCACTAGAACATCTTGTAAATGATGCAGTATTCAGTGATAGGCTATAAGTCATCTTTGTAACTAAAGAGATATTAAAGACTGTGAGATAGGAAGGATGACATGCTGATGAGCAGAACTATTATCAATTGAGATGTGTAGGAACATGCCAGGATTTGTTCTTTGACTGCGTGTTCAATTTGACATGACCATTCTTGCCAGTGCAAATGTGTGTGTGGATTGTCTTTTAAAATCTTTGTGGGGTCTGGTATAGCAGGGTGTCAGCAACTCCATAAGTTGGTTTTTAAATTAACTGTAGGTTGGAGGAGCAGAATATTTATTAGCAGCATTGATAACTATGTTGGTGGAATGTCGTCATATGGATACTAAGGAAAGTGTGTATGCGTGTGTGTGTGTGTGTGTGTGTGTTCTGAAGCCAGCAATAGCAGTACTGCCTGTCAGCATCTTATTCTCGCTCACTTTCCTTCTCCCTCATTTTTTAATATCCCTTTAGTCACAGAGATGAATTACGGCTTATTACCAAGCCTGCTTTTATTTATATACACTGCCATCTGACCTGAGAACAGTTCAGTGCTTTCCTGCTGTACTCCTCGCCAACACACAGAACACAAACTCAGATCCCAGACCAGCTCTGATTGCCCCAGTTGATATGGATGAGGGTAATGATGCATAATGCTGTGCTGCAGAGAAGGAATATGTTTGGAGGCACCATCAAGTCACGAATAGAAGGAAGCACAAAATGTTTAAACCTTCTGTCTACGGTAGATAACATTCACTACTCTACCAATGATGAGTATATTTTAGATTTTCTCTGGTAAAGATCGGACTCCAGTTGCTGACCAAGATGAAAGCTTCCTTGTGCATCATAAAATGTAGATTTCAGAGTTAAAAGCAGGTGTTCATGCTCTTCATCATCATCATCATCATCATGCTCTTATGTTCACATTTATTCTATTCATACCCATCTTTGTTCTGGATCATCTTCAAAATCGCATGAAGTGTTTTTTGTCCAAAGCCCCACCTCCGGCAGACATTTTATGAAAATCCACACATAACTTTTTGCAAAAAAAAGGAAAGTGTACACCACTACCTGCTAGGCCTGCTGTAATACCGTATAATGATAAAGAATTCTTGTAAAAATTCCTGAATCCACATATTTGGTCCACATCATCCAAAATCTAGTCTTCATTTTCCCATCTCTGGTAGGAATTTTACGTCTATAATACCCCACCTCCAAAAAATGCTTTGTAAAATTCCTGGATCTAAAATTTGACCCATATTATCATTCACAATCTAATGGAGTCTTTCTTTTTCAAAGCCCCATCTCTGGTAGAAATTTCAGGAAAATACAAACATAACTTTTTTACATAATCCGGTTCAAGTCCGGTGCAAGAACAAACAACCATACGCGGGTGGGCTAAACAGTTTATGCAATGGTCAAATCTGACCAAATGTGGTTTATTTTTCAACATGCACTCCTAATCCTAGACCTACATACTTATTCCATTGGTACTGCAGGACTTAAATCCATCACAGAACCAACACATACGCACAGCCATTCAAACTCACACCTAGGGATAATTTTGAGCAACCTAATGTGTATGTCTTTGGACTGTGGGAGGAAACCGGGGTACCCTGAGGAAAACCCACACAAGCATGAAGAGGACATGCAAACTTCACGTTTAAATGCCCCTGCCGAGCCTGGGACTCAAACCCAGGACCTGTTTGATGTGAGGTGGAGATGCTAGGCTACCAGTACTTCGCCCTCCACTCCTGCTCATATATTTGTAGTGTAAAACTTGCAAGGTTTTAAGTATAAGCTGCATCTTTTTTAGTCGCCAAGCTGCTGACTTCCTGGCTTGTTGTGATTGGTTACTATGTCCGTCTGCTTTATGCTCACTAATCTTTCCTCATGACCAGCTTTCGAAAGGGAAAAAAGTCTAAAGCCTACCAGCATGCAGTGAAGAGTGATAATAATGGGAAAAAAGATGACATGTGGAGCACTGAGTGGCTGTTAAAATAGAGGAACTGACTGCTTCCATCCGGAAAGCAAAAGGCTGAATCGAATAATTATGGCTTGAATTTGCGCTTATAATAGGCCATTCGAAAGACATAAGCCATGATTAGAGAATTAGCAGGTTCGAGGCCATCAGTGTGTCAGTATAAACAGGAAATAAAAGCTAATGACACTTTCAATCTAAAGTCATATTTTCTCCATCTTCTTCCCATCATGCTGCTACAGCATGTAACTTTCCGAAATTGACAACCCTTGGCTATTGATTCGTACTTCACACACTCATCTTCATGCATCTGTCCTCATTTGCCTCATTCAAAATGGAAAACTTTCCAGCTCAGAAACTTTTAAAAATGTGCATAAAACACTACACATTATGGCTTCACTTGTTTTCCATTGTAAAAATAAATAAATAAAATATAAAAAAAGAAACAAACAAAAAAAATGGGACAGGAATAAGAATTAAACCCCTAATTAAAACCATCGAACTGGGCTGTCTGGAAATGTTTCTTTCATTTCTTTCTTTCTTCTTCTTCTTTTTTTTTTAAAAAACTAGCCGTAGGTTGTTATTTTATCTCAATTTAAGACCAGCCTGCTTGCAACATACAAAAGCATAAAATAAAATGAATATTAAACCTGCTGCTTTTATTATTTTGCTCTTATAGCGCTAGCGACTGTGCTGAGTTGGTTAGCTTTATTGCTAAAGAGCATAAAACAAATTCATGTAGTCATGGTATCAGTAAAAATACTGAGTAGATCGATGCCAGTGAGATGAATTAGGTAAATTTAATGCTCTACATTTGTTGATTTTATGCCTCATGGCTTGTTTTTCTCTCTGTTTTTTTTTTTTTTGGATCATTGTGCAGTCATGCTTGAGTCATGCTAACAGGCAGAGATTAGCAATGCAGCTTGATAAACACAACATCCCCTGAGAACATGCTACAAGTGAAGTGAAGAAGTCAAAGTGAAGGATCTGTTCAAAGACCTGTACATTTATTAAGCTATTGGTTGGAGGTTGGTAAACACAAGACGTCTACTTTTTCAGTCTAGCTGTCGGTCAACAACACCACAGTTCTGAGAGAGATGACTAAAGATCCACTGAGTAATACCGGCATGCAAAGATTTTCATCAGTGTGAATAAATGAATTCAAAATTCTTTTCACAGCTAAAGAGCAAAAGTTTGCATGCCCCCGTGAATCTTGAATGTACAAACCAAAACAAAAAAAAAGAAAAAACTAGAATTAAAGAATAGTTATATTAGGTAAATTGATTCACTACCACAAAATATAGTTATAAGTAGAAGATTGGTTGTGGATTGCAATCCCCTTGTGGATCAATGACAAAATCCATATTCTGCTATGGAATTCCCCAAAGTTTGGTACACAATAGCATTAAGTTCAGAAGTTTCTGTGAAAGTTTTTGAAAGTCCATTCACAGATGTAGATGATGCATAATAAATATGGCAAGCCCCTTGTGAAGTATTGAAAAGTCCCTGTTTTGCTATGAGAAAGCCCAAGAAGTTGACATATTACAAAGACAATTAACAGGAAGATTCTTTTCCCTGAAAGTTTGGTTAAAATAAGTTGCCTTGTTGAGAAGCAACTGAAAGTTACACACATGTGTCACGATGGATGATGGCGATGAGACAGACAATGATGATGCAAGACAAACATATAGTGATTCCTATGTCACTCCAGCTTCGCTAGCAGGAAATTTGATAAGAAAAATTCCAAGTAGTTATAAAAGTATATGTTATTATTTTGGACATTTTTATCTGTCCATTATTCATGAATCTGACCCTCGTAAGAGACTCATGAGTTTGGAACTTTGGGCTACTCAGAAAATGTGCAAGACATAGTGGGGGGGTTATTTAATTTATTCACCTTTTAATTCAATCTTCAAGTGTGAGAACATGTACATGACTTTTATGTACAAAATTGTTTTGACGTTGCCAAAATTAAATGCACGTCCAGGCCCCAGTACAGCGCCATCTAGTGTGGGACAAGGACTATTCCCATGTGTACCGGGGTTTTTGAGACTTTTTGTTTAATGTCACCACATTTTTGGAAGTCTACAAACAATGTTTTCGCATCTTTTGTGCAAAACAAGCAATAAAAGCAAAACTGAAAGAAAAAAAAGCCAGAACCTTCATTTTGAGATCATTTTTTGGTGATACATGATAAAATATCCCCAGTCTGAGATGTACAGAGATTCAAGAGAATACATTTAATTCACAAAACACACACTATTTATTGTAATCTATCTTTAGTAGGGTGGGCATTTGGAGTGTATGAAATGTTTCCTTTTCCTCCCCGTGATCCCAGTAGGATTAAGCGGTTCAGGAAGAACTCACTGATCTCTGAGAATAACTCATGATATTGAGAATAACTCATGAATTCATTATTTTATGGTTCAAATTAAATACTCCATTAAGTTAAAGGTCTCCTACAAGCTAAGAAGACTTCTTTAAGAGTGTCGTATCCATTTAAATCACAGTGGACTATTTGGAAGAGGAGTAGGTGGAAAACGAGGGTGGACTTGTCCACCCCAAAAGGAGCACCTGTCTTTAAGTTAAATCCCGATTCACACCTTCAGAAAGATAAATCAACTGTGAAACACATTTAGGGTGTAATGAACCATGATCTCTCTCTCTCTCTCTCATTCTGCCTCCCTCTCTCTCTCACACCCATACACACACACCAACACACACACAAAACCGTATACCCACACATTCAGAGTGAAGGTTGATACCCTGACACTATGAGTCATAGCATTGTTTCCACGTCGACTGCAAACTGAGGTTTTCCCATCAATAGAGGTATCAAGCTCCGGGGGGGGGGGGGGGGGGGGGGGGTTTTTGGAAAAAAAGGAGACATGCAGAATTCACAAAGCATTCTCTTTCCAAAATATGGGTAGAATATTATTAAGTTAAATTGTTCACAACAAAGGCGGCACAGTGGCGTAGTGGTTAGCATGTCCGCCTCACAGCATGAAGGTCCTGGGTTCGATTCCCAGCTCGGGCGTTTCTGTGCGGAGTTTGCATGTTCTCCCTGTGCT
>JBCNYG010000009.1:8075391-8085585 GCA_039654305.1 Porochilus rendahli | reverse complement strand
CCCCCCCCCCCCCCCCCCCCCCCCCCCCCCCCCCCCCCCCCCCCCCCCCACCCCCCCCCCCCCCCCCCCCCCCCCCCTTTCCCCTCTGTGTGTGTCACATCTTCACACACACGGAACAACATGTTTTTACAGAGTACTGTGTCTGTGAATCAAAACAGTAGTGATCAAAAACCCCATTTTAAATTACCCCTCTCTTGTCGTCATCACATTCATCATGATCTCTTCCCCAGGGTTATCATTGCCGACGCCATTCTTATGACGCAGATGAACGATTACTAACTGTCTGCCCTCTCAGTGCGTCCCTCAATTCAATTACACTACTGTACGTCTAGCTCTCCCACAAACCACAACCGAGCTACAAATAATTTTCTGTAATTTATAATTTTACTCGTCTTCAATTCTAAATGTCTATGGCTACAGAAAAATGATTTATACCTAACTTCTATGCTCCCTTTTAACAACCTGATGTTTCAATGTTCATACAATGGTGTAGTGGTTAGCTCATACGCCTCACAGTCCTGGGCTCAGCAAGGTGTCTCTGTGTGAAGTGTGTTCCCCTGTATGCTTGTGTGGGTTTCCTCTGGGTACACTGGTTTCCTCCTACAGTCCAAAGACAAGCACATTAGGCTAGTTGGCTGTTTGTGTGGTCGTGTGTGTGTGTGTGTGTATAAACATGCACCTACATGACTGTTGATAATCGATAAGCATCTCACCATCAGGTTGCTTTTGGAACATCAATAAGAACCTACAGTCTGTCCATCCTGCCAGCGTACATGTACACATGAGAAGTGTGAATGAATGTTTGTCTTTCACCAGAGAAAATTAATTTGCCAAATAATTTATTCTACTGGGATCGTTGGCCAGCTGGAGCCTATTTCAGCCGACAATGGGCAAAGTAAGGTACACCCTGAACAGTTTGCCAGTCTAACACATATACACAACCATTTACACTCAGGACAATTTGAAACAGCCGATTAGTCTAATAAGCATGCCTTTGGACTTTGGGAGGAAATATCCGGGACTTGAACCCAGGACCTGGTCGTGCAAACCACTACATCACACTTTCTGGAAATCAAACTAAATAAATTGTAAACTAAATAAATAAATAAAAATAAAACTACCAGTCAACTGTATAAAGAACTCTGTTAGCATTCGCTTTATCACGTATCTGACACTTTATAACATATTATAGATAATAAAGATGTGTTTAGGGGAGGCTTAGGTTTCTCCACTGTGCATATATACTGACTGTTTGCAAGGCAACGTATGTGTGTATGAATGTGTGTGGGTGTGTGTAAGCAGTGGTGGGTGTGGGCACTGGAAGAATATTTCCTTTCATATACATGTGACTCAGAACACTGGAGTGAAAACCACAGTGCAGTAATTAGTATGTGTACAGGGCGGCGGGATGGGGGGGTGGGGGGGGGGTTATTTGAGGTGGCTGTGAAAGATGGGCACAGATGTTAGAAGAGCTCTGGGCTTTCCCTCTCCCTTCCTCTTCTTAATGTCCTCTCTCGGACTTTCACAAAACAAACCCCACCCCCTCCAACTGCAACTGTTCAGCAACACTTGCCCTGAACGTAAGCTACAGACATGACGCAAGGTGCTTTTTAAACATGCCAGACTATAAACACTTACCCACGACATACAATTCTCACACTGCGAAAACCACTTTTTATCAGCGTGACTCACCATTATGCATTTCCAAAACCTGCAAGATCCTTCGCAGCGCCACTGTGTAGCAATTACTTAGTAATACACACTTTCAGTAGACAAACGACAAACATTTCATTGCTTCATGCTGGTGAGTGCGAAATTCACCAGCTCATATGCTAATGTATGCAAATGAGACCGGTGTCATGTACTTTTTAGCGTTTAATGCAATGTACCCAGCGTTCTCTGGACACTGCGATGGGTTGTGTGTGAAGTTCTCACGCTGTCTGGAGATGACAGCTGAAGCAAGAGCCCCGTAATTACACTAGTGACATACAACACAGCTAAGTGTCTAATAATACATGTACGTCTGGAATTCATTTGCATAAAGGAGCAACAGAGGAGCACAGTCAGTGTTTTGTGAGCCTGGGGTAAGACTTGGGGTTAATCAGCAATTAGCAGGAACATACTGAATGTATGTGTACTATTGACTACAATTGTGTCCCAAATATTGCAAATAAAAGTTTTCCATGTTTTCTGTCTATATTGTTCTGCTCCATTCGGTCGACAGTTCAGACTGTTATCTGTCTCTTATCAAATTCCAAAGTTTCGCTCCCTGGAATGACTGTCTAAAGAAGTTCTCCATATGCACTTGAACTCACTAAATCAACACTGGTGGTAATATTTACACATTTTGATTAAAATCTAAAATTTATGAGTTTAAAATGAACCAAAACATCATAAAATTAAAATCCTTCTGAATCCCTGCAAGGCCCTGTTGCTGATATAGCGTCGGCTGTTTGGCATTTCTTTAATTGATTTCATCTCATTTTCATAACCATTTTTTTTCTTTATTAGGTTTATGTGGAGGCTGGAGTCATCCCATCTTACTTCACGTGAAGGCTGGATACACCCTGAACAGACCACCCCAGGGTGAACACACACACACACACACACACACACACACACACACTAGGGGCAATTGAGAATATCCAATTAGTCTAATGTGCAAATTAGATCTTTTGGGACTCCACATAGAAATTTTCTCACCGACCACGGGGCTTGAAATGAGGACGTTCTTGCTGTGAGGCAGAAGTGCAAACCACTACTTGTGCCGCCTACTTCTCTAATTTTATCTCAAAAAATGATGTGGGAGTTTTACCCTTCGCCGTCTCTGTATTTGAATGTCTGTCTGTTATATTTCGTTCACATAGTGTATACTGATCAAGACTCACCAAGCAACTCCGACCTCACATATCTATGTCCCTCCCTGCCGCCCCTCAGCCCGCCCCCCCCCCAGCTCTGCCCCCCCTCAGCCGTGCCCTTTATTTTTTGTCCAAATTTATGCAGTTACCAGACATTAAAATGAGTTCAATGAAGAGTTTAGTTAAGCCTTTAGCCTGTACGTTGGGCCTTCTCCGGTCCTCACATGTTTTTTTAACAGCTATATATTTTGGGCGTTTTTTTTTGAGTATTTTTGTTAAGCAAACTTACCATTCCTGAGTCTTTATTGCTGCCTTTTGTTAGCCGTCTAACTGTTATTAATACAATAAACGTTACGATGTAGGACGCAATGGCTACCAAAGCCTGCTTTTGATTTTGATAAATTGAAAAATCTAAGTAAAAGAAGTAAGTAAAAGTGCTGGTTAAGTGTTCCAGCTAAAAATAGCACATTGGTTCTTAGTCAGTGCGATAAAAATGTGGTTTTAATCAAATGTTTGCCTTTGAATATGTAAATATTTTGAAGATTCAAATGGTGGAATTAATTCTCATAGCCTAAAGCTCGCAAAGACACACACACACGCACACGCACATGCACTCACACACACACACACACACACACAGACACACAAAATCAACTGGGATTTGTAAAGCCCCAGAGATGAGAGTGATAGCGGGGGCGGCTGAAGATGTAAGTCATCAAGTGTATGGGTGGAAATGAAGTGCTTGTGTTTCTTGTGGCCCGTCATCTCCGCTACACATAGAGAGACAGATGGTGTCAGAAATGTGTTGAGTTGTTTTTCCTTTTTTTTTTTAATGCCATTTAATCTTTATTATAAATGAAAAGAAAAGAGACAGCCCTTTCATGGCTACAAGAAACTTAAACACATGTAAATAATTACCAACTTACAGCAACCCAAGCTTTAAATGTATTATTAAGAATCACTCACTCACTAATTTACCTAACTGCTGAATTACTCTAGGGTCTCTGGGAGGCTGGACCCTATCTCAGCCAACACTGTGCAAAGGTGGGGTACACCCTGAACAGCTATCAGACCACTGCAGGGCAACACACGCACCTTTCACACTCACCCTCACATCTAAGGGGGAATTTGGACCTGCCATTCTAACATGCAGCCAGCCTAGAACCCAGGACTGCGAGGCAGCCATTCTAACCACTATGCCACTGTGCCACCCGATTTAGAATCACATGCTATAATACCATATCATTATTCTATACTGTGTAATTGTGATTCTGATGGTTGTCAGTCTTCCCTTGAGGGGAAACCTAGTCACTGCACTAACAGCCTCCAGGAGAGGTGGCAAGAGTACGTACATTCTGTACTCAAAGGGTGGCACAGATATTCATGCAAGAAAAAAAAAAAAAAAAAAAAAGTATGAGCCTTGATTCAATGTATTTACTCAAGCAAAAGTGGAAAAAAGTACAGGCTCTGAAATAAACTGAAAAGACTAAATGTGAAAGAAGCCCCTTTGAAGGACATTTCAATATATACATTTTCTCCACAAGTCAAGGGTCTATCTTTTTTTCTGCTTCATTACAAAAAACATTATATTGTTTTTGTCTTGGTACTTGTGTACGTCACACATGATGTGCATTGATGGGTGCAGTGTCCAAGGTATAGTCTTGTCTATATTTTACTGTCATTTAGGTTAAAGTCAGTTTTGATAAGGAGGAAACAGGCAATGATGCAAATAATAATACATCAAAAGCACAAAGCACACTTGGACAACACAAACCACCATCAGAATATAAACCAAAATATCAGAAATCATATAAATGTATGTGTTTATGTTGATTTATATATAAATCACTATTAAACACACTACAGTTTACTATATATCGAATAGATTCTTTGACTTTGTGATGATATGTCGACTAAACAAATAGACAGTGGAAATCTCAGCATTTTGTACGGTCTCCTTTGGCCTTTATAACAGCGAGCGCTGTTGCTAGAGTTGTTTTCACATATTTGTTTCCACAGTATCTGTAAGGCTGTGCTCCAAATAACTTGTAACTGTTCCCAAAGACAGTCTTTGGAGAATATACTTGTGTGATAAATTCATAAATGAATAAAATCTATAAAAATGTGTTATTGTGGATTCATATCTGGAGTCTTGGCCAGTCCAGTTCATCATGTCCAGTGTTCCAGATTGCTGTTTCATGTTTAAAGAATCTTTACACAATGTAGATAAATGTTTGAGATTGCTGTTATCCTGATATACATTTCTGAATCTCCGCCCCCCAATACATGGCATTTCTCCTCCCTGTGACTGGTGCATTCATAAACGTATCATTTATTATTCATAAACAAAGAAATTCTTCAGTGATTTAGTCCTGTGGGTATTTTACTCACAGTCAGGTTAATTAAACTGAGGAGGCAAACAGGAAAGCTGAAAGAAATCAATAGAATACATTTTGGCACCTTTTACAAACATCCTGTGTTTTTTTGGCGTATAAATGTAGCAGGGCTGTGACAGAAGGCACTGGTGTAGTTCGAAGGAGGTGGATTTGAAAGCTGTGTAAAAGTGTTTACATATAAAGTATGCGGTGTACTTCTGTTATGGGGAAAATATGTTTATATGTTTATATGTTGTTTATATGAAACTGATACAAATTTGCAAGACGTGAAATTCAGGATCGCCGTGCACGACAAATTTACGTTCAACCCAACAATGTCATAAAAATCTCACATGAGTTTCGTGGGTTTAATGCAGACCAATCATTGGTCTAGTGTAAGAAAACTGTACAACTCCGTGTGCATCAAATAGCCAATACCCAAAACTGTATGAGATTGGTAAATCTATCGTAATACAGCCGTACAGAAGTAATAGGGACCTGATGGTATAGATCTACAAGCTGGAAAACTATTTGAACATAATAAAAACCTTATAACAAACATCTACGATGGCAGTTTCCATAGCATCTCAGATGTATATGTCACTACCACAACCCACAACTGTAGGAACTTGCCCAGTTTTCTGTTGTATTCCCAAAGTAGATGATATTAACATGAACGTTTACGAGATTCGTTACTACCTGGACATTTAACACAAACAGAAAACAAATAGTAAAGCACAGTAAATCTCATATACACTGTTGACCACCGCCTCCCCCTACCAAAAAAAACCCCCAAAATATAAAATAAATAACTAAATAAAAACCCTCACAAACAACCCAAACACACACACATGCAGGTAAGAGCCAATCCTCACAGCAGCTCATTAAAACAAGGATGCAGAATGCACACAGTTTCCAGGGAACATGATATTGCATACAGACAAACATATTCCCATCCACATTCCAGATTATGCAACAGTTTGCACCACGGCAACTGTCACACACTCCTTTAAAAAAAAAAAAAAAAAAAACACTGTGTGACTCTTCACTACCTCTCTGCAAGGTGTAGGAGTTATCCTTCTCGAATATGATGGATACACTCTCACACTTACACTTGGGCCTTAGACAGCAAGAATATACACAGTCGTGTCCGAACATCTAAGGAACCCAATATTTTTTATAAATATTTGGTCTTATATGCCAGTTTTACCAGAAAGTAGGGGGAAATTATTTCCAATCATGTTTTATTGTTAGGGAGACTTGGTATTTTGGTAAATACTGGCTATGTGGGTTTAACCTGTAAAGTCAGAAGGGCAGTAGCAAGCCAGGAAAAAAACATTTCAACTTCTTTCAAAAACCAGCTCTGAATCTGCGGTCTATAACTCTTTATTTGTTACAATATTCGAAATTCATCCATCCATCCATCCATTATATATAGTGCTTAAATCCTTCAGAGTCATGGGGGAAGCTGGAGCCAATCCGAGCTGAGAGGCAGGTTAAGGAATTAACACGAAATAATACAAAGCAGCATATATTGTTTTATTCTGCTTGTCTTTTGTTCCTGCGTAGTAGATACTTAAACAATGATTCCCTTTAGTGGAGTGACAATACTGTAGCAAGGCTGAGATGTATGTGACATCCACCGAGCCCTAGGCGCATACCTGTTTTCGTATATGATACTATTTAAAAAATAAGCAAAAAAAAGCATGCTAAAATGAGATTTTTATGCTTAACTTTTAAAAAATTATTTTAATCAAGTCCAAGCACCAAGCGCTTATCTCAACCCGGGGTACACTATGATGAACAGCTCACCAGCCCATCATGGGGCGACATGCATAACCATTTACACTCACACCTAGGAGCTACTTCAAATAGATATGTGCAGGAGGAAACTAGAGTATCCAGCAGAAACGATGTAAGCACAGAGAGAAATTGCAAACTCCATACAGAAACCCCCTCACTGAGTCTGGGATTCGAACCCACGACCTTCTTACCACTTGCTTGCTTACCACTTGCTTACCACTGAGCCACTGTGCTGAGGACGGACGATTAATTTGATTGACTGTATTGTATTGTTACATTTACAGCCATTTGACAGACACCGTTATCCAGAGTGACTCACATTTTTATCTCATTATATAACTGAGCAGTTGTGGATTATTGTTGTTGCTTAAGGACCCTAAAATGCAAATTAGTGGGGGTGGGACTTGACCTTACAATCAGCAACCCAGCACATTGTCCACTAAGCCACCACTGCACATCTTGTCTTGTCTTATACTGTACTGAACTGCATTGTAGGTTACAGAGTCACACACCAAGGTACTACAGCAACACCTTTGGGAAATCTATTGAGTGACATGAGCCTTAATTTGTGGCTACAGCTGACTTTGAAAGAGAAATGACAAAAGTCAGGGATAGAAAGAAAGCGAGTGAGAGTAATGGGGCATTCCCCAGGCAGCTGCTACAAACCGCCACTGGTCATTTGGACATATAATCACATGACCACAAAGCGGGATGGCCTGGAGCAGATGATGAGCTCCGGACTATTTTTGGTCTCGGCCACTCTGATGTCAGCTTTTCATCTGTCTGTCTCTGTCCATCTTAGTCCCATTTTACCCTTTCACTTAATGACACTTAATCCCTGAGTGTCTCCCTGTTCTCCTTGTCCTCAGGCTGCATGCTTTCTGCTGGCTATTTAAGCTGTAAATGAGAGCCCCCTTGTTAATAGCGCCTGCCGGCCCACGGTGGCGTTCTCTGAGTCAGCGGCCTATCTCCTGTGGAGTTGCATCATCTGACCTCTCAACCAGTAAAATACACAAAGTACAGAAAATTTTGTATACGTGTGAGTGAGTGCGTGTATGTGTGTGTGTGTGTGTGTTTGTGTGTGTATGAGACAGAGAGAGAGGCAAAGCTACCTATCAATATTGTCATCAGCCGTACCGTAAATAATCATAACTCTAAATATAAGCCGCTGTTTGTGTCCGTGTGTGCATGGTCATACACATCTGTGTGCCTGTCTAGTGTCTATTTCAGACTGGGCTAGGAGAGACAGGTTAACAAGCACAGGGTCATCTATACAGAGAGCCTATTCATCACTGCTATATTTACCCATGCTGCATCACCTCAACGCAGCTGCCTTCACCGCCAAGCAAACATCACCCACAGTGAGTATGCAGAGGTGCACAAGCCAGTGTGACAGATGTCGTTCAAATGTAAGCTGCATGTAGGCCAAATGTACAGGTCTAAATACTTACACATGTGAAGAATCATGATCTGATTTCGGCACTATCAAAGGTAGAGTCATTTACGTCTGGGTTTTAAATAAGTGAACATGAATTTTGCCTTTAAAAGGAAAAATCTCTGCTTTTCTGTATTTTTAATCCAGAGTTCTCTCCCTAATTTTGTCATATCTACTTCTCACCTGTATGATAAGTCTTCTCTATCACAAGAACAACAACCAAGGAGGGCAAAGGTCACCACAAGCTTCCTACATGGCACATGGAGTTAACCGACCAAAAACAATTTTCCAAATGTTGTGCATGAATATTCAGAAATAGCATAACATGCTGGAGAAAAGCACTGGGCACCCTTTCCTAATCATTAGCTTAGAGCTAGCCCTGATTGGCTTGTGTCACTTATAAGTGAAAGGAAAGAGAGTGTATGCCATCCCTCCCTCTTTTCTTGAGAAATGTGCCAGCTAGCTGTGTGCACCACTCGAGGGGGATACAATATGTTGTGCCATTCAGAAGCCCATCATTACACTCATCCATGATTATATAAAGTACTTTTATGTCATTAGGTGACTTCTTAGCAGCTTCAGAGCATTCTGGGCCTCCATGTTACACTTGAAATGATTCCTTAGGTGGTACGAATCATCGATAAGGTTTACAAATTGTGTATTGTGTATATGAACATTAATAGCCTTAACACTGTGCAACAAAATCCTTAATGTAGATAATCATCAATCCTGATTTCAATTTTAGGAGCACTTATTGTCCACGTCCATGTTAATAAACTATCAACAAAAGCAGAGTCAACGATAATGCTACTCAATAGCAGCTACATTCAACTTTTTATTCTTTTTCTGTTTTTTAATTGCAAAATAAATTTGCCATATACAGCAAACATATATTTCTAGTTATACTCCATTCTTCGCCCCACTGTCTCTTTACTGTTTTATTTACCATTCAAAACCTGTGATAATAGCTGTTGGGGAAGTAAGAACTCTTGCATAAACAATGAAAAGTAATTTGTAGAAGTGATTTTTGAAATGAAATTAAAACAATAAAGCATAAGATTAGCCTGGCTTTACATCTTAGTCCAACACTACAAAAAGCCTATAGAGTACAAATTGGCTTTCTCATGTATTTTTTTTAAACATTAAGGGGTTTAAACAACACTGCTAAAATGACAAAATTATTTAAATAGCTCACTGTAACTAGCAATCAACATTCATGCAATGAAGACCCAGGCTACATCCCAACTTACGTTATTGTTTCTGGAAGTGGACTTTAGTAGGATTTAAATGTTTAAAATAAAAGCTTGTCCATTCATTTATTGTGTTGTGATAAATTGCTTTACGTCCAAGTACTCAAGTACCTTAGCCATATTTTATTGTAACAATAGAGTAAAATTGAAGCTTTTTAGGGAACAAGCAAGTAAAATGAGACATAGTGCCTAAATTTACATAAAAGCGTGGCATACACTAGCTTTGTTTGGTTCATAGTAATGACCAAAGCTAGCATACGGAGCATTCTTTAGAGTGATACTGTGGGATCTCTGTACAAAAAAAGGAGCTTATACGTGACATTTGTGCTAACATGCTAATAATACTGTAAGACTAACTGATAAGAGCTGGTGAACATTATGAATATGTTTCCCGCATATCCTACACACACACACACACACACACACACACACACACACACACACACACACACACACACACACACACACACACA
>JBCNYG010000009.1:7930437-7945756 GCA_039654305.1 Porochilus rendahli | reverse complement strand
TCATTCGTCAGAGCTCAGTCGTCATCATTTGTCTCTGAAAAATGAAAAAACCTGGTTTCATCCCCACTTAACCCCCCCCCCCCCCCCCTTCCACGACGTAATATCCGTTTGAAGCTACAAGCCATGAGGACGAAAGAAAACGTCACGATTGAAAAAAAACACGTTGAAAACAGCTGGAAAGCTCAAGTGTCATGACCAGAAATCCAAAGAAATCCCAGGACTGTTGGTGAAGACTATCAAGGGGCTAATACGGGAGCGTTCGCGCCCTCGAGCGCATCTAGAGCGACGGATAGGTTCGAGAGAGCCCAACCACACCCCGCGCGCGCTCGGCGCTTCGATCAAGACAGAGCCTGTTGTATCTGTAGTATAAGAGAAATCCCGGCTACCATCCAACTCTCTGGACATATGATTGACTGGTTGCATGTGATTAAGGGAATGCTTTTCCCCTGCCGACACACTGACGCATGGGAATTTAGAATTTGTTTGATGTCGGCGACACGGAAGAAGGGCTGGTCGACGCAGACACAATGATTACACCGGCTACAGCAACACTGAACCGGCATACTAGCACTTAGTGGTGTGCACAAGCAGCACTGCCCTGTTCTGTTTAGTACAATAGTAGGCTATATTGGAGATACAGGATGCAGTCTATGATTCATCCTCAATCCTCCGTGCGTCACGCCCCATTTCTCCACACCTGTAACTCTCTCTCTCTCTCTCTCTCTCTCTTAAAAGAGTATAACATATCCATTAACACTGATCCTGTACCTGCAGCCAAGACGCACAGGCTGCAGACTGTCCACAGGCACAATGGCCACTCCACTGACCTTAAAAATAGCCGAGCAATTATTTCAGGATACACCGTTTGGAAGGCAGGGAGGGGTAGGTTACGTCGTGAATCTTTTCCTCCCTATTCTTTCTTGTGAATGGGCGTGTGAGTGTGAAAGAAGGTAGCCTTACTTTAACATGGCTTGCTCCTTCTCCTCTTCATCCTTCTGGCGCGCCATCACCGCCAGGATTATTTTCCTCTCCTCCTCGGTGAGGTGGCTCAAGTCCGGTATGTCGGGCATAGAGGAAGCCGAAACGGAAGCCCGCTGGCCACCCTGGGGCCTTACCGAGGCGGCCATGTTTCTTCCGCCTCCCTCGCTCCCTCTGACCGGTGCGTGTCCGACTGGCGGTATCGCCTCAGGCCACGCTCGGCGGTCCCGTACAGCGTCTCATGCTTCTGCTGCCCACAACTGAGCTTTTGTCTCCGTTCGGTTGGTGCTTCTCCCCCCCCCCCTTTCCCACCCTTTTACTATCTTGTATCTTGCTCTCTTTTCGCACTCTTTCTACCCCCCCACCCCACCCCAACCCCCGTCTCCCCGCCTCTCCCCTCCACCTCCGGTTACGGGAAGCCCATCTTCTCAACACGACGTCGATGCTGGAACTCCGGCATGCACGCGCCAGTCTAGTGCCTGAGATAGTGGACAGCGGCGAAGGTGCTCTCAGTTTGTGCTCTTTCCCAATCTTACTTTCAGCATCTCAGACGTTAATGCAAATTCTTACATCTGGTGAGGGCGCAGAACGACAGCGGAGTCGCGGGAAATAAAAAACCCGGCGCTCCTTTTAAACCGAGTGATGGACAAGTCACAGCCACGGGACACAGCAGCCAGCCGTCTGTCACTCCTTCTTTTTTTCCCATAGACCCACGGGCGCGCCTGGTGTGAGTATGCTCGGTGGCGCATCAGTGATCAGGAATGGACTAGTAATTCTTTAACGAATCGGTTCTTATGAATCTCTGGCTGAGCTCGAATCGAAAGCGTGGACAGAAACAGGCTACTGTTCTTCATACAGTCTTTTTAATGTAATAAAATCTTTTTATTTAATAAATCATTTGATCATTTTTTCTGACTTGCCTGACTTCCTGGATAGGTTATGTAGACTTGTTTTGGTAAAAATAGTGTTAAATATGATTACCTTTGATCTGCCACTGGGGTGATATTACAGATTTATTTGACTTACTATTTTAAAAAACTAGGATAACTTAAAAAAAGTTATTTGTTGTGCAAATAAACAAAGTTGAAACATCACACATTTTCCTTATTATTTTATAACTATTTTATACTTGGTTGCAGGGAGGCTGCACCATCACAGGGCCTACACATATACACCCATGCACAATCAAGAATAACCAATTAGCCTAATGTGCATGTGCTTTTGGACTATGGAATGAAACCGGAGTACCAATGCTGCCTGTAAGTAAATCGCTGTGGTTAAATATGAATAACAGGACACACAATCAAGAAAACTTTATAAACAACTTTTATAACCAAAACACAAAAATGTGCATCTCATGGTGAAATACTGTAAAGTTAGGCCTGCTGTACAGGGCCCGTGTGATTAATGAACAAGAAGGTATTTTTAAAATTATATAAAATGATAATGATTCCAAGGATTTGGCAGGTTATTGGTTATTATAAGTACAAAACTGTAAACAGTGATAACTATATTAATAGACACTTTGGGGTTTGAATCATGAGTTGTGAATCGGTTTAATAGTTCAATTCATTTAACCGGGCTTGTTTGAAAGATTCGATTCAGAAAAAAGAGTCATGATGCCTGCCACTTCAAGTCAGAGAAGCCCGTGCCCGCCTACCTCAGTCTATTTTCGGCATCACTTAAACGGGCCGAACTCTCAGCAACGTGAGATATTTTTAACCCAATCAATACATATATTTTAGCCCGTTGAAATGATTTTGGGAGCTGAGTGGCACTGGGATAAGCAGACACTATGCGTTGTTTAGGCCTCGGGAAAAGACACAGAAAGATATATGGACTTGATAAAGTTGACTAAAATAAATCAGAAAATAAAAAACCTAATTCTCAAGTGGACGTGTGAGGAGCGTTTATTTTAATGGCACGTTAATCATTTAATATATGTGTGTATTTATAAATGCAACTAAACAGAAAAGGTTGTTTTCACCATGGCGCAGTGGTTAGCACGCCCATTTCATAGCAAGAAGGTCCTGGGTTCGATTCCTGTGGAGTCTGAATGTTCTCCATGTGCTGGGGGGAGGTTACTCCGGGTACTCCGTTTTCCTCCCACAGTCCAAAGACATGCACATTAGACTAACTGGTTATTCTAAATTGACCCTGTGTATGAATGGTTGTGTGCGTGTTGTCCTGAGATGCTCTGGCGAGCTGTTCAGGGTGTACCCCGCTATCGCCCAGTGTCGGCTGCGAAAGGCTCCAGCCTGCCAGCGACCCGAGTAGGATTAAACGGTTCGGCAAATGAGTGACGAGTTAATGAGAGATTGTTTACAGTACCATGGACAGCGACAGCGTCTGCAACAACATGTTAGTCAGCTACATGAATTCAAACTTATAACATTTACACCCATCATACAACATTTGTGAAACGACAGATTGTAGACTGTGAAACTGTCTCTGAGTTTTAAAAGGGCGTGGTAGTAAGCCTATAAAGAATGAGAAAGTATCTCTGAGGGCGTGTCTTAAACTGCTTTGACAGGGAATGATGGAGTGTTTGAGTACATATGGGTCATTGAATCAGTGGTTCTCAAACTTGCAATTCAGGACACAATGTACTATAAGAAAAAGAAAAAAAAAACTGTCTTCAAAACATAATTCCCAATTATTTCACAATTGCCTTTTACATGTAATGGGAGCTACAGAGTTTTATTCCTAAACCTTCTACTCATTGGGTCAAAATTAACAATAGTAACAGCCCTTCTTTTTTTGTGTGTTATTAATATGCCAAAAAGGTTAAAAACTTTAAAGGTTATGATTTCTGCCGTTACAACAAAGAAAAAGAAAACATCTACAGACACCATGACCGCATTAAGAATCACAGATTACATTTTACATTGCATTGACTTACATTTTCTCATAGGAATATAAAATTGTAAATAGAAGATTGGATGCCACTTGGCACTTTTACAGTTTTTCAGTGCTGACTACTACAACACCATTAAAAAAATATTAATTCATCCATTCATTCGTTAATTCATTCCCTCAACATCCTGGGTTTGAACCCCATGCCCAGTAAGAGTTTCTGTGTGGAGTTTTCATGTTTTCCCTGTGCTTGTGTGGGATTTCTCCAGGTACACTGGTTTCCTCCCACAGTCCAAAGTCATGCACATAAAGCATATTGGAATTAGATATAAAAAGTAAATCAGTAGTTCCTCTAAACAGTTACAGGTCTTGAAATGCAAATTGCAAATCTACTTAGATAATTGCGTAGGGTTGTGGGTGTTTTCAATTGGCATATTTATAGTATTTTTTTCATGAGGATGAAAAAGTGTGAGTGCTTCAGAGGCTTTTCTGTTGTTAATTTTTTTTTCTGAGGCTACTTCATCAGGCATATAATTTAATTTAAAAATCATAGGCTGCTTCAGAAGATTTAGATGACTTTAAATAGACGAGTAATGTCACACTTGAGACCTAATGGCCACAGATACACAGCTACAACGCAATCCTCCCACGCCGTCTTGTGGCCATAAACATGCATCACACCCACTAATTGGCACCTAATATCAAGAACACAGAGGCGAATCAGGTGTAATACAACAGACAGTGCATTCTAGATGGATCTGTCGAAATATGATTCCCCGAAGTAATTCTGCACTGGCAACATATTTCAGTTGGCAGAAACATATCCAATAAACAAGTAAATGAACACCTAGCGTATACAAAATACACCAAATCAGATTGGTTTTTTTCCATTGCGCCACATGAGTCACCTGTTTTCAGTGTTTATCTTCACACCACAACTTGAGATCTAGCATTCATCAGCCCCACCATGTCACATAGTGTGGCAGCCGAAGGTCAGTTCAAAAGTAGTAAAGAAAAAATGACTGGGGTGCATAAAATAGAAGTCACTGGACCAATATCGATGATGTATTATGCAGACATTTGCTTATATAGTTTGTATATAAGGCCCTTATTTACTAAAGTGTCGTGTATGTGTGTAAAAGCCTGTTCAAATGTATCAACATTAAAAAATATCCAAGTTAATTTACTAAACAGATCTATGAAGAATTGTGTTTCCATAGAGACAAATTTGTTTTGCATGTGTGCTTTAAAGAAAGGCATATAGGATGAATTAAAAACTGTTACTGTATAAGATGGATTAATTTGTCTTTATGTAAAATACAAGTCTGAAATGGATTATAGTGAAGTGAATTAGCATGTTTTTAAAAGTAATTACCCTAATTTGGTTTGATTTTGTCCAATCTGGCAACCTCATGTATGCCGTCTCAAAGCAGTAAAAAAATAGGTGCATCGGTGACACAGTGCCAGTTAAGTCATGTCCAGCCAGTTCCTGAAGCCCTGTCTAGCCTTTTACATCATAAAAATTATAAAAGTGACGTCAACTAAAACTCAAATAATGTCATCAAGGTCAAGTTGCGTGCGCATGCGCATGTCCATTGCGTTCTGTCCTGATTGTCTGTTTGCAATGACATGACCGTGCATGCATTAGATTCATGAGGAATCAGCGATGAAGGACAGAGGAAGTGCAAAGTCAAGAAAACTCCGGCTGTTTATTCATCAACCTGGAAAAGTAAATGTGATTTGCTAAATATTTGGAATATTATATGAAAATAAGACAATTTGCTGAAATCTTCTTGAAGGCAAGTTACGCGGATTTATGGTTATATCTCTTTCTCCATAAAATGTCATATGGTAGAATGCACGTGCATTTATCTTTTGTTAGATTAACTATTTCAATTTGTTTATTCCGGGAAAAAAGCAAATGCAGATGTTAGTGCTGTGCACGAGATTCAGTAGTGAAGGTCGCGCAAGCTGAAAAGTCAACTTGGACAAATAATTACGACATAAAAATTATTGTTATCAAGTCATAAAAGTAATGCAATAGTTTATTAAAACCATTTGTAAAAACCCATCAGCTTTTGATTGTACCTTCATGCAAGGAAAATGTTATTTAGGGACGCAAACATTTACATATAAACATTTAATAGCATTATCTCCCTTCTGAATGGCAACTTTGGAAAACATGATGTGGAATAGGTCATCTCATCTCATCTCATTTGCTGAACTGCTTAATCCTATTAGGGTCACAGGGAGTCTCAGTCGACACTGGGCGAAGGAAGGGTACACACTGAACAGCTCTTCAGACCATCACAGGGCAACACACATACAGCCATTCACCCAAACACACACCCCTAGGGGAACAGACAGTTAGCCTAATGTGCATGTCTTCAGATTGTGGGAAGACACCGGAGTACCCGGGAAAAATAAAAACATGTAAGCAAAGAAAGAACATGCAAACAACATGTCCACACAGAAACACCCTCACCAAACCTGGGAATTGAACCCAGGACCTTCTTGCTTTGAAGTGGACATGCTAACCAAATATTTGTGTACCAAAAATATTCTGTTAATCATGTTTTGTAAATCAAAGGCAATTCAGCCAATAAGAATTGTTCTTGCCTCTTCTGAAAGTCCTCAGATTAAATCAGACCGTGTTTCAGGATTAATTGGATCACTGTTTAATCAAGTGATGGTTTCTCACTATAAAAGAATTACCTTGTTTGTGTCCATCCATCTTGCTGTCAGTGCTTACCAGGTTCATAGTTTCTGCTAATTAAAAAAAAATCTATGTAATATGATGCCACCACCACCATGCTTTATGATAAGGCTATTTTTATGTTTAGAGCAGTGTTGGGTTTTCTGTAGCTTTACAACATATAAAATTTTGTGCAAAAACTACTGCACACCACTATAAGTCAACACAAACTTGCACTAAAAACAATAAATGTAATTTAATTTTATGTATGTTGTTTAAAGGTCAGCTATTATAGCTATTTCCAGACCCTTATTTCTCATCACCAGTTGAGCACCAAAGAATTATTACTAATACAAAAGTCTCCCCAGTTCTTCAGGAAGCCACTTGCCCAACTCTTTTTGATTGCATTGTATTTTGATTACGTTGGATGGCCTTTTTGGCTTCCTCCTATTTACGGTCTTTCTACCCTCTGTGTTGACTCTGCTCTGATTGTTTGCCTTTTAACAATAGAAAGCTGTGTGCTTACTATGTTGGAAGGCAGCCCTGGGGGTGAGTGTGGGCATCTTGATGCACTACTGTACACCCCAAACCAAAAAAAAAAAGGAAAGAAAAATTGGCAAAAACCTTGTCTTTATGGGGAATACAGCTCATACAGCTCATAGAAAAAAACCTAAACATGCTCTAATTAGAGTTTGCATATTCTCCATGTGCTTGCGTGGGTTTCCTTAGGGTACTTCGGTTTCCTCCCACAGGCCAAAGACATGCACCTTAGGCTAATTGGATATCGCCCTAGGTTGCCCCTAGGTGTGAATGGTTTTGCCTGTTTTGCCCTGCGATACTCTGGTGAGGTGTATCCCACCATTGCCTGGAGTCGGCGGGGATGGGTTCCGACCTGATAAAGGAATTCCAAAAATGAAAAGAAAATGATTTTCTCAAGGTTATGTTGTAAGTATTTTACAATCAAAATCAGTGATTTTGAATATAGAAAACAATTCACTTACTTAGGTATGTGTATGATTTAATGGGAAGAACTACACAAAGATCACTAGCAAGAATGTTTTTCAGGAAGCTGTAGTTATCCTCAGTTTATACACACACCCCTTCAGCTTGGGTGTGTGATGTGAAAAAATTAAAACAAATTAATACCTAAAATAAATTTTATTAAAAATCAAGACATTTCAGGAAGCCTGGTGATCCTGATCATTTCTAGATTAGAAGAGTAAATCACCCAACTATCCTACCGACCGCATTCAGCTGAATTATAAACAATTTTAAAGATAATTGCATGATCTCTAATTTCAGAATTTTTAAATTGCTAAGACTTTCTTGTTTTTTGTTTGGTTTTTTTTTTGCAGACCCTGTTACCTTGAGACAGTTTTTGAAGTTGGGGGTGAAAGGATCCCGGGGTAGTGGGCATCTGTAAACATCATCTGACTGGAAGTTGCAGTCCAATGAGCTTTCAGTCTGATGTTTGCAATTGCAGGCTGCCACAGAACACAATACATCCAGGAAGAGTTTTTATGTACAAGTGAATACATAGATATTCTAAACATAGAGACCTTGACAGCTGATGTAATTTCCTGTACAGCTGTCTGAAACCACTTGGAAGTCATTCTGTTTCTGTTCTCAAAAATACATGCACATAAGAAAATTAAATTCTCAGCTGTGTGAAGACTTTTCACATGTATATATTCATGCAAAAGTGGAATTTATATAATAATTTCTTTAAAACTCTATTTTCTAATACATATTATTTATTAAACCACATGTAAAGTATTTCAGATACTTTGTTGTACTTTTACCACTAGATGTCAGCAGCATAACACACAGATAAAGCCTTGTATGTTTTTTTTCCATTTAAATACCATTAAAGAAATGAGTTTAACCTATAAAAGCTACATTGCTGTTTTACGCCTCCATTTGAATTTGGGTCACTTTGTGGTCACATAGGCAGACACATCATGATATTCATCATGACTGGGGGCAGGTGTGGCTTAATGGTTAGAGAAGCGGTTATGGGATCAAAAGGTCATTGGTTTGATTCCTGAATTTGCAGGAAAAATGTGTGGCTGCTGGGAAAGGCACCTAACCCCAAATGCTCTCAGGCTATGCAATGTGGCTGACCAATGTATAGGCACTGTAATTCGCTATGAGTGTGTGTGTGCTCATTTTTTACGTTCGCACGCTGATTTTAAATGGGTTGAAGGCACGGCCAAATTTCCCTGCCAGGATTAAAACCATATATCAAAATAATATCAATATTTTTATTACATTTTTATTACAGTATATAAAAAAAATCTGTGGTATTTTTGTATTTTCAGCCATTTTATTGCTTTAAATACAAAATAAAAGGACAGGAGCATAAAAGACTATACATATATCTCATGACTGATTCATCCAATTAAACTAAATTAGTTAAAAAAAAAAACAAAACCTTAAGAAACATACAAACAAAAAAATAACTAAACAGGTTAATAAAAATTTTCCAAACGGATTTTACTGCAGTCCTCTGGATGTCTGATTGCAATTCCAAAACGCAGCAGCATTTCTATGTATGGTGGCCAGAAAGAGTCATCCATCGTCACATAAGGCTCGTGAGGAGTTTCCAGGGTTTTGTTGGTCAATTGCTGCATTAGACAAACATAATAACACACACCAAAGATTAGCACATGTTACACTTATCATTTAAAATGTAAACTTACAAAATGACTGACATGAAGAAGCACCTCAAGGATCTCACTCAGTGAGATAAGATTTTCTCCATAATCTGGAATAACACTCTATAAAAACACACAAAAGACATATAATCCGTCATAGAAGCGCTGTCAGTTATACAGTGTCAGGGAATAATAAGGAAACACACCTTCTTTTTCCTGGTGCCAAGTGCTTCTTGACCAGGAAGAGGGAAATGTTCAGCTAGCATATCACTCAGGGTCTCCATGAGGGTGACATGATAATCTTTCACCTTGGTGATTTTCCCCTTCATGTCCTGTAGAATACTGTTGAAGAATAGAATGGAACTGGATGCTGATTTTAGGACAGTTTGTTAAAACCCCTGGATTTAAAGGATTAAGAATTACTGCAACAGTTTCAGGGCTGCCAACAAATTTACAATAGCATGTAAAAGCTTGCCACCATAAAATTCATTTTTTTTAATCAAGCAATTATGAAGGTAACTCATTAATACATTTTTCAAACAGACACAATCATATCAGAAACAAATTATAGAATGATCACACTTGGAGGATCTTTGAAAAGAAGACATGGGACTGCCCTCCCTATAGTGCTATAGGGTTCGGGTGCGTTGTGAGTTGGGTGGCAAAAAAAATTATTTAAAAAACTGAGTTTTTATTAGGCTGTGGACAATTAGCCATTCACACCGCAAAACATGAATATTATTTTCTTTAATAGCAGGTTCACCTGTAATTCACTGCAGATTAGGGGAAAAACAGTGTGAATGTGTGTGTGTACTTACTGATCTGTGACTGGCTAGTTTACCTGTTTCTAACAGTCTTATTGGCTGAGACATGGCGCTGTTCGGAAACTGTGTTCAAGAAACTAAACCAGTTTTGGGTCAATCAAAGGATTGATTTCAGATTTACTTTTGGCTTCTTTACAAGTTTCCTAATGCTTAAGGTCAACAAAACAGCCTAGACTTCAATCCTTCAAAATATTTAGGGTGGGGGGGAAATGGTCTATGATAAGGGCATGTCTTTGGACTGTGGGAGAAAACTGGAGTAACCAGAGGAAACCTACACAAGCACAGGCAGAACATGCAATCTCCACACAGAAACACCTGAGCCAAGGACTCAAACCCATGGACTTCTTGCTTTGAGGTGAACATAGCTAACCACTTCTCAACCTAAAACAATTTGACTGAAAAAGAAATACCACTACAAACAAAAATAAGGTTCAAATCTCACATTAGAGCTATCAAAGTGCCTGAATATATACTGTTCCAATATTATTTCAAATTCACAATAGTTCTTATATTTGTAAATTATTCTAGTAGAGGACAAATGACCATGCCCTGTCCTTGATCCAATATTTTGCTAGATTCATCAAACAGAATTGCTAGAATACTAAAAAAGTAGATGACAGTGAAAGAAGTTCAATTTCAGGAGAAATTTTTAATGTTTGCCTATAAAAAGTTAAAATACGTCAAAAGGTTGTCCCATCCATGACACACTTATTTTTTTACTCTCTTCCCGCAGGTATAACTCATATAGACCAAAATACGAATATATTTTCAAATCTACACATAAACATTAATTTCATGAGTGAGACTTAATTTATTTATAGATTTATGGGAGGATTTAGTTCTCAGAAATGTCCTGTCCATGACAAAAAAAAAAAACTGTGGAGTTTCCCCAAATACAAAATAGCCTAATAGTAAAATTACCTGACACCATTTTATTACTATTATTATTATTAGTGTGATTTTATTGATTATGATTTGATTGAGGTTTACCTTTAACACTGAGAAGAGTCTTATTTACCTGTGTCCTGACAGCTTCTCATTTTCCTCACGCAATGTTACGACTCGTTCAGTCACAGCAGTGAGTACCTCCTTCTTCTCTTTAAGCCAAGTCTGCTCTCTAAAAACAACAATTGTTAAATGCCTGGGTGATGTGGAGCGTTGGGTAGCAGAAGGTGATTCTTTCACAATACCATTATTTCCCACGGCGTTTCATTCCTCTTCTACCGTACCAATCGTCCAATAATTACAACTAACCATTGTATCAGTTTGTAGTGTTGGTATTTTAATTGAGTCTCATTGAGGCTAGGTTACCTGACAACAGACATCACTATCTGAACAATCAAATTCCAGAATGCAACAGCGCTTGAGGCAGTGGTAGGATGGGGTGTAAGGATTGGTAATGCATCGATCTACAGTGTAATGCTACTGAAGAAAAGGACACCTCTGCAAAACGTCTTTCAGGGTATCTCGCTTTGCTTGGGAGCAAGAAAGGACCATCTTCAGCTGACTGTTGATTCTTTGCAGCTGCAAAACAACAAGGAAAAAAAGAATGGTTACAAAAATTTTTACTAAAGTATAAACTTTTCTGGAAGGACAGCAGCTCACCTCGTCCTTCCCGATGGCCAGTAAGATGTCAGGGTTTGTGGACAGTACTGAAGAGCAGAGCATAGTAGTAGCACATGGAGATGTCATATTGGTGGAACATTGGAAAGATTAGCACTTCTCAAAAATACAGAAATTAAAATGTTCCTGTAGTCATAAAGACTGTGCTGTGTTCATCCCATGACTTCTATCCCTACAATCTGAAAACTACAAATCCTTTCCACACACTTAGTACTGTTTGACTTCTACGCTTGCATGTTGTAATGATGTAGAATTATATTCCATATGCATTCCTTGTCACCGTCTTGCTCAGTAGGAATCTTAATCTTCCCCTGGATCTCTGTAAAGCTACTTGGTTCTAAAATGTCCTACTCAGATAAAAATTAATTAATAATAACTTACATTTGGGTTCCATTTCTTGCCACTGTTCCAGCTCAGTCATAATGGCATTCAAACGATTCCTTGCCTGCCGTGATTTAAAGCTTTTAGAGACTGGAGAGTAATTTAATTCATTTCACACAATGAACTGTATATTCTTATTTATCACAGCACTGGAATTAGTTTTTATTTTTGCAACACCGATATTCTAGAAGCTTAAAAAAAACTACGGTAAGGTATACTGGGTTTAAAATGAGATTATGGCATGGAATATACTAAACATAATACCTGAGGGTATGTTAGGGTCATTCTCACAGCATAATTTGTGCGTATGTAATACCTTTAAGCACGACAGACATCAGACAGTCATCTTCCCCTGGTAGGGCCGTGAATGCATTGGGCGGGGTTGTCCAGTGCAAATAGACAATCAGTTCTATTCAGCAAGCGGCATTTTATGTGATAAAATACGTGTTCAAGAAACAACTATGGCTAAATATTTCAAGGAAATATGTGTAAATGGTTTCATATTTCAACCAGAGAGGGATCAGTCTTGTGGAAACAGTGAGTCGTCACATTCTAGTGACTCTGAGAATGAGAATGCTACTAGAGATGTGCCGGACGGTGAATCCAAAAATGGTTTAGGAACAAAAAGAAATGTTTTCTGCAATTTCTGCGCTTTTTACCAATAACAACATAAAAGCTAACTAAACCCTCCATGTGAACAATATTGGATAGAATCTCCAACCTGTACATGTTTGTGTATAGATAAAAACAGCCTCACCTCGTTTGACTCTCCATCACCAGACGTTTCATTTGCTTGTACGATTTCATTCTGAAGCTAAAAAACACAATTACCGAATACACTCAATAAGCAGTTGAAAAAGTGGAAATCTATCTACACTACCAATACATCAATCAGCCATAACAACAACACAACCCGTCATGTGGCCATTCTGGTGGATTTTAGAGACAGTCTCTAAAAATATGAGTAGAGGAAAAACAATGAGGCGTACTTGAAACTTGACCCAGGACAAATTTCCTCAAGACCAAAAGTACCAGAAAAGGAAGACACACCCTCCTAGATCTTAAGGCTCCCTGGTTCTTGAGTATTATGATATTGGTGCAGAGTACACTTACAAGATAATGCTGGTTAACCAATGGAAGGCAAAAATATTATAATATTAAAAAATCTCCCGTCATCTGTTGGGATGTAATTGAGAGACTATGTGAGACTGAGGCCTTAAGCTTTCTAATTTTTCCTGCTTCCAACACTTCGACTTCAGGAACAGACTTCATTTTATGCCTAATACAGCTTTCTGCTTAGTAGGCACCACTGTAATGAGACAATCATTGATTCACGGCACCTATCAGTGTAATTGCTGATAAGTGTGCGCATATATAGATTATATAATATCCTGCTTTCTTTGTACTTTTACAGTGTAAAGATATAGATCATTTGTAGCTATGGGATTAGTTAGGCAAAATAAAGTGTTTTTCCTCCATATAAGGATTATAAAGGAAGCAAGAATGAGATAAATTACCTTTTGTAAGACCTCAAAGTGTTCTTCACACTCATCAAGCAGCTCCGCTCGCACTGCCTCTGAATAATCTGATGAATAGGCCAGAGCCTCCGTGGGCTCGACTGCCTCCTGCATTCCTGTTTGTCTCTATGTATTCTCGCAGTCGGCGTGACTTCAAGTTCAAGTGACCAGTAGTAGAAACCTGCATGTCACATTCAAATGGGGGAAAACATTGTATACACACATTGAAACATTTTAAATGCATTAAAAATATGTAGTTCAATTGTGCATCCATTATTTCTACTACTTCAAACTGTAGTGTAGGCCTACAACAAATATAAACTCACAAATTGCAGGGCACAAATATTAGTACAATGAGATTTGGGGTCTCGTCACTGCCCTTGATTCACTGATCCATCTGGCCTCAATGGACACCTGTTGACACTTAGTGATAGTTCAGTTGACTGCACTTCTTTACATTGGATGTACAGCCCAATATCCTGTACCTTTTGGGCATGATGAAATCATATGTTTCACAAAATACTGTAAAAATTCCTAAACACATACCTAACCGTGTAGCTTGCCGGGCTCCACAATGGCACAATAGTGTGTTTCGCATGGTATTAATGTAGCGTCCATCATGTGTGTGTCTAGACAATGAAATTCAACATGCCGCAAGACTAGTGTGGGACTGCAAGCTCAAAAATACAAAGAAAAAAAAAATAGACCACAGGGGTCCAGATGCTCCCGCTGAAAAGGACCATTTCATAATATGCCAACAGAACAACCATACCAAGTTTAAAAACCCCAGCTTCAGCATGCAGGCACATATATGTCCGGAAACTAAACTAAAATAGACAAGCGGATAGACAGAACCCATTCCTATAGTTCCTGAGCAACTTTGAGGAAAGGGGCTAATTAGGAAAACAAGGAGGTATGCTTGCATGACTTTATGACAGAAGCCCTAAGCGGAAGTGCATTCATACAATTTTCCCCCTTTTTTACGTTTGAGATAACAGATTTCATTTTTTTCTCCTGATATGTTATTTCATTTGTTTTCCCATGGTTTCATGTTACTTGTGTCACTTTCTCAGGATAACAATCAAATGCATTAAATTACCCTGTCATCATGAGAAAATGACATAATTAACCCATAGAGAGGGTGGAGTCCTTCAGGTTTCTTGGAATCCTTGCTGACTTCATCTTGACTACAAACATCTCTCACCTGGTGGGAAAGGCACAACAAAGGATGTACGTCCTCAGGAAACTCGACAAGCCCGCCTACCCCGACCACTACTGACAAACTTTTACCGCTTCGCTATCGAAAGTCTCCTGGCCTATTGCTGTACAGTGTGGTTCAACAGCTCTACTGCAGAGGACAGGAAGGCCTTTGCAGTGGTCGGTGAGGACAGTAGAGCGGGTAACTGGAATTAAACTACCCCCCTCAGTGACATTTACACTGGCAGACTTTGGAGCAGAGCCAATGGAATTATCAGGGACCCCACACACTGTGAACACCCCTTTTCTCCCCTCTGAAAAAGGGTAGAAGACACTAAAAACAAAATTAACAGACTCAAGAACAGCTTTTACCCACAAGCTGTTAAATGTGCAATTCCACCACCACTGTCATGTATACTAACTTAACTATCATTCAGACCATCTTCCTGGACATTGAATATTACTCTTTAAGTGAAATACTCAAGTTTATGTGCAATACTCATGTTTAGAGAACTTCTCGAACATCATATAACATTCTAGCATTATGCATCTTATGACCAGAAACCTCTACCTCTCACCCTGTGTATACCA
>JBCNYG010000009.1:7913865-7924431 GCA_039654305.1 Porochilus rendahli | reverse complement strand
TTGGACTGTGGGAGGAAACCGGAGTACCCGGAGGAAACCCACGCAAGCACAGGAAGAACATGCAAACTCCTGAGTTGGGAATCGAACCCAGGACCTTCTTGCTGTGACTTCTTGCTCCCACTACACCACTGTGCCGCCCATATTGTTGTTATTATTATTTTTTTTAATATCAAATAATAAAATATCTATCTATCTATCTATCTGTCTATCTGTCTGTCTAAACACTATTTATTTGTTTGTTTGTTTTTGTTTAGTATGTTCTTTCAATTGAGGGCATCCTGAAAAAGAGCATAAGCCTCCATCAAGCCCAGCAATCCCATATGACCCAAAATGTCAATAATCGTTATTATACCATTATCTCTGGTAGAAATTGCATGACAATCTGCATGTAACTTTTTTCATAAAAAAAACAGTCAACCAACCAACCAACCAACAAACAAACAAAACACACACACACACACACACACACACACACACACACACACACACACACACAACTCATTGTCATTCATGTCACAGGAACGAATATAAAATCAAACTAGACCTACCATTCAGCTTTACTTCTCTTAACCCCTAATACATAAGGAGCCTGTTCCCATAGGAGACTTATCCTGTCTTTTTATTTCTTCTCTTCCTTTATTTTTAATTTCTTTCAACTCAGCTATAGTCGATGATTCTTCTAGTCGTGAACCAGTATAAACATGTATTCACCATTTCACTTTAAAGCAGCCATTCTTCTGTTAAAAAAGTAATAATAAAAATTAAACATATTATTTAAACCTCCCTTAAACACACACACGCGCGCGCGCACGCACAGGGATTGAATGAGAGGGAAAGAGAGAGAGAGAGTTTCATTGTAATTCATTGACTTGTTAAAAATGCCGGGTTTTAAAAAGGAAAAGAAAAGAGAGGACATTCATGAGTACAGATGCCCCTGTACAAAAAAAGCCACTGTGTGCCTTTTGTCTATGCAGTGTTAAACGGTTTTAAAAGGAAGGGTTAACGCAATCCATCAAATTGTCTGAAATTGTGTGGAAATTTCTAAAAACCATATGGCCCTCAAGCGTTTGCGTCTTTCTCCGTGCGCCGGGACGCGCTTGTTTCAGTATGGCGCACCACAGGAGGCTCTCCCTCAGCTATTCACACTTGTCACATCAGCCTTCATGCTTTTTAGGCCAAAATTACGGCTTCGTCTGTGTGCGAACACAAAAGCAAGAGAGAAAAACTGGACCCAAACTTTGTGGTTTTTGTGGCTTCTTTTCTCCACAGACTCCCAGATTGGTGCTTCTCACATAAATTTCTCCAAAACCCACGATGCTGGGTCAAAAAGCCGAGACACGCTTATAGAGAGAACAGAAAGAAGAAAGCAAAGCCAACTGCTTTGAAACAATAGAAACAATAGCAAGAATGAAAATGAAAACGAATAAGGCAAGAAAGATGCGGCAGTTAGCGTTTGCTAAAGAGTAACCAGGCCGAAGTTTTTGTTTTCTTTTTGTGTCTTTTTCACCTTTTTCTCCTGATGGCTGCACACAGTTAGTTAAGTAGAATGACAAACATGCTTAATGATCTAAAAATGCACCTGGCCATCTATCCATCCAAACAAACAAACAAACAAACAAACAAACGAGTACATAAACATCCCCACCAGAACACTTTCTTATACCAAATGTATCCTCTTAAATAAAAGCCTCCGAGATTTCCATTTGTGATTATATACATTTTATCGGCCCTGCGATGGCTTGGCGAGCCGTTCAGGGTGTACCCTGCTCTCGCCCAGTCGGCTGAGATGCGCGCCAGGCTCCCGGCGACCTAATTAGAATTAAGCGGTTTAGAAAATGAACGAACGAATGAATGAATGAATGAATAATTATTATGCGATTAGTCTATTACAAAATGCAATCTCATATAAATAATGTAGGGAGAGCGTTAATCTGTAAACATTCCACATGCTCTACATGGGAACAAAAATAATACATATAATAATAGAAATATAGTATATCAATGAATTTGCTCTAAAGCGTAAATGAAAATAATAGAAGGTGCAGGGGAAAGTAATGAATAAATAAGAAATAAATCAATCACCTGACAAGAAAAAAACAACTTTTTTTTAAATTAATTTATTTTCCTAAACGCGTAATCCTAATTAGGGTCGCGGGGAGGCTGGCCACCATCTCAGCCAACTCTGGGCAGAGTACACCCTGAACAGCTCGCCAGGCCATCATTCATTCATTCGTTATTTTTTGTTTATTAGAAATGCATTAGTCAGATAAAATTACCATTTGACTATGAATGCAACTACAGCAAAATGATGATAGAGACAACTTTTATAGTTCGTAAATAATTAGTTTTATTCTCAAGCACATTAAAACGGATCAGATTGAAGCACTTGATGAGGTCATTTTTTCATCTGACATGATTCTACAACTATATAAACAGAATAAACTCATCTGACAAAAATACTACATGAGTCTAGATATTTGTTCTGTTTTATCAGAATCCCATAAAGAACCCAAACATGAGAATGAAACGTCTAAGGACACAACATGCCATGATGTCAAAGTATGCTCATCTACTTTATTATAAACCGCAGAAATAGTCTCTTTTATTTGAAACGCTAAATTCTGGGAGTCTATCATTCATTTATTCATTCATTTCTGGCTGTGTCCGGGTGAGTAATCAATCATCCACGTCTATTTCCACGTCCTCGTCGTCAGAGTCAGTGTGATATGGGTGCTTTGTAAAGGGGGCGCGCACCATGCCCAATTTGTGCGCTCTCGGCAGTTCGTATCTCAGCTGAGAGGACCACTGTGTCCCCTTGTATCCCGTGCTATCTGTAGCTCTTCCTGCAAGCTCACTCAGTGCGGCTGCTTCCTTTAAAACCACGGCTCCGACTGCTCTAGCAGACTCCACGTCCGCCTTCAGTTCCTCCATGTCCCGCTTTAGCTTTGCGCGGCGGTTCTGGAACCAGGTAATGACCTGCGCGTTGGTCAATGCCAGCTGCTGCGCGACCTGATCCCGGTCCACAGGAGATAAATACTTCTGATGCAGAAACCGCTTCTCCAGCTGGTAGATCTGGTGGTGTGTGAACGCAGTCCTTGACTTTCTGCGTTTTTTCGGGTTGCTCCTCTGGACAAACACATTGAGTCTACCTCTGCCTGTAAATTATAAACACACACACATTCATTCATTATTTCATTAATTATTTAGGCCACTTAATTCAAATTATTGGCGCGGGGAGGCTGGCGCCCATCTCAGCCGACTCTGGGCGAGGGTGGGGTATACCACAGCTAGCCAGGCCATCGCTGGGCCAACACTCACACAACCATTCACACTCACACCTAGAAGCGATTTAGAACAACCAACAGATATATTTCAACCAATCAATCAATCAGCCAAGTTCCAGTATTGTTTGTAATATTATTTAACCCATTAGTTTTACAATTTTTTGGTTGTTGGTTTTACAACAGATTAGACTTTGCAGTAGAAACTTGAGTGAAATACCAAATGTTCCACTTATATTCCTTAACGTAAAATAAGTATGCTAGAATTTGTAACTACTACCACTTTTGTACTAACAGTACTACCACTACTACTACTACTACAGTACTGCCCATGTACTACTACTACTGTACTTTGTACTATTGGTACTATACAGCAACATAGTAATATTAATAATAAGAACAATAATAAGAATAATGGCTATTATTATTGCTGTTGTAGGCTATATATATATATATATATATATATATTTTTTTTTTTTTTTTCCAGAGTATAACCTGCCCTTCGACGATAATATAAATTGCATTCATTATCACCTTTATTATTGTTTCACAATATTCTTCAGGGAGCACAATTGTTAATTTGTTATTAATAAATACGGGTAACCAATGTTAGCTGTGTGTTCATCATCAATCACTATAGTCATCGTCAGTTAAAAACAGAGCTACATCATTTATTTACCCTCTGCTGATTGCAGTACACTCAGCTCCAGCCCGTTGAAAGTTTTACTAGTCAGCTCCTCCAGAGCGCAAAGCGGTGACGTCTGGCTTACGAGAGAGGTGACGCGGTGCTTCACCCGCACAGGTGAACTCAGGTGAGCACTTGTGCTTCCACTCGGTTTCCTGAGAATGTCTGCGATGCTGAATGGGGTGAGGGGTTTGTTTAAGCTCGCGGGAGGCGGAAGTCGCTCCAACGGATTTGGCTCGAAGCCCGGGCGAATCACCTTGTTCATGTTTATGAGATCAGAAGTGAGGTTCATTTCTAAAAGTGAAGGTATCTCACTGCTTTCGTAGACGTTCGAACAGAAAGCCTGTTGGTGCCATGATGTTGTTCTTAAATATGTACCCTGGCAAAGTGGAATTCCAATCCTGGATGCCTTCCAGATGATGCGTAATCCTCTTGCAACAATGTCAGCCGCCCAAGTTGTAGGTTAAAAAAAAGGGAAAACAGAAATTAAAATGTTGCAGGATGTAGATTATTTTCTCTGCTCTGGTGACTTTACTCTCATGCTCATTGAACAAGTTGCACTGCAGTTTGAGATCCCTTAATTAGAGGGCATGTCTAGTAGGAGGAGTTACCCTCAATAAGACTTCCACCACAGTGCTAAGGCATTCTCGAATCTGATTGGTCAGGAGATCTTGATTAATCCTTTACATTATTAACTCTGAAAACAGAGTTAACGCTAATGCTAGTTTAATATTAATACGATAATTGCGACGCTTTTTTTATTTGGATATATAGCTAAATAATAACTGATTTCCATGATTTGACACATTTCCAGACGTGCAGTTCTTGAAAAATAATCAACAATAACAGTACTACGTGTGGGGGCTAAATCACTTCTAATGCAAGAATAATCAGTCATATTTTATTATTTTATTCTTTTGCTCTCATTAATGTAAATAATATTTATAACAATAATAGTTATAATAACAACAAAAAAACAATAATAATATATAATAATAATCATAATAATAATAATAATAATAATAATATATTAAGGTTGGCATGGTGATGCAGTAGTTATCACGTTCGCCTCACAGCAAGAAGGCCTGGGTTCAATTCCTGGGTTCGGACGTTTCTGTGTGGACTTTGTATGTTCTTCACTTGCACAGGTTTCCTCCAGTTTCCTTTCACAGTCCAAAAACAAGCACAGTAGGCTAACTGGCTGTTCCAAATCGCCATAGGTGTGGGTGTGGATGTGAATGGTTGAATGGTATGTGTGTTGGCCCTGCAATGGTCTGGTGAGCGGTTCAGGATGTTCCCTACCAGAGTAGAGGCACCAGCCTCTCTGTGACTCTAATTATGATTAAGCAGTTTAGAAAATGAAAGAACAAATGAATGAATAATAATTTATTACTTGGGGTGGCATGGTGCTGTAGTGGTTAGCATCTGTGCCTCACAGCAAGTTTGAGTCCTGGACTAAGGAGTTTTTGTGTGGAGTTTGCATGTTCTCGCTCTCCTTCTATGGGTTTCCTCTGGATTCCTCTGGAAAACTCACACAGTGCAAAGACATGCACATAATTGGCTGTTCCAAATTGCCCCTTGGTGTGAGTGTAAGTGTGAATGGTTGTGTGTTGCCCTGCAATGAACTGGTGAGCTATTCCTGTAGCCTCCCTGCGACCATAATATGATTTATCGGTTTGGCAAATGAGTGAGCAAGTGAGATGAGTATTTCTTGTTGTTGTTGTTGTTCTTCTTCTTCTTCTTCTTCTTCTTTTATTATTAAAGGATTGAATCAACTTTTATCAATTCAGTGAATTTAGTACTCCACCAGTGTGGTAGCATGGATATACGTGAAAACATATGAATAATAAACATACAGTATGCAATTAGGACAGGAAAAATGCTAGTATTAGTGTATATCTGAAGATATCAGAAAATTGTCTATGTCCTTGTAGTAGGAGCATAGAATGTTTTGTGAATTATATGAACTTACAAGCCATCAGGTTGCATTAACATTAGAGTTATAATGTGATCTACAGGCTTACTTTTTCACAGGTTTATTTTTTCATATAATATCACTTTTTTTATTCATAGATGTTTTAAATTACAGTCATTATTGGTTTAATAATACAAAATATACAACAATAATAATAATAATAATCAATATGGAGTAAGTTTATTAATTTTTTTGTTTGTTTTGGATAATAGAATTACTCACGTTAAGAAGGCTATACTTTTTTTCTAACATGAAAAACATTGTTTAATAATGCAATAAAGCGGACATTTTAGAATCTATTGTTTTGGATTAATACTTATATTCACAAGTACATATTTTGCTTGTCTTCTTTGAGTAAGAAGCATCTGGTAACCTCACACAGAGATATCTGGAAACTGTCACTACTTCAGTACTCAAAACATGCATTACAATATGTGCTCAGCATGTGCTGCATAAGTGATCTGAATGACCATAGGGACAATATAACTTTGATGGCCACTTAAATCCCATGGTGAGAAGGTCAGACAAGCAGGTCAACACACACACAAACACCCACCCACCCACCCACCAAATTATGTAGGAAAAATAAATCAGCTCTGCTAATGCGGAGTGAAAATTGGGTTATGGGCAGGTTCCACCTTATTGAAATTTTGGGTTGATGCCTTTCTTGAAAAGTCAAATGCTCATTTAAAAATATAATACATAAAGTCATACCCTGTAACAAAATATTTCCACATTTGCTTGCAATTGCGATGCACTGTGCGATGCAATACACTGTTTAAAAGGGATATGATATCAATTATGTTATTTAAAATGTCACAGTAGTAACATTTTGGCTTTTATTGCTTATAGGTATAAATCTCAGAAAAATGAACACTTGTCTTATTCCATGAACCGTTAAAAACATTTCAACTAAATTCTTTTGATTTCTTTTAAAGAGCTTTTATTAGCAGAAAATGACTGTTGAATGTTGAATGTTTTCAAATCTTGATTCTTGAAAGAAATCAATATTGTATTAATTTTAAACTTAAATATTTTTTTGGATAATTTCAGAATCATTATTTAGTGGAATATCCCTGACATTTGAATCACTGTTTTCATGTGTCTTGACATGCTCTCCATCAGTCTCTCATATCACTCTTGGGTGACTTTATGCAACTACTTATGCAAAAAATTAAATAAACTCAGCTTTGTTTGATGGCATATGACCATCCATCCTCCTATTAATCACATTCCTAATATTTTCATTTGGGTTCAGGTGTGGAGATTGGGCTGGCCATGATAGGATCTTGACATCCTCCATCCACACCTTGATTGACCTTGTTGTGTGACATGAGTCATTAGTAGGTTGAGCAGCTGAAGTCATGTATCAAGGAAGAATAGACAAAAATTCTTACAAAAAACACAGTTAATGTAGAGTTACTACAGTTAGTATCCTCATTTCACAAAGGATTTTAAGGTATAATAAAAACTACATCTCTGTCCTAGCTCTTTTGGGTGTATGTGTTAGGGTTGATAGAGGGAAAAGGATCCACAAGCAGGCAGAAGTGGTGTAGAGCACAATGTTTAATAAACAGGCAGACAATCCAAAACAGCAGGCAAACTCGTGGTCAGAAAACAAGCAATGGTCAGAGATATCCAAGAAGTCAAAACAGAGTATGAGGCAGAGGTATTAAAAAAAAATATCAAGAATGGAACAGGCAAGGTCAAAAACTACCAGGAAACAGATTTACAAATGCTGGAAAGGCACTGGAAAATGCTATGGCACAATCTGACGATGCTTGAGAGGAAATGCTGGGCTTAAATAGGCAGACTAGTGAAGCAGGCAATAAGACACAGGTGTGCGCATTAATTAGTCTGTGGAAAGCCAGAAAGGGACGGCAAAAAAACAATACCAGAAAACAAAAAAACTAACTAGCTGAAGTAATAACAGTACCACCCTCTTACAAACGCCTCCTGGCATCTTAATTGAGGGCAGTGGGTGTTTCCTCAGAAAGTCCCTCCATTATCCAGAATGTCCCTTGCGACGGCCATACTATAAAGGCGGTTAACTATAAAGGCCTCTGAGCCATTGGTAAGCCATGGAGGGGAAAGGGTTTTGGGAACTGGGCAGAGCCAGTTACTAAAGACAGGTCTAATCCTGGAAATGTGGAAGGCTGGGTGGATGTGGCAGAGGGTTGGGGAGATCTTAAGCCACATAACAGCAGTAGCCACAACCTTCACAATGGGGTATGGACCAATTAAACTGGAAGCCAGTTTATGAGAGTCAACCTTGAGGGACAGATCCTGGGTTGAGGGCCAGATGCACTGACCCGGATGATAGGGAGGTGCCTTAGAATGGTAACAATCCACCTGGTAGTTCTTTCTGGCCAAAGAACGTTGCAGAGCTGTGAATGTCCTCTTATAGATCTGACACTCAGTGTGGGACCAGGGTCTCTTGCGTATGGGCAGGGGCTGCAACAGAACAGATGTAAAGTGCATAGAGGTCTAACTACGGGTGAAAACAGAACAGGCAGAGACAAATTTGTGAACATCATTCCCCCAAGGTAGGCCACCAGAACCTCCTGCTGATTAAGACTTGAGTGCATCTTGCTCCAGGGTGGCAGGAGAATTGGGAGGAGTGGCTCTACTGCAGGACCTTAGAACAGACAGACATAGGCACAAAAAGACAGTTAACAGGACATTAAGAGCAACATTATCAGATTGGGCAGACTGAACTAGAGACTTTATGTCTCACTGAACTGCCCCCACAATGCTGTGATCAGGAAGGATTTTCTCTAGTTCTCCATTAGTGTCTTGAAATGGAAATATGCGAGAAAGGGCATCTGGCTTGCCATTCTTGGATCCAGGACAAAAGGACAGGGAGATTTTTTCTTTTACATTTTTACGTTAGGTGAACGTTCATGTGAATTAACAAAAGATAGATTTAGCTTTTTTCACTTGCATTTTAGAAAATATCCCAACTCCCAACAATATCCCAATGGGGAGATATATCTTTACCTGAACACACCTGTTCATTTCAAAGAATTTCTTGCATCCCGTTTTGAATTTCCATGCTTAAAAAGTAAAATGTGAAAAAATAGGGTATATCCATCATTTATTTATTTTTGTTCTCTGTTTTCACAGTAAAAGTAAGGAATAATTATCATATTTCAGCACTATTTCAATTTTATAAGATCTGAGAACAAGATATGTAGCATACAAGAAAAACATGAAATGTCCTTACTGTTTCATGCTTATGGAATGATTAGACTGTAATTGTTTTTTAATTCAGAGGTTACACTACTTCTGGCAAAAGCTCATCATGAGCAGATTAACAGAAAATCAAGGAGCAGATTCTGCTCTTTCCCCCAGTGCTTAATGATCTGTAGGAAAGAGCATTAATGGATATAAGACTTCCTCCTAAAGGGAAAGTGAGGTAAACCAGACCTATTTACAGCAGAAGCACCCTATTAGTCCAAATAAGCTATGATCTTAGAAATATCTGAGTGGTATAACTACAAAACTAAATCCCATTCAAGACAAAATAAAAAAATAATTAAATGTTAACTACAGAACTGCGTTTCAACAAAACATACACATAAAAGATTACACAAACAGCCATTTTCATTTATTCTGAGTTGTGCTGTGACATGCCTTGCTAACGTTTCAAATTAAAAGATCATTCACATTATTGGCAATTAAGGAACATGCTTTCAGACAATGAGACCCTCTCACTGAGTAATTCTTCCTGCTGATTTTTTACATTTATATGCATTACCATAAAATTACTTTAATTCTACTGATCATTAAATTTATGTGATTAGAGCATGAACACAATGTAATGTGGCTAATTACATTACCTTGCCTTTTTAATTTATTTTATTTTATTTCTATTTTTTATGGTTTTTATTATTTTAATAAGGTTTATCTTTACAGAATACTCTCAACTTCTACCAATGCACCATTGAGAGCATTCTCTCCAGGAATTCAACAAACAGCATTGTAGGAGGAAGGCCCAGTGGACCCTCTCCGAGCCACCCCAGCTACACATTATTCCTGCTGCTGCCATCGAGCCGACGGTACAGAAGCATCTGGACTCGGACCAGCAGACTCAGAGACAATTTCTTCCCACACACCATCAGGCTACTGAACTGCTGAAATACCCGGACAATCTGCACACTTTTTGCACACTTATAGTACAAACTGTACATTTATATATATGTATGTACAGTCAAGAATGATGCTGGAGGAGCTACCAACTACACTCGTAGGGGTGATTATACTAAAGCATAAAGAAGCAAAGGAATTATCGAAAAATACATGAGAAAACGGAATGACCAGACACATGTGGAGTTGCAGTAGCCAGTAACTGAAACTTTTAATGCAGAAAGCTGGGGAGAAATTAAAAAGGACAAAAGTGAAAAGACAGAGAGAAAGAAAAAGATAGTGGAATGGTTCCAGGAATAAGGAGAAATACAAAGGAAGCTTAAAGAGTAAAGGGGAAAAAAACAGTCCATGGCTTCACCAGTGGAAGAACCTGAGGAGCAGAAAAAGCCACCCCATATAGGGAATTATCTGCCACTAGGATAGCAGGAGTATACCCTATCCTAGAAGGGGAACAACCACAAGAGTTGGACTTAGAG
>JBCNYG010000009.1:7863223-7881422 GCA_039654305.1 Porochilus rendahli | reverse complement strand
CCAAATCACCCCTAGGTGTGAGTGTGAGTGCGAATGGTTGTGTGACTGATGGCCCTGCGATGGCCTGGCGAGCCGTCTAGGGTGTACCCCGCCCTCGCCCAGAGTCGGCTGAGATGGGCGCCAGCCTCCCCGCGACCCTAATTAGGAATAGAAAATGAATGAATGAATAAATGTTTCTTGGGGCTTTGTGTTAGACAGCAAAGCGTGGGGTTTTAATACTACCAATCACTTACCAAACTACCAAACTCATTTGACAAACTGCTTAATCCTACTCGGGGCCGTGGGGAGGCCTCTCTCAGCTGACACTGGGCAAAGGCAGGGTACACCCTGAACAGCTCGCCAGACCATAGTAGGACAAATACGTACTCAAGAATTCACACTTACACCAAGGGGAAATTTTGAACTGCCAATCAGCCTAATGTGCATTTTTTTTTGACTGTGGGAAAAAACCGGAGGAACCAGAGGAAACCCACACAAGCACAGAGAGAACACAGAAACATGTGAGCCTGGGACTCGAACCCAGGACCTAATTGCTGTTAGGTGGACATTTTAACCACTATACCTGTTCTGCTGCTACTACTACTACTACTTTTACTACTACTATTAATAATAATAAATCTAAAATTATCTAAAAATTATCTAAATGTATCTAAAAAAAACTGCAACATTACTTCATTCTGTCTACTTTTGTGGTCTTACAACTGAAAGTATTACAAACATGCCTGATTGGGATTCATAATTTATAATCAACAGATATACATGTTTATTGGATTTTTTAAAATACATTGATTATGCATTGTTTGGCTGGAAATGCTGTAATGGTGTACATTTAAATAAGATTTAAAAATTCGTTATTAGACCATAATTATCTTCTAAAAGAAAAGCTTTAAAACTAAAGATAAAAGATATCCATCAAAGCTACAAAATATAGACACTTGATTATACCAGATTTCAGTAGCAAGGAATAGTGACAGGTTAATACCAGTTTTCTGTGAGTTAAGTACACTTTTAAGCAGGTATGTGTTGTATGTAAGTATGCGAAGAACCCTAGTTCTTTTTAGACATTGCCAGCAGGCATCATTTGGCCCCATTTCTTTTCTTTTTCAGCAACAAAATCTGTCAAGTTGCAACCTACTTTTTCGAGACGAGGATTTTTTCCCCATCATTCCAGTTTGGCCAAATTTATTCGTAAACAAGCAAGCAAAAAAAAGAAAAAAAAAACCAAAACAAGGTTTGCCCTTAGGTAAGTGACACAGTGTCATGGTGAAAGTGTGAGTTTCATACAGCCTTGGCTTGCAGTGCCCTCAGTTGTGCATGCTCAGAGAAATCTCTGTTCTTTAGCCCTTAAGCTTCCAGTGTGTTTGTACAAGTCAGCATTTATGATTTATAGGGTCAGAGAAATGCTTAGCTGTTACAGTGCCCACCAGCCATCTTGCATCAGTAGTTCATGAAGACACATCCTGTGAAATGTGGATGTTGGATAAAATGGGGTACCAGCTGACCTCCTACCTTTAGATTTTATATAATGTATTGTATTCAGGTAATAATTAGTTAATAAATGTTAGTTTGCAGCTTAAGTCTTAAAACTAGCAAGGTCTCCAGGGTTGAGTTTACACCCAGAGGGTTGACGTTCTGATGTCCAAATGGATGCAGATAAACACTTTGTGGGTTAATTCAGCATAGGATATTATTGTGTAAAATAAAATGGATTGGGGTTACAGATGAAACTGAATTTTCAGCCTGGCTGAGTTTACTTCAGTGACGAGAACAAGCAAGGTCTGGTTCAACATTTCATGTCCTGATATTTTCCATTTTGTTAATTTAGATCAAGAGATGAATCAATGCTTGTTTATTCGCCTTTCAGCAGTAATGTAATCACATTTAAACGTGCCATTTTGGGGCTGCAGATTCTCTGAACTGTGTTAAATACCCATGACTTCAAAGCCATTTTGTTCATTTGGTTGTTAATAGCCTTCTGTTTCAATTCTCTTTTCTCTCCATCAGCAAGAACATCTGCCTTATATTTGTTTCCCATCAGATTAAAATTGAAGACTAATGGACATTAAAGTGACAACATCATGGAGCGACCGCCTTCAGCATTACGCAGACCTCCCAGCGAACATGGATGGATTGGCCATGAAGAAATATAGACGCGAAGCATATCACAGGTATGTATGATGGACAAACTTTACTGTAAGCAGCCAGTCGTGTAAACTGCTAAACTACCTACATATTATACTTTGGTTTATAATTGTGTAACATTTTATTTAAAAAATTATATATATATTGCAATATACAGAGGTCATGCTGCACTTTCATATTCAGTATGAACATCAGTTTTTATGTAGAGCAACAGAAAAGCGTTTGCTCTATACGGACATCGTGGGTTCAAATATAAAGCTCAGGGGGCATCCGTAGCCTAATGGTCAGAGAAGTGGCTTTTGGACTAAAAGGTTGTTGTTTCGATTCCTGAACCAGCAGGAAAAATGTGTGGTGGTGGATGAGTGAACTGCACCTTCTCTTCCTACACAGAGGCAATAATTTCCCTTGTGGGATTAATAGAATATAGCAAAATCAAAAAAAAAAATAAATCACAGTGTTGCTACAACCACCTGTGTGCATTAGTAAACACACCAGAGAATTTCCTGTCATTTAGCTCCTTATAGTGTATAAACGTTTCTCGATACATGCCTCAAAATGAGGTAGGCACCATGCATGCTACTTATTAAATGATCACGAGTTCATTACAGGGAAGTTCCAGACCGAGGCTGTGATGTATTGTTTGAGTGATAGTGAGGTCAGTGCATCAAGGCAGAGGTCTTGTATGGTCATTTTTGTCAACCCCCATTTCTTCACAAACGTTACCCCACAAACCCCACAAAATCTAAATTTGAACCTTGTATAAAGTTATATAAATATAAAGTTATTATTTTTTTGGTAGACAGTTTTCTATGGTTTATGATACCGTCATTATGTTATTGATTTTAAAACATGTTGATTATTACCTAACACGTATAAGATGAGGTGAGGTAAATGTCACTGAGTGGTTCTAGAGATGGTCCACAGAGTATTGTTACCTCAACCAAGGAAGTTGTTTTCACTGACCGAGTGTGTCTGTCTGGTAAAACATTACTCAAAAACGGAATGGATTTTGATGAAATTTTCAAAATGAGAATTTTTCAAGTGTCCAATTTACTGTGTCCAGAACATACTGAAGGGTAACTTCCCTTTACCTTTTTGTACATTTAGGCCAATTATTACAAAAGTAAATCAAATATTAATACTTCCTCATCTGAGTGCAACGCCTCTTATTCAATGCAGGGCCTATACACCATGCAGTCATGTAAATGGTTGCGCGTTTGCATTGTAGGGCTCAAATAATAAACAAGTGCTGCATTTATAAAAATGCTATTTTTAGTATTACCTGCATGGAAACTTGAGCAAAAAGCTCAATAAAACTATGTTTTATGATTTATTTCTTATAGTTTTTAAAACATTACTGAAGCAGATGAGCTCCGAGCACAAGTGCAAGTTCAAAACTGTTTAATGGCACCTCTTTAACTGTAATAAATCTTTAAGAGTTTAAATATTTACTATGAGAAACATAAAGAAAAGTAAACTGAAACAAGACTTTTTTAGTTTGTAGTAATTTTTTCCCCCTATTTTAATAGTGACAGAGGGCATTACAGGGATAAGCTGTGTGCTTTGGTCCAAGCTAGATGCTGTGTGGCTAATGCAATCTTAGTAGGCAATCTTAGGACCTTCCTCAAGCATTATCCATTCGAGATATATTTTTAAAATCCTAAGATAGTGGACCATTTATATCGCTCCGTTTCAGTGCAATATATACTAATATGTCTTTCACAAATAACGTGTGCAGGTCAAGCTAAAGCACAATGGAAGATTAATATAGTGAACTTTAAGTTTGCTTATCTGTGGGGAGAACCTACAATGAAGGCGAAACTGTGAGCCTTGGCAGCAGTAATAATTCACCCAGAACACTGTTAGTAGGGCAGCTCTAGTAGTTATTTTTGTAACACGGATCTGATAAAATTTGGATCCATTTCAGGCCTTTTTTCTTTTTTGTGAAATCAGTTCTAAATTGGAATCTCTCCAAGCCACAGCTGAGAACTCACAGGTATCTATGATGACACACTAAACTGATGTTAAGCAATTTTGTACTGTTGATAGTGATTGTACGGTTGGGCACAAGGAAAGGGAACAAGGTCACACAAGATTTACGTTTGAAACATTATTTACATTTATTTGTATCTATTTTATTATGTCTATAATGATAAAAAAAACCTATGCACGTAGCAGCATAGATATGGGTGATACCATAGATATTGGGGTCTTTCTGGCAGACCTGGGATCTGAATTCATGAACATTTTGGTCACCAAACCTTTACCACTGTGCAAGCAAGTCAGTAGATCAAGTGTCCGGGACAAGCTGGTTCCATTTTTATTTGTTTTAACACTGCACTGTTTAGAGTATATTATTATATCAGTCTGCAGTCTGATTGGTTGATGTGGAGGCATTAATTTGCGCATGGACTGGTGCGTATCTGATCAACAAGTTAGCCATTAGCTAGCTCTACATGGATCTTTAGCAGCTTCTAATGTAGCTTTCAGCATTTTCTTGAAAAGAAAAGGTATACAGGACATTTCTTAAAGTGGCAGTGTAATGGTTGTTTGAAGAAAATAGCCTAACATAATTGAGATTATTAAAGAAGAAAATCACTTATATAGATGGAAATGTGATAAGGATTAAGAAGTTGCAATAGGATTTCAATCTTCAAATCCAACAAGATTTAAAAAATTCCTTGTAGCAGTTTATTTACATACCCTGCATGTCAGGTTCAAAAACTTTAAACGCCTTTTGATTTGCAAGTTAAAAAACTAAACAAAAACAGGCTAGTATTTTGAACTTCCAATGCATATTGACATGACTTCTGGGCAAGTAAATTTAGGCGAAAATCGTGACACAGCTCCTTTAAGGAAAAAAAGTCCTGTGAAGTTCTTGCTGCCCATCAGAGAGCTCTTGTTTGTCACAGAAAGGGAAACAAGCCAAAAGTCACCAAAACCATTACAGACTCGGATGAAGGCACCTTGTTCAGGAGTTTGCAAATATTACCCTAGCCAGAAAAAAAAAAAGTAACAGCACCTCATGTGAGTTAAAGAGGCCACCATTTCAAAATACTGTATACTAGAGGCCCCTGAGGGAGGAAGCGCACCAGCAGCTACCAAGTCAATTACAAACAATCAGCAGCCATTTTGCTGACCTTGAAGCTGACCTACAATTACTTTTTTATAAACTCGTTTTGTCTTTTTTTCCCCAAGTGGCTACCCTAAAAAATTTGGTGCTGATATGCCAAGCAGTTCTTGGTTCATATGTTAAGCAGGCATGTGTAGCCACAAAAAAAACAAACATTTTAATTCAGCTTTATTTGTATAGCACTTTTTACAGCTGACATTGTCGAAAAGCAGCTTTACATAGTAAAAGTTATTTAAAAAGGAATTTAAACATTTTCCTACAACTTCTATACATCCCTAATAAGCAAGCCCGCGTTGACAGGAAGTGAAAGCAATACCAGCTGTGGTATCTTATCCTTTGCCTTTGGCTCAGTCTGTTCTGAAGCTCAGGCTAGCTAAGGAATTTCTGTTGTCCACACTGACCTTTATCATTATATCCCTTGAGCTCTCACTTCACACTCTATACAGGACAATCCTCTAGCAGCACCACAGAGTTTTCCACACGGGAATAGATGAAGCATATGGAAATGATTTATATTGTTGGACTTTATGCAACGGACAGAGCAGGCTTGGCTTGTTTCAGAAACCACAGTGTCCGATTTCACTGATGAGGCTTTTTTAGATTTTTAGGACATACTGTAGGCTTGTTAATGAAAACATGGGCGCTCAGTCAGCTACACATTGTCATTAACAGAAGCACAATGTCATCAGTTTTTCAAAGCCAAAGATATCCCTTCAGTCAGTAAGATAGAAGTTACGGATACTTACTGACCCCTCTATAGTTTGGTGTTTGGAGACGAGCCAGATTGTGTCTCTTTAATGGTGAAGTGAAAGTTTTTCAGCATTTATATGCCTTGGTATTATTAACAGTTCCATCAATAAATATTTCCCATTTGATACACCATGTCTTGAATTAAAACAACTGGTGCTGTTTGTAATTAGTAATTTCAATTTTAAAATAGGCATCCAGCATGTCTAATTATAGAAATTCTGCAGCAATCCTTGGCTGAGATTTGAACCTAGAACCTTCTTGCCCCCACCCCCAAATTGTTTAATGATATACATTTCATTACACGGTAACATATGTATGCTCTCACCTAACATCCAGACATACTTGCTATTGTTGTTGAAGACAACAATAATCGCAACGATTCAATGGGAGTCGCTATGTCTTTCCAAACTGACAAACTGTCTTTCCAAGACACAAGAAGAAAGGTAACTGGGTGAGGTATCTACGCACCTTCTGATCCAGATAACTGCTTAATGATTACTAATTAATGACTAATGATAATTATTGATTGAACAAAAAAAGCTGTATTACTTAATACACTATTGAAATTAGGAATATAGCTGTTTATTTGATTACTGGATAATGGATGGAGACATTGGTTATATTTCGTAATAATTTTATCTATATACTGTAATGACCTCAGTCTTCGTGGACATTGTAATTTTTCATAAACAATCCCACTGAGATGTTGAGGGTATGAGGAGGATGTATTAGTAATCAATTGTGTGACTAGGTTCCCACCCATTCCATTTGCTCACTAAGTGATCATGGTTATCAAAATAATAACATGGATCATTCAGACTATCCTCTTCCGTAACATAAGGTTTTGAAGCATTTACATTTGTAATATATAATATGTTTATTACACCAGGTGAAACATACTTCAATATACACTTTGTCATGCCACTGTGTGGCTAAAGGAGTTGACCGAGGTAAGGATGCAGAACTGAAAGTTGATTTATATTCCGAGCATACATATAACTTGGAAGTCAGAAACGCAAGAAACCTCACAAAAATTTCTAGATGGCATCTGCCTTTGTTAATTGAAGGTGTCTTCCCCTCGGGGCTCAAACGCTTAATAGCCCCATTTGCATGTCTGCCTCAAACACAAAGTACTCCTACACATGATTTGTACTTTGTTTTTCTTCTTAACAAGTTTAGGCAACAATCTCACTTCAGTTGCACATTACCACATGCTGATTATCCAGCATTCATCTTCTTCCTTTGGCATTTAATGGTAGACCACAGCACTTGTAGGCATATATGCTGTGCGAAATGGTGGTCCTATGTCGCACTGAAAGAAAGGTTCATGCCAAACAGTGTAAAAAATTGAGGATATCCATCTCACTGTTTGACTGCCACCACGACCTACATCTACTAACCACCCAATAGGAATGCAGCGTGAAGTGGTGCAATGCTCAGCAAAGGCGAATGTGCAAAACTACGTTTGTGATTCAAAAACAAAGCACACCTTGTTGTGTTATGGCAGCAGAAGAAATATTTGTATGATGTGTCCTCCAGCTGTTATTATGACCACACCCTAAGGACATAGCATGGAAGGAAATCTGATATTCTGAAAATAGTTAGAATGTGTATATTAAATTTATACCAAATAGCTTTTTTTTGGACCTCCTGTGCAAAGAGTATCATATGTAAAAAAATGCATTTTTCAGCTGATAATAGAGGAAGATAAGGAGCTAAACCATTTGTGCCACACACTTTTGGTTCGGATCCAACTAGTATTCTGTCTATTTGAAGTCCAAAGGTGTCCCTGTTATCTGGTTGTCTTATGCTATGTCCTGGTATTTGTACTCTTGAGTCAACCATGTGATGCAATACCGTAACCTCAGACCCAATCCAGTCAGCCTTATTCACCTCCAGCTGAGTGAATTCAGCAGGTTTAAAGTACAAAGATAGCAGCAATGCTGCATCACACTCATTATGTGATAGTTATATATGACTAGTGAACTTGGAGCAGAAAGAAATTAAAGCATACTTGTTGATTTGTTAGTTTATCAGCTAGATCCTGCCAGTAGTGCTCTGTTCTTTCTGATTGGCCAGATCCTCTTGTCCGTTTGACTGTTCTAATTGTCCTTTTGTGAAAGTAAACAACCTCTTGCTCAACAACAGAGAATCCAGCAGAACAGTCACAATAGTTTTTGGATAGACTGAATGCCAGTATCAAGCCATTGTTGCCAGCTTGTAGCATAATTTTGAGGACAGACAATTTGGATTAGAACTCTTGCAATAACATGACACTCAAAATTTAGAATATAAAAAATTTAGAATAACATTAGAATTCGCTGCACCTTTCCAGTCTACCAAAGTGAACCAAGAGAGAGGGTCCAGCAGTGTGCAGCTATGAGGTAGACATGAAACTACATAAATGTTAAAAAAATATATATTTTGTGCTTTCATGGGCTGTAAAATGTTTTATGTTCTAAATATGGTAATTTTCCTATTCCACGTTTATAAAACTTTCAAAATAGTAATTAAAAATAACCTAGGCCATGTTTTCCAATCTCCAGTTGTGTAGTACTGTAGTCTCTTGACAGATTTTTGTTCTTAGTTGATAGGACTGGAACCTGATGAGGTCTTTTGCTGTCGTAGCCCATTCACCTCATGGTTCAAGGCCAATGTATACTTTGGCAGGTGCAATGCATTTACAGTGCACATGATGCTAATTGTCTCATTAGTAAATCTGTACAGGCTGTCCTCACTGTACTCAAAATTTGCTCAGGCTATTGTACATTGACTGCACTACACAGGAAATCCCAGCAAGTGCTTTTCAAATGATGACTAGGGTGGTGATGACACCATATTGGAGCCGGTACGATTATAATATATATATGTTAGGGACATTTAAGACTCTCTCGGCTATATCCGCGGTTTCACCATGGGTTTCCTGAGTAGCCATATGGCTTCTCAAGATCACTGTTGTTTATAAATTACCAAATTAATTTAGCATTAAGCCACCTCTAAAAATTTTCAACTGTTTTCTTTAATGCCAAACATCTACGTTTAGGTGAATCTACTTTTTTTGTCCGTTTGACTGTTCTAATTGTCCTTTTGTAAAAGTAAACAACCTCTTGCTCAACAACAGAGAATCCAGCAGAACAGTCACAATAGTTTTTGGATAGACTGAATGCCAGTATCAAGCCATTGTTGCCAGCTTGTAGCATAACAGTGAGGACAGACAATTTGGATTAGAACTCTTGCAATAACATGACACTCAAAATTTAGAATATAAAACATTTAGAATAACATTAGAATTTGCTGCACCTTTACTGTCTACCAAACCAACTGTTTTCTTTAATGCCAAACATCTACGTTTGGGTGAATCTACTTTTGCTGCTTTAGAGACACCCATGGCCCATGTTTTTGTTCTAAGCTATGTTTCTGGAAAGGTACTCTAGTTCTTGGTGTGTTGTGCCTTCTGAAATGCTTTTCTGCTCAACACAGTTTGTCAAGAGTAGTTATTTAATTTTAAGTTTTTTAAAATTGCACTATTCTTTGAAAAACTACAGATCGCAGGAAATTATCACTTTCAAAAATACAGTCTTCTTTAAAAGCTTCTCTTTTGAGTCTCTTAATTTAAAGTCAGTGAACTTACTTTAATTCCCATTTGTGCTATTTGGTGTAAAAACTTACTGAATGTTGTGTACTCAAGGAAAAATACAATGTTCAGATTTTTTCTGGTGCTTATGTATATTCAACATATAGCTTTGGACCAGGTGTTCCAGGTTTGACATTTGAACATATATCAGGCTCAGAGTCTGTTACACTGGGGGTTTAATTTAATACCCAGAAAGCTTTAGCTGTCTTGTAGAATAGGTTCTCTGTATACTGCTTAGGGAAATCAGGAATCTTGGAATCTTTTTCTTTCCATGCTGTGCTTTACACCATATTTGGCTCAGTAACATCAAAAGCAGGGAATTTGTAGAAAACTGGGGAAAAAGTACTACCCTTTGGCAGGTTACAGTTAAAGAATATTTGTCTAAAAATATGGCCCTAGTCTCTTGCAGCTTTTCGATCTGTTAATATATTCATGTTTTTCTGATTTGTTTCAGAGTATTTGTGAACCGAAGTTTAGCAATGGAGAAAATCAAATGCTTTGGTTTTGACATGGATTACACTTTAGCAGGTAAGGCAATGACACCCACTATTTGTTATCAAGAAATTTACCGCATCATTTTCTTGCAGAGTCTATCTACCATTTTGCTGCATGTCGTAGGCTTACTACAGTGTAATCGGTGCCACCTACTTCATGTTAAACTGTAACTGGACCACAATCCTTTCCGGCACTGAATTTTTTTCAATGTGTTGCTGGGACAGGGCAGCGTTCTTCACCTTAAAAATAGCTAGCAGCACAGATTCTCTGAAACTCAGGGTAAACATGCAGTAGGTTATATTTAAATGTTTGCCAGTGGTGTTTGGAACTTCTCAGCATTTCTGAAGTGCACTCATATTTAATCCTCATCCTTAAAATATGTTGCACTGTAGCCAAAACCACATACTAGCACTATTTGCAGGTTTGACATATGTCATAAGTAAATTAATTCATCTTATGCATTACCTCATGTTATGTTTGTTTTTTCGGGTCAACCGGGAACCTAGTACTGACATTTTAGCCATGCACTGGGTGCATTGGGTTTTCCTTGATTTCTGCCCTGTGTCTCAGTGACTCAGCCACTAACAGAAGCCACCAGTTGCTAAATTGGGACTGCTTGTAATAGGAAAGCAGATCAGCTCAGTGACATGCTAGGACTGATGAACCTGCATTCTCTACAGACTACCCTCATTGTAGGCTGTAGGGAATTATCACTGGCACTCAGCTGTTGATATCCACAGCTTTATTGCTCACCATGAAGTGTTTACAAGGCAAAGGGCTATCATGTTGTCTTGTGCTGGAATAATATTGCGACCAGAAACCATGTCAAGTTCTCAAATGGCCCTTTCCACTGCGTGCTACCATCCCAGCTCGACTTGTCTTTTGCGGTTGTCTTTCAGGTAAAAGTTGTGGGTAGTTATCGAGTAATATCGAGTAATATCGAGATTACAAGTGAAATGGGATGATACCAAAAGGTGATCTATGTACAAACATTGCAGACTACCTACTGGTCACTATCACTGCGTCAGTACTGTAAGAGAATGGAAGCCATGAATAAACCTTTCATATACCATTCCAAAGTACAATGTATTTTACTGATTGTATGTGTGTTTTCACAGCCTGTGCTCATCTCTCTCTGCATGCATAAAAAACAGTTTTATGGCAAACCAAAATTTCCACACTTCACACCTCTAAGGTCACGGGGTAAAAAATTTATCCTCAAAGTGACAGGAAGTACAGATCGAAGACTCCTGCCTTCCGAAGAAAACAGTCGAGACTTCAACGTTTAGTGAGATAGACCGAAATCTGATTCTGTCCGAGTATTGCCATAATGTTTGATTAATTACAAAACCTCAGTCGAACCAGAGCATTGTCCACTACATCACTCCGAATGGTTACGCCATTGGAGAGTTGGACAAAGTAAATTTAAATAAATGTTCAATACTGACACCTTGAATGTTACAGTGGACAGCGGTACACAATGTTCTGTCTTACAGAAGTCAACACACATTATCCTTTCCGTGTTCCAGGTACTTCGATTGGAATACTTGAAAAACGGGGAACTAACTTGAGAACCATGGCAATGAAAAATGGCACATTACAGTGTAGTGTAGCATGGATAAGAGCTAAAATAGAAAGAAACACATAACCTCATGGCTAATCTTGCCACAAGACCTTTTTAGATGCATGTCTCATCCAGATAAACCAGACAGGACAGTCTGGTCTAACCTTTCTTACCCTGTCCATAAGATTGTTGCCTGCATGAAAAATCACCTTCAGGATGTGTTTGAAGTATTGTCATTGGCCTCTGCAGACAAGGCAAAGTTCAAAGGTCAAGATTCTCCACATCAGCCTGGTGTTGATAACCCTGAAGCCTGATGGGCCTCTAAATCATAAATCAACTGGTGACATCTATATTCAGCATGCAGTTGGAATGGCTGGAATTTGATTGACCTAAACAGCAAAGAGATGAAGCCTTTGAGCTTTATCTTTATGTATATTACGAAATATATACTCATATATGAACTACTTGTACTACATAGCCCTCCTCAAGTATGACACTGATATATATCAAGTTTATAAAGGTATGTGTCATTTTCTGGTTAGTTGTTAGATGACATTCCTGTTGTGCAACGTACTCACATGCTTGTGAGGTATAATTATATATCTGTGAAATGAATGCGGCAACAAATTGCAAAATGCTAGGCCATGCCAGAGGGAGACCTCTTTTGTATTTTAGAACTTTAGAACTAGACATTGATTGTTTTGTGCAAGCCTATGTCAAATAGAGGGTCCAAAGGATGAAAAGCAGTATGAATTAAATACCCCTGTTATGTCATTTACTGTACATAGTCATGATACTACCAATTTCTTTCAATGAATACCTGAAGAAAACACTTATTACTAATGGTCAGGAAGTAGGGATGGGCTGGTAGTGCATAATAAGAACACATGTTTGTAGCCTGTGCTGTACCTGCTTAACTTATTTTCTTTTTCTTATTTTAAGTTGCCACTTTATTCTAGTCAGGGTGGGTCAAAAGCCTATCCCAGGAACACTGTGTCCTAAAAACACCCTTAATGCATAAGTTTGGTATGTTTGTTAGGGTGTCGAAGTTGTTCACTTGGGGATCACTTTAGTTGAACTGGAGAAGAGTCTGCGTTATGTGAAAAGGTGGGTCTGGGCATCAGGTTACATGATTAAGTTGAATTATTCAAAGTGGCATGCTGAGGAGATTAAATGCTTTCTAGAAACATGGAGCCAAGAACATATTCAACACAGGTGACTTAAAAAACACATCCTCTTATTACTTGCACAAACCCTCATACCATCGCTATTTCTGTTTCTGCCATCATGCAAGATTTTCGAAATACAGATAAACAACTAATATTTAAAGACTATTTAGGTTTCCCCCGGGTATGCAAAAGCCCCTTTTTTAAAAAAAACTTTAGTTGTAAAAGATGAGAGATTAAAAAGAAAAATATAATTTTATGTTTAATTTTTTGTTTGCCTCACATTAGTCCCTCGATAGATCCTATCCTGGGTAAGTACCTTCCTGGAGACTTAGGGTCCAACCATAATCGTGCCCTAAAATAATCTAATAATTGCCTTGAGAAGCTCTTGATCAACTAAATTATGCTTCTTGATTGCTTGGATATTTTGGTTGGAGATGAACCCGGTTGGTGGCCACTGTGTTAGAGCAATGATAAGCTTTACTAAAGACACATTAGCAAAATGAATTACCTGTTGATTACATAAACCTCTATGCTTGATGCATTGCATAATGGAAAAATTGTGTGTACAGCAGAAGTGATGTGAAAACAAATCTCCCATGATGACACTATCCACAAACAGACTTTGCATTGCCAAGTGGGAAAACCCTCAAGGTATTTCAACAGTATCTGAAAAAAAGGTCACACTAAAATGCTTTAAAATTTGAATAGGACCACTTTACTGAAAAGGAATCAATTTTATACAAAATTGAGCTATGTATTGGTTTGTTTGTTCCTTTATTTTTATCCTTTACTTCTATCAGGCTCCCAATAAACACAGAGTGTAATTGGTGTAAACCGTAACAACTCAATAAAAACTGGATCTACAATTGAGCAAATAGTCGAATAGAAAAGGCATCACAGGTCAAAGAGGTTTTTTGTTTCATGTCATCAGTTGTCTCCAATCCCGTTATACTGTGTTTTGAGATATTGTCTGGGAATTAATTAAGTGTATATATGTAAAGCATGCTATATGTCATGCTTTATGAAAATTTTAAATGCTAGTAAATTCATGAAATCTGAAAAGTGATAGGGTGCCGGACATACCCTACAGGAGTAGTTTTAAAAGGATTAGCAAAGTGTTCACTGGTGTAAAAAAAAAATCATTTCTGGGATGCTAAATAATAAAGCATTAGGCTTTCATTGGTTTATAAAGTTATGACTTTAAAAACTAGTTACACTGAAGTGCTTCAGAGAGTTTACACTGTTAAGTACAGGTGTGGTAAAACACTTCAAAAATGCTTTTTGTGAAAATTCACATGGATATTAAATAGGTGTGTTTTTTCCCCCACTGAATTTGTTTCAGACCAATATTTTCTACTCTTATGTAATGTAAGTTCTGGTGTGATTCATTTAGTAGCCCATCTGAGAAAACCTGTTTACCTTGTGTGGAAGTATAAATACTTCACCCTGCATGAGCGACAGTGCCATAATTACCACATATATTATATGTAATGTACATTCTGTTCTTTTACTGGCAACCTTGATTTGTTGGTTGAGTTGGTTTATTAGTTGAGTTGGTGAGAGAAGTTTACTTTTCTTTGCTCAGCCCACACTTCTAACAAATCTGTAGTTACAAAATGTAAATGGAATGTTGACACGAATTTGCTGAATTCCTAAGTCACATATCTCAATTGAAGATCTCCAGAGGTCCCAGTACTAGTACCTGAAGCATTTCTAACTGCAAATCTTTTCTCAAGGGATTCGTCTGTCCCTTGCTCTCACTACCTCAAGCAGAGTCAACAAGGTTCTTCTATTTCTTTGTGCCAGCACAAATATAGATGGCCATGGATGATGTTCATGTCCTGGTTTTTGTTTTTATTCCCCTTGTTTTTTGGTCTTGGCTTGAAATAATGGACAAATGACTCTAATTTCTCTGCTGGTTCTTTTTCCTTTGTAAATGTTACAAAGATGTCCATTCGTGCAAGCTCTAGGCTTTAATTGGGTTTAAACGTGAAAGGGTAAATGGATCTGGTTTCGATCCAACTGAGCTCACAGGACATTCATGGACTCCTCTAATCCACTGTGAATGCAGTCCCTCTTGATGTTGGATCCTCATCTCAAATGCTGGTCTCGGCGAGGTTTCCAACATACTTGTGGAGGTATTTCTGGTAACAAAGCTTGGGTTTTGGGAATGAGGACCCAATATAAACTTTGTTAGAAACAAGAGTATCACAGAAAACATTGGCCAAGCTTAATTTAAGCTCTTCAGACTGAATGGAATGGTGTGATATGAATCCTACATAGAAATACTGCTTAACTCACTGTTCCAGGAACCAAAATCAAAATAAAATGTAGTTTATAATTTACTGATATGTATGCTGTTATTACTCAAAATCAGTTTCTTTAAGTCACTTTATAGTTATTATTATTTAAATAATTGCATTTCTGCCAGACATTTTTTAAAATGCTATTTGCTAACAGTCTGTTCAATGTAACCTAATTCACTGGAATAGCTACTTGTGAAAAGGCTATTTAACCTAGCTCTGGTAGAGATGATTTCCATTTATTGATGCCCCCAAAACTTGTTAAATAGTAAAGCGCACAGGGAGCTAAAACCAAATAAACAATTGTGGCTGAATGTTTTAGTCCCAAGCATGAAATAACTAAAATCTTCTAATTATGCAGTTAGTGTCACACACTAACTCTTCTTTTTATATCGGCTGCTATTCGTCATTAATGTGAAACTGTGATTAAATTTGATCATGTAATCAGTGTACAAAATTGATAGACAGTAATATGCAAAAAGTTTTAGGCACCCTTAAATAAATTATGATCTTTGCTTAGTTTTGAAAAAATATATATTCTTAGATAGAATGTTTGTGGTTGTCATATCTGTACCCGACTCTCACATACCACGACCGCACTCCCCCGAATTCTAATTATCATCACCTGCACCTACTTTCCAGGACTCATCACCTCCTCCATAAAAGCCCCCGCTAGACACACATCAGTGTCTAGCCTCGTTGACGGTATACGTGTTATCACCGCTACTCCTTCTAGCGCTTTGGACTCACCTCTACTTCTACGCTCTCACTCTCTCCTCGTCCTGATCACGTCCCTCTTCTCCCGGATTCTTATCGCCGTCTCCGTTGTGTTTGTCTCTTTGTGTTTGCCCCTCGTAGCAGGTTTCATTTCCTAGTTTATCCTTGGTTTTGCGTTCGCCCCTTAGTGGCAGGTTTCTATTCATTTCCCGTCAGTGTGTTGTCTGTGTTTTGTGGCTCTCCAGCCATAGATTCTGGTTAATAATAAACCTGATTACGATTATTCTTCAGGTCTCCGGGTCGTATCATAACAGTGGTGTGCGCTTGCTTTTTATTTTGCAGCAAAACCCAGCAGTCTTTATTATGTGTTTGACTAAACAGCAGACTGTTGGGTTATACACGGCTTTCTTTGCTGACATACACACATGTTTTGTCACAATTAACTTTCTGTTAGAACTTTTTCGACTCAATAATGCAAAATTTATGCATGTCATAAAATAAAAATCTATAACAAACTTTATACCTGAAACTTGTGCACAGTATTGCAGCTCATTAACTGGGCTTGACAGTAGTGCATCCATGTACGTAAATATAGTAGCTGTCATAAAATACAAACCCTTTTTATACCTGAACCAACTGTATTTTTAAGCAAGTTATTTTTATGAATGAATTTGTTCATATCCAGGCACATTGATGTGCCTAACGTATTGCTTTTGTTCTTTTTTTAAGTTTATAAATCTCCAGAATACGAGTCACTGGGGTTTGACCTAACTGTTGAGCGACTGGTTTCAATTGGCTACCCACAGGAACTGCTCAGCTTTGTCTACGATCCATCATTCCCCACCAGGTAAACAGCTTGGAATGATGTTACCATATAATCAACATTATATCCCTGACAGAAATATCATGAATGCCAATAATGGCAGTGAGTAACAAACAAAATGAAGAAATGAGACTGCTGATGAGTTAAGTGTAACTAAAAAGGAAATACTGTTTTGTTCTCTACACCACAGAGGTCTGGTGTTTGACACGTTGTACGGTAACCTCCTAAAGGTGGATGCCTATGGAAATATCCTGGTGTGTGTGCATGGCTTTAACTTCTTGCGTGGGTAAGAATATGTTTATTTCATAGTCTAACACAACTTCAAATTCTCAGTAGGATCAACTGTTAACAAGTAGTTAAAATGATATACCTAACCTTATGGGAGAAAAAAACTGAGGTGTAGAAATACACTGACCTCAATTCACGTTATTTGATGTAGAATGGACTGGCTGTGTTAATATTACACACACACACACACACACATACACACACTCACACACACACACACGCCCGCACAAATATATGTTTGCATCATTTTACTCTACCCTATGCCAGGCCTGACATCCGAGAGCTTTACCCCAACAAATTCATCCAGCGTGATGACACTGAACGATTCTACATCCTTAACACTCTCTTCAATCTGCCCGGTGAGTGCTAAATCACAAACCATCTGTCAAGATTAAGCAGGGTTTATTCTGTGTTTTTGCCACCCTGGGTGGATTTTGATTGGACAAGATGAGAATACAGTAAACATGTTCAGGTGTGCATTTGAAAATTCAGAATTGGATAAGACTTGTCTAAGATGGTGACATGGTGGTTGCATGTAGTGGCCTCTCTAGATCCAAAATCGTGTTGAGCCAATTGAATTCAGTAAAGTGAACCAATTCTGATCTAGAGGGTGCTCAGATGGTGCAAGGTAGCTCCACCAGGCACAAACGGTATATTATAACTTGGCATAGTTATATTGAAATGTCGCCCCATAGTCGTCATCTGAAGAACATTTTGCACCATGTTAAAGAATAGGCTTTTTTGCGAAATATTTGGATTTATTTTTCAGCATGATACCATGCATGGATGACGTCTAAACTGTAATGCTTTACTTGTACCATAACTTCAGTGACGTTGAACATTAACAGACAAACTAAGAAACATGACAGGTGCATAACAAAGATGAAAACTTAACCTTCTGGTGAAGGTAATCAAACAAACTAACAGGAAGTGATACCAATAAATGTGATTTCATTAAACAAAATGAGTCTAAATGCCCCAAGCTGACTTTTTGATTTGTGCACAAATAGAGGCTGGTAAATCAGTAAAAAAAATTGTATTGAAATCAATAATAATTTAAAAGGAAAAATCCCTGTGTGTTTGAATACTTCGTTTGAATTCAGAGTGTAACATTTTTTCTGGAAAGTTTATTTTTCATTGCATGTATTTACATGCCCTTTCTTAATGAATAATTACATTTT
>JBCNYG010000009.1:7847937-7861613 GCA_039654305.1 Porochilus rendahli | reverse complement strand
ATATATGATTATATGATTAATTACAGGTTGTGAAGGACTTTAACTGTTAGAATATACAGTTTACTTTAACTTTAAAAATGTGAATAAATTTGTTAATCTTGATTCAGATAATGAAGATGTCGGGGTCATTTTCAAGCTAAAAATGCCCTGTAAATATATATGAAGTGTTTGAGTTCAGAAACAGAGTGTCTTTGTTTTAATTATGAGGAAAACAACTTTTTCAGTAGCTTTATTTTTAATAAAATACATTTTCTTTTAAAAGTTATTGAAAGCTACTGAAAAAAGTATTTTTTAAAGCCACTGAAAAAAGTTTTTTTTGTAAAGCTACTTAAAAATAGTTACTTTAACTTTTAAAATAAAATGTATTTTTTATTAAAAATAAAGCTACTGCAAAAGTTGTTTTTCTCATAATTTAAACAGTGGCCGTGATCTGTTTTTGAACTCAATTTCTTCATATGTGTATTACTAAAAAGGTTCATTTGATAAAGAGTTATTTTGTGGTGAGTTAACTGAGATTCAGGTGACATACCATGTCTGATACAATGCTTTGCAACCCTTTCAATAGTTATCTTCCTAGAAACCTAGTACCGACCCTACCATGCAACATCTCTTACCCAAGTGTCTTTACAGGGAGGCCTGGATTTTGAATCTAATTAATGCAAATTACCATTCATTCATTCATTTTCTAAGCCTCTTAATCTGTAAAATGAGTACTTAATTATCTTAATTCACGGGTGTACCCTGCTGACTCTGGGCGAGGGCGGGGTACACCCCATGAAGCACCATTACAATTGGTAATAATTTTTGGTTTGTAGCATAATCATCAGAAGTTTAATTATCAGTGTCAGTTTCGCTCTGATTCAGAACAGCATATGCAAAAACTAACAAGGTTCCTCTGTTATGCAGCATGAACAATGCAGCAAATAGGCTTTATATGGGTACTGCCTTTAATTAACTAAGTACTCATTTTACGAAAAGTGCCGTAGTGTCTTATTTTTGTTCGAAGACTTTATGAGATGGCTTGGGTTAAGGTGTCAATTTAAAGTCCATATATGATTTCCTCCTATCCTAATTCCATGGTAATGTCTATTGGCACTTGATCTGATGTTGTGGTGAGGTGGTTTAAAAATTTGACCCTGCACTTACATTCACCTTTGACTTTGAAATTCCTAAATCAAACTATCTTTAGGACAAATTATAGGTAGGGTAGTGTCCCCACCAAGACTGGTGAAAATCTGTGCAGTTGTGGTCAGGATTTTATTCGCAGAAAAGCTGACATACAGATAGTGATTGCAATACCTCCACCATACTCTGTTGTGGGCGGGGCTAATCAAATAAGGTGTATTTTTGCAATGTAGTGCTTTTGAAATTAAATGAAGAACAGTTTGTGTGTGACCTAGTTCTGTAAAGCCCTGGAGCATGAAATGTCCACTTTTACTTTAAAATGCTGTATGTAGTATTTTTATACTAACAGGTTTCTCAAAGCAGTATAAAAGGGCACGCCAATCACACCGTTCCCTTCGCATTCTGCCGCTCAGATACACACTTTTTGTAATTAATTAAGTTTTTTTTTCTGCCTGCAGAAACATACCTCTATGCCTGCCTTGTCGACTTCTTCTCAAACTGTGACCGGTACTCGAGGTGAGAATTTCACCAATAGTGATGCAACTGCTGTCACATGCTCACCCTTGGACACTGCATCCAATTATGGATCGAGGCCATATCTCTCTCTCACAAACCGGGAGAGGCTTATCAGTGCACACGTGAGGCCGATAAGCAAATTATAGTGTGTTGCAAATGGATTTACAGCATGCTTTATTTACAGTAGACACAGTTGTAGGACAGTGAACTGTGTACAGGCATGGCATCAGTGATAATCTTATCAATGTGAACTAATCATGTAACATGTATTTACATTTAAAAAATATATTTTCATGGTCATTAATAAAGTACACATATCTGTTAATTCATAAAGTAATTAATGAAATAATGATACTCATAATCGTACCACTCAGGTGTATAGCTTTAAGCCTATACAGACGTAATTGAGTGTGTGATTTGTTCTGGTATGGCTGCATGTCCTCTGAAACAATTGTTGGTCCTTTTAGGGGGAGAGGGCTTTCCTGTTTGGCTCGGAACGACCTCAAACAAGGGAAGACTGTCCCATTTAAACCATGTCTGACTGTCGATAGTGTGTGTTGACAACCTGGCTGCAGAGCCTTAGCCTTTTGTCCCTTTTTCAAACCCTCTAGCTGTGAGACAGGCTTCAAAGATGGAGATCTCTTCATGTCCTTCAAGAGCATGTTCCAGGACGTGCGGGATGCCGTCGACTGGGTCCACTTTAAGGTAGGAGGAGATCTGTGTGTAATGTACAAAGCACAGCAGTGCAAGCAGTGTGGTGTGAGATTTTTTTTTATCATGATGATGATGATGATGATGATGGGCTGTCTGAAGGTATATTGTATATTATTGTAATATAAGCTGAAACCAGGTCTCTCTGAACAGGGAACTCTAAAAGAAAAAACGGTGGAGAATCTGGAGAAATATGTGGTGAAAGATGTAAGTATGCCCAGTTTCTCTGTCCTTCATTCATGTTTTCTGTTTCATGCGGAGATATCTAAGTCATTCCTCTGTGTGAATCTCAAAGTCTAAGCTGCCTCTGCTGCTCAGCCGCATGAACGAAGTTAGCAAAGTGTTCCTGGCCACCAACAGCGACTACAAATACACAGATGTGAGTTTACAGATGGCATGCAGCTGTCTTAACACACTTACACCCACCTACTAAAATATCCGAAAGAATCCACGTACAATGTGTAAGTTATTTTATCCTAGAGTTATACCAGCATGCAAAACGCAACCACTCCTTTTCAACATCCGCTACACAGTGACATATAAAGGACAGTGCTACATGCAGCATTTGAACTGTTCTATTTTAATTCTATTTAAATTAGGTACAACCCAGAAAGGACCAATCCACTGGTGCATGTGTTTTTTTATTCCCTTACTAACAACTTTTTGATAATTCATTTCTATTAAAGGTTAAAAAAAGAAGACAATGGGCCTCATTCATCAGTCGTTCTTCTCAAGAAATTCGTTCTTAAATCTCACATACGTAAATATATAAATATTCTGGAATTTACCAAAATTTTCTTATCTATTCTTATTTCTGTCTTAGCCATAAACAGAATCTACAAACACAAAAAAACAGTCTTATGTACCTATTGGTGCTGAGGTAATTCATTCATTCATTTTCTGAACCGCTTAATCCTAATTACCAATTCTTTCAAGGCTGGCACAATGGAATATTTGCTCTTGATAGAATAAATTTCAGCTTGGAGAGGACACAAGCTTTTCTCATGGAGCTGTGCAAAACCTTGAGCCGGCACCACAGGTCCATACCCAACAGTCCAACCAGGTACCTCCAAATGTTCAGGTACAGACTGCCCTGGGCTTTTTGGCCACAGGTACAGTTCACAGGTAGCTCGGAGGCTGTTAAATATAGAACAGTCATGATGCCCTCCACGTGAGCCATGGTAAATATCAACCAACTTTCCGGACAGTATGTTAAATATCGCTATCCTGAACATAGCTTCTAATCAGGAGAGGATTTTTTTCTGTTTCTGCTCTAACCAGCATTATATGCACAATAGACTTCAGAATTCCAATACCTCAGCCGTTAAATGTTGTCTTCCATCTCCCAGGCTTTTGTTCTTATTATAACCTGCTGCTTTAGGAGATTAAGGATACAGTATATAAATCGAATAGAGTATATAGTTAATACAATATATAACAAATACAGCCAGTGGTAAGCTGCTTAATACACCTTTAATTTTCGTAAAGTACAGCAGATGTAATTGCCAGCATCTTACGCCTGTGTTTGGAAATTTGTTTCTTGGCTTCTGATTTCAGGTGAAACCACTGTTTTTTAATTTCACACTGTTAACACTGTTGAATATAATATCTCATCTGTAATTTATCTCCTGCAGCAGTTATTGTAAAGCTATATATTGTAAATTCTTTCTCAGATTCCAGTTCTCCTATGGATTTGCAGCTTCGCTTTGCCTTTGTTTGCGTCTTCATGAATATTTGTGTGTGCACACACGTCTATGTCCTTTTATATGGATTTAAGTGCCATTCACCTATGCTTTTTAGAGCAACTGGCATGTGCTTACAAATTACAAAGACATCTGAAGAAGCGAAGAATCTGTGAGCAAAGCCAAGGTGTAAGAACTCGTCATGAATTTGACATAGACTATATTGATGAATGAGGCCCAATGTTCAGAGGCAAAAACATGATATGCAGACTTTTTATAACTACAGATGCTTGCATGAAAAGTGTAATCCCTTGTTTTTGCTTGTTGAATTATGAATAAAAACACTGAAGCTAAGACACTGTTCATTTCTGATGGAAAGTTAATGTTTCTGCTTTCAAGGCTTTCATGATATTTAGTTACTTGAAGGTACAAATAATCATATTATGATATGATAATTTATCAATGTAGGAGGTGATACAAAGTGCTGGTCCCTGCGGTGATTACAGGATGTTTGTACAATTTGTTGTTTACCTTGCAATGCTAATCCGCCAGTTAAGCCAGTATGAAGCCTGGCATAGCAAAAAATGTATCAAACAAGCAATTTACACACTTCATTTTACAACTTATTTTAAACTTCTACTGTTCATCAAAACTTAAAAGGAAAAGGCTGGCTTGTGTACAATTGTAGAAGTTGCTGCATGCCCCTTGGAAACAAAGTACAATTGACACAAGTAGGATGTCACTCCCTATTGTGAATGTTTTGTGTACGAAATTAATTGATTAAATATATTTTTTCTTTTTTATTCAATTGCAGAAAATCATGACCTATCTGTTTGATTTCCCTTACGGCCCAAAGGTAAGTATTTTATTTCATGATTTATTTTATGATTGCCTAAACTGGAACAAGAAACATTAACGTTACATTTGAAAAAAAAAAAAAAAAAAATCCATTTTATTTGCGATTTTTGAACAAATCCTGAATTTGAAAGGTCATAAAAAAATTAAACTAAGGCTTGTTTTTATTCAGGACCTTTTTGCTATGAGGCGGACATGCAAAAACATGAAATGTTTACACTGTGTACATTACAAAAGTGTACATTCACTGCTGAAATTATGATATGTGTTCATTGTAGCAAGGACTTTCACATCGCCCATGGCAGTCCTACTTCGATCTGATCCTGGTGGATGCACGGAAGCCGCTGTTCTTTGCCGAGGGAACTGTACTGAGACAGGTCGATACGGTGAGATACACATGCACGTTCAGGAATATTTTGCACTGCTGGAGAGCTGTCTCAGGAGCTGGCTATTATAGCCAGCACATAGCTGCAATTTATACTGAGGACTCAGTGTACAGAAAAAACCTGCAAGTCGAAGAGAGGTCTTACAGTGTGTTCCCAGTTTACAACCACAGTTCTAAAAGCAAATGAATGTCGTGTAGAGTAATGTACTAAAATCTAATAAATGCTGATATATGTGCTTTGCTCTAGACCACCGGGAGACTAAAGATCGGAACATATACCGGCCCTCTGCAGCACGGCATAGTCTACTCTGGAGGTGACAGACCCAGACACACACATACCTGTTACACATATCTTCTGCTCATACCTTACACATACAGGCTTTAGTAATTGGATCATGATTTCAGTGTGGTGTGCAGAAACCTAATCAACCTAATTTGTATCATATAATCTCTGTTTGTAGTCCATGCATTACAGAAGTCACAGAAGCTCAGATCAGAGTTAAGTGCTGTGTGCCTAACAGAGTAGTATATACTGCACAGAAACATGAGAAAAAACAAACTGAAATGAGAATAATATGGTTTATTTTCCCATTTTTAATAATAAAATCGCCTGCTCCAAGTGACTGCGACAAACCGGGATATCCACTCAAGAAAGTGTTTTTCAAATTCCCATATAGCAGACCCATCACACTGCAGCATTCCCATGTAATTGGGGAGGGGGGGCAACCATGGCCTTATGGTTAGTGGCTTTTGGACCGAAAGGTTGCTGGATTCATTCCGAAACCAGCAGGAAAAATGTATGGCGGTGTTTACAATAATTCCAGCTTTCTAGCTCAAGTTTTATTCATTAGTTATATGCTGTGTTTTCCCGTTGTTGTTGTTGTTCACATCTTCTTGTTTTCCTTGGCCTCTAGGTTCCTCGGACATCGTCTGTGACCTGTTGGGCGCTAAAGGGAAGGACATTGTCTACATTGGGGACCACATATTTGGAGACATTCTGAAATCCAAAAAGCGCCAAGGTTGGAGGACGTTCCTGGTGATCCCTGAACTGGCTCAGGAACTGCACGTTTGGACCGACAAGAGCTGTGAGTGGTGAATGTGTTTATGGTGCTCCAAATAACATTATGTACACTGCCAGGGTTAGCACTTTACTATTATTAGCCTTTATCTGGCTCAGCTGTCTCTTAAAACATTGTCCTTGTTTTGCTCATCTTGGGTAATCTATAAAATCACAGTTTATCAAGGACGCATCACTTTGGTTTAAGTGTAAGGGGAAAAGAAACAGAGACAGGCATGTGTGCTCATAGTTGTCACTCTGTTTGTCTTTCACAGCGCTGTTTGAAGAACTCCAGGGTCTGGACATTTTCTTGGCAGAGCTATACAAGTGAGTTCTTTGTAAACTTTTGAGTATCCAAGTGTCCTGTGTGTGTGTGTGTGTGTGTGTGTGTGTGTGTGTGTGTGTGTTTAGCACCAGTCAAAGGGGTCAGCCTCTTTCTCGAAATATATCTTCTTACATGACCTGTATTCACTCTCTCTCTCTCTTTCTCTCTCTATCTGTTTCTCTCTCTCTTTTTCACTTTCAGGCATCTGGACAGTAGCAGCAATGAGAGACCAGACATCAGTGCCATCCAGAGGCGTGTGAAGGTACACACACACACACACACACATGCGCGCGTGTGTGTATATGTGAGTGCAAAACTTTGTCTCCAATCTTACAAGTGTCCAAAAAATACAATTAGGAAAAGGTTTGTCCTGACCCTCTTTCTGATTTGAAAAAGGCGGCGTGTGATGCTAACACTTATAGCATATATATATATATATATATATATATATTGAAATCAAAGCACAGACTGAATGAAGGTGTGTGTTCGGCTGGGTAGAGGCAAGTGAAGTCCCAACTGTTAGAATATACTTCTTTTTTAACGACACATAATGTGCAGTGGTTTTATGTACTAACATTTTTTTCAAGAACATTTCAGACTGCTTGGTGTTTAGTCTGCACTAGTTTGTGATGCATGTTTTTAAGGGTCAATTTAATATCCCAATGATAAATTCTAAAGGTATCTCTGCTGTGCGAGGGGAAGACTATGAAAGTAATTAGAGAGAGCTATTGTATCAGCCTAAATCCTTTGGTGTGGTAAACTGTGTGGCTTCCAGTATAGGAACGTGTATCCAGGGGCGATGTCTAGTCATGTGACTATATTGAAGTCCACCTATATGTCTGTTCCCTCATCTTAGCAGTTTTTTACTCTTTTGTACTCTATTTAAGTTAACATAAAATGATTTTTGCCATGTTACAATGAAACCACGTCCTGAAGACTTTCCAAAAAGGCCAAATAAACACCTGACCGAATCCTTCACCATAACAAAAATTGCTTTAGTTTTATATCAGATTACGTGCCATGTCCACCATACGAGTCGTCATGTAAGTTGCTACTATAAAACAAAAGTACTCAGAGTGCAAAGCTCCACCAAAAACAAATTACACAGCACCTCCTGCTGGGTCTGCTATACCACCACACTTTCAAAAAAATGTCCTATCTCACAAGTTTAAAGAATACTTTAAACAGTATAATCCAGATCATCTCTCTTGTCCAAAGCTTCACCTCTGGCAGAAAGTTCATGAAAATCCACACATCATTTTTTCCGGTAATCCTACTAATGAACACGCGAAGCTAAGGTAAAACATCCCCTCCTTGTCATTGGTAAAAATGGTACCATTTCCTTGTGGCTGGAACTTTCTGACCTGCTTTTATAGAGGTTTAATCGAGTTTTTCTGACTAATCACAACTGAAAGTTCATCAAAGCTGTGGTGTGAAAAAGGGGTTAATCAGTTTGTTCTGATATATTTGATGCAGTGTATCTACTTTATATAAAGAAAGTGTTACAAGCATCTCTTGTTGCCCTCTAGAAAGTGACACATGACATGGACATGTGCTACGGCATGATGGGTAGTCTGTTCCGCAGCGGTTCTCGCCAGACCCTGTTCGCCTCACAGGTGATGCGCTACGCTGACCTGTATGCTGCTTCCTTCATCAATCTGCTGTATTACCCATTCAGTTACCTGTTCAGAGCTGCACATGTACTAGTAAGTGAAATACACACACAACAAGAAAGGTATGGGATAGGAGTCATTCTTTCAGGATGGAAGAGTGAGATATATATATATATATATATATATATTAGGCCATGAAAGTATAGCTAGTGTTGTGTTACAGTAAGATGGGACAGAAATGAAAATCCACTCACATTATAAAGGGGGACTGTCAGATAGACCGTTACAGAAGTTTTTTTTTTTTAACCAGAAAATCATCCAAACAACAAATAAATTAGAATGATTGTTATAGAGTATTTTCAGTAATGCTTCTACTGATATTTTAAAACATCAACAGTATATTTAATCAATTAATGAAGTCACATTATAACGAATTGAAGAAATGAACATGAATGAATTGCAAAAGTATGAATATGCACTAAATCCCCAGACAGAATGAGGGCTGACAATGAAATCAAAACAAAATTAAAGTGGTCTGTTAAATTATCATTAACAAACCAGAGCAAATTTTGAAGGAATTTTAATGAATGTTTAACGGATGGATAACTAGCTGTGTGTGTTCTCTATATCAGTATTTTACAATCTTTATTACTTTGAAATAATCTTGCAGCACACCACATACCATAATGTTACAAAATGACACCCTGTAGTATACAGTATATTTAAGCAAGAATTGAAGAAAGACACACGTAAGGCTCTTCCTCAACAGCTCTAAGTCTGTTTTTAGTTTTTATAGCAGTCAGGCTTAAAAAGCTCAGGTCACACAGATATGTCGTGGAAAATTGGAGCAATGTTGAAATAGCTCTATTGGCATTGAATGAAGAACTTGTTGGCAGCAGTCAACCAAAAACTGTCCAAAACGTTTGGTTTAAAAAAGAGTTTCAAAAACTTTGAACCTGATCTTGTTTTAGTTCAGTTAGTTCCTCCTACTCCTGTAAAGTCATGTCCTCTCTAACAACTGATGCTGAGCTATATGGGTCCATAACCCAGTCAAATTCAAATTTTTATTTGTCGCGTATAAAATCATACACAGTAGAATATGTAGTGAAATGCTTGTTATGACTGTCCTAAAGTTTGAAGAATAAGCTATCAATATCAAGAAGAAAAGAACTTGAGCTTTGCACACTACTCACTACAACAGATTTGAGTAGTTGGACCTCTCATTTGTCAGAAACACTTTTAAGTTCCTCCTGCAGCTCATAAACACGGGCCAGCACCTTTCCACCCGACAACCATTGGACCTCTGTATGGAGCAATAAAGATTTATGCTCTGTTACAAAAACTAGGTGACCTGGTAAAGTGTTTGCAAAGAGTGCCTCTTTGTGCTAAAAACAGTGTGTAACGATAACATCTGGGTTTCTTACCTTTACTTTGCTAACGAAGCCTTTGGTACACCCGGCCATGACTGCAGCTCCATCAGTAAAACACTAGTGCAGTATTCCCACTTCCTCCTTGGGTCTTACGATGTGACCTGAAAAATTTCCTCTCCTGTATAATTTTCTGCCACTGCCTTGAAAAATAGGACGTTTTCTCTAATAGCAGTTCCATCAAAACGAACATTGGCCAAGAGTTGAGAATGTCTACTAATATCTGTATTGTCATCAAGGTGCAGCGCAAATTTCCTACTGATGCATATCTAAAACAACACTTTCAGGATCTGCAGACATGTCATCAATACGTCTGGCAATTGTGTTATCTGAGAGAGGGACTTTAGCTATCCCTTCAACTGCGTCAGGGCCGAGCATCTCGTCTACAGTGGCTTTTTCAGGCAGGTAGTATTAATGTCTCTGCCACAGTGTGGGACTTTTTTGATTTAGGCAAACAAAGTAGTCCATCGGCTTGTTTTAAAGCGATGGGTGTTTCGTTTGGAGATGGCGTTTTAGCTTGCTCGGCACCATGGCGCTATTGGATAGCTTCTTGCCACACACCAAGCACGACAGAGTCGGTGTCATCGAATCCCCGGTGAAAGTAAATCCGAACAAAAGACAGCTTTTGCTGTATTGCCTCGAGCTCACCGTCTTTGCTTTCTTTTGACCACCACTCACACTAAAGCCTTCATCTGGATCAGAATTTTGTCCAGGGCCCAGTTCTCTAAAGTGTGTCTCTAAAGGCAATTAAGACTTAACAAGGCAATAAAGCTACCTACTACCTACTGCCATCCACTGAAATGAACGAGTATTACATTACTCCTCACAGTCACGCGACAATGGCCAATGGTAATTGGCTAATTTCCCACAGTACACCTGATGATCTCTCACAGCAGCCTAGTGTGCTATGGCACAGTGATTGAAATAAAAAAAAACCTGAAACTGAAAACTGATGAAAATAAACTGATCACATCACGACTGTACAGAGTCATAAATCATTTGCACAGTGAGTGAACAAATTTTCTTCCCTGTCGCATCATGCGAGTTTTGAAGATGCCCAAAAAGTATAAGGGAGACAAGAAGAAGACACATAAGAAGAAGCAGCCATCCCTAAGTCAAACATGCAAGACTCCATCTCCACCACTTCCAGATCCAGGTCTCACAGTCCCAACTTTTCACCAGCCTCAGGCAGAAACTTCTCTCCTAGTCCACTTATTAAAACCGTGAAATTAAAACCAATCTCAGCGTATGGTAGCCAATGCCAAAAATTGTCCATATACTGGGTCAAGTCGTTATAATATGAAGTTGTATTTAAAAAATTTTTTTGTGGCTTACATGCAGGGTTGTGTTTAAAGTTAAAGCACCTCTGTATTCCTATCTGCTTTCTAAAATACAGAAATTTGTTTACTATTATTATTATTATTATTATTTTTTTTTACCCAGATGCCACATGAGTCGACGGTAGAGCACACACACGTGGACACTGACACCGAGTCACCACTGGCTACACGCAACCGCCACTGCGTCGACTGCAAGGAAGTAGACTGCAAACGCAGCCAGCTGACACGTTCCCTGAGTGAAATCAAACCACCTAAACTGTTCCCCCAGGTTCCACAGGAGATCACGCACTGCCATGATGAAGATGATGATGAGGAAGAGGAGGAGGAAGAGGAATAGATGACCCTCCTTCAGTCAGTCTTGAGTTTTACTTCAATTCCCATAGGAAAATGTTTATCTTTAGTGAAGGGAACAATTGTGGGGTATTATGAGACAGAGTTTTTGAAATAGACTTCTTTAACTACGCATGAGAATGTGTAGCATGTGCAAGTTAAGCTCAAACTTTTTATCTATTAAAGTTTAGCTTGAGGCGGTTTCCGTTGATCTGTTTGCCGTTTTTTTGTTTTGTTTTGTTTAGTTTTTTTAATGAGTTAGAGCATAGATAGAAGGAAAACAGCAAAGCACATTAAATCTATGTTTTGCTCTATAAAAGCAAGCTGATATTGGACATGAAATCTGATGAGTTTACTATACGTCTAAGATGCAAAACTCGTTTTGGAAGGTCAGATGAAAACTGATCATACAAGCAGCTGTGCTTTATATTAGATAAATTTCAACTTAATATTTATTAAATATCGAGACATCTTTCTATAAAATATGCTATATATTATACAAATGAGCAATTATTTTGAACTTGCTTAGTGTAGGTTGGCAATAACCCCATTGGGTTCTTGCTATTTCCAGATTGATGTTTAAATTTAAAAAAAAGTAAACACACAGACACACACACACACACATGGACCTGAAAATAGAGAGTACTCAGTGGTTCAGAAGTTTGGGGTCGCTTAGAAATTTAGTTGTTTCTAAAAGAAAAGCGCTTTTTTTCTATTAAATTTTTCAGTCAAGACACAGTCAATGTTGTACATGACTATTATAGGTAGAAATGACTGGATTTTTAATTTTTATGAAATATCTACACAGGTATACAGAGACCCATTTTAACACCTATGATACTTGGGTTCAAATGACACGTTGTGTCAGCTAATCCAAATTTGTCATGCTAAAACCCAGTGTCAGCATAGATAAAAACGTTTATGCTGATTAAAGACTAAGCCTCCTTTTGACTACTTGAATATTTTGAGAATCAACAGCCAGGATTGGCAGCTTCCTTAAATACTTCCTGCAAAACACCAGTCTCATCTTCAGTAGTGAACAGGTGACTCCTGGAGTTGCAAATAAAAAGCAGCATCTGAGACTGGTTAGTAAAAGGAAAAAGATTAGGATCATCAACAAAACAAAGGAATAAAGGAAAAGATGCTGGAGGAGTGCTTGACATCATCTGTCGAACATTGTGGGGGGAATGAAATGATCTGGGAGTGCTTTGTAGGTGATAAAGTGAGAGACTTGTACGGGCTAAAAGGGATTTTGAACAAGGGCGTCTATTAGTCCATTTTGCAACGCCATGGACGGTGCTTGATTCGAGCCACTTTCCCACTACAAAAGAACAATGACCCAAACTATGCAAGAACTCTTTAGAGTAGAAGCAGTCAGATGGTATTCTGTCAATAGTTGAGTAGTCAGCACAGTCACCAGATTTGAGCCTGATTGAGTTGTTGTGGGAAGCTTCTTCGCATGGTATGGCCCAGTCCACCTTGTGGGGGATGCTTTTGAAAGCATGAGGTGAAATTTCTTCATTTTCCCTCAATAAATCGACAGCTGTAAATGGGGGAATTTAGACCAAACAAAATTTGAAGGTCAAAAGTATTCATTTAATGAATCTCAGTTTGTTTTCATGGAAAATGAGAAATTTTCTAGGTGACCCCAGTCTTTTGAACAGTAGTGTGTGCAATATATAGGCTTTGGTTTATTTGAACATCATTTAGCTGTGTGTCAGTTTGTGGCTGAATGCTGCCTTATACAGGGCTTGAGAGGAAGTACAACGCACACGTATTATGTTGTGCCTCTTATTAGAGAGCTGCTCATGCTAGGAATGTAAATGAAGTCCAGAGGGGGTCTACAGAGTGCCACGAAGGCCAAAGTGACGGCTACGAAAGAATGCCACCAACACAAGCGCCCCTGTTACTTGGCAACTGCTGTACCAGGCAAACCACATATGGCTAGTTAGATTTTTTATTTTTATTTTTTATGGCATTGATGTTAACTGCCAAGTATAGTCAGTGCTATGCAGCAAAGCAAAGCTGTCAATAGAGGCACTTTTTCAGACACACATACTCACTCACACACTAAAGTATTGACATATTTTTATACTCAATGTCTCCATTTGTGGAGATAAACTACAGAAGTGTTAATCTTTCCAGTGCCATATTGCTAACACAATTCTTTCTAGCCATACCATTTGCTATGCTACTCATGTAAGTGACCTTGATATGCAACAAAAAAGAAAAACCCTTTTGTAAATATTGTACTTTATAGCTGGTGTGAGTAGATAATTTAGAGCATTTAACTATATGTGGATATATATA
>JBCNYG010000009.1:7833564-7844794 GCA_039654305.1 Porochilus rendahli | reverse complement strand
TGGTGATGTAGCTTACAGCAGGCTATGGTCGCTGAACTGCTGGATGTCCAAGTGGTGTTCCGAAAATGAAGTGGGCTATATAGACAATTGGAGTACTTTGAAGGGTAAACCTGGCCTGATAGGGCGGGGCAGTATCCATCCCACTCGGGAAGGTGCCGCTCTCATTTCTTGCAACATAGCACATAGTCTCAGAACAGGACTAGTTAGTCAGTGACTATCCAGAGCCAAGGCCAGAAAGCAGACAAACAGGCTAATCCGAGCGTCTGCTAGCTACGCAGAGTCGTCACTCAAGGTCAAGTTCAATGCTATAGAAACTGTGTCTGTTTCCCCAACTAAACAAAAATGTAAAAACACTCAGAGAGTTTGTTTTAGTAAACTTATAACATTAACATAAATGTAAATCACACAGCCAGCACCGAATATACAGCCAGCACCTTCGATCTAAAGATAAGATTATTAAATGTTAGATCTCTTACATCTAAAGCACTTATTGTTAATAAAATCATTGCTAATCAGGAGTTTAGTGTAATGTGTTTAACAGAAATGTGGTGTATGAGTATGTAGCATTAAATGAAGCAAGTCCTCATGGATATATACACCAACCTCATCTTACTGGCAGAGTAAATCTAGACATAAATTTAATAAATTTCAGCGCTAACCATAAATGAGACATCAGAAGGTATAGACTGAGAGGGAAAGAAAACTTGTAGCTGAGTCGCATGCTTTGCCGTGCAGTCAGCCAGGGTGTTACCTTTAACCTTGGGGGAGTCCGCCGACAAGTGTGCTTTTGTTTTGACAATAGCAAGCAAGCGAGGAAGATAGCATGCATTGATTAGGTCCTGTACTAGTGAGCAATGGGAGATGGGCTTTCCTTCTGCCAAGCAGAAGCCCCTAGACTGCCAGATGCGTCCGAAGTCGTGGGTCACACCAAAGGCATAGCGTGAATCTGTATAGATGAAGACATCCTTACCCTTTATTAAAACACAGGCTCTGGTTAGAACAAATAATTCAGCAGACTGAGCTGAAGAGAAAGAAAAAGCATAGGATTTGACAATGGTATCCGGCAGCGCACACACAGAGCACCCACAGAGAAAGGTACCATTGCAAGGTTTAGACCAGGACCCATCTACAAAAAGAATGTCTCCGCCCTCGATTGGACTGGAGGAAAGATCAGTGTGGATGCTTGTGGAGTGTAGCAGGTTGTGGAGCCGTAACAGGGAGAGTATCACCCTAGGTGTTTATTAGACAAGCTGAGGTGTGGCCTATGGTGTCTAGTGAGGAAGTGGCCCTAAATTTCTAATTGGTAGTGGAGCAAAGTATGGTCTCATAACCAGACCTTTGCTGTATGGTCATGTATTGAGTCTGAAGGTTCTGTAGGACCTGTTTTACCTGATGTGGATAATGTAAAATCATAGGATGCAAAAAACCTAATTTCTCAGCACCTTGAACCATGAAGGCACACGCGGCAACAACCCTGAGAAACGCAGGCAACCCCTGAGCGACAGAGTCGAGTGTTTTAGAGAGAAAAGCACAAGCAGCAGAGCAGAGTGCACTTCAAAGAGCCTCATAGACCTTGATCATGTCTGAGGTCCAGACTAGAGGCTGTTGCAGTGGTTCCTAGTGAGAAATAGCAGAACGCAGATGCTTATTATTAAATGAACAGTCAGAAATCCACTGTCTACAGTAGTTAGTCAGTCCCAAGAAAGCCAGCAAAGCGTGTTTAGTTGTAGGACACCTGGTATCCAGTATGCTTTTTATCCTGTATTGAGAGAGCCTTCTACTACCTTTAGAGAACTCAAACCCCAGAGTTTTCAGTCTCTTGACAAAGCTGTAGCTTGGACTTGGAAACCCTGAAACCCTTAGCACACAGGTAACACTGCACGTGTAGAGATGCCTGATAACAAATTTTTTAAGAGGATCCTGTGACCAAAATATCATCTGCGTAACACAGGACCACAGAACAAAATGGAAGGGCTAGATCCTCAAGTGAATCTCTTACCACGGCAGGAGAGTCAATGAAGCCTTGGGGTAGGCGTGTCCAGGTGTACTGCTTGCCCTGGTACGTGAAAGCAAAGAGAGGCTGCGTCTGCTCCTCTACCGCAACACTGAAGAAAGCAGAACAGATGTCAATTACAGAAAATGTGTATGATGGCAAGGAATAGATGCCATTATGGAAGTCACATCAGGCACAACAGGTGCCACAGGTATTACAATGTTGTTAATCTTACATAAGTCTTGAACTTACACATTAATTAACCCCTTGCTTGGCTTGGTTTTGTTAACCCCTTGCTTCAACAGCGAAGTAATGATATCATTGATTCCCTAATATTTCTCCTCAGACAGCGGATACTGTTTCACAAACACAGGATGAGAATGTTTAGGTTTGGCTGAGTATAGAGTACACTAAACAAGTCCTACCTCATCCTTGTGGGGCACCCACAATGGTGAGCCAGTTGTCCCAACTGTTGGCATGCATAATCTGGTCTCCCTATGAGATTACTAACAAAACAATTATTAAGATGTCAACGCTGGATAAATGCGAAAAGGGCACATCATCTGGCATGGAGCCGGTCAGTTTGGAGCCAAAGAAAGTTAATGAAAGGTGTAAACGACTCATGAGGTCCCTACCTAACAAATTGAAGGGGCAATCACGCATATATACAAACTCGTGGTGTAGAAAGATCTTTGGATCAATTGGGCAAGCAATGAGGAGTTTTGGAGTGTAAAAGGATTTTACAGGCACCCCTTATATTCCCAACACTAATAAACTCTTCTTTTATCAGTACACTGTTATGAGTATGCCTTACAATCTCTCTCTCTCCCCCCTCCTCTCTCTTTGTGTTTTGCTGAGGTACACATGCCATGTCTTGGATGCCGGTGATCATCCTAATCCTTCTGCTTTGTGAGTTCTGTGGTCTGTCCTGATGTGCTGATGCTGGCTGGAGTTCTCGTCGTGAAGGCCCCTTGCTCCTGCCGATGAAGATCCATATGGGCACATGTGCTTTGTATATGAATACAGTATAGCAATAAATGTATGAGTACAGTATAGGGATTTATATATGAGCACAGTAGAGCAATTTATGTATGAGAACAGTATAGGGATTTATATATTACAGTATAGGGATTTATATATTACAGTACAGGGATTTATATATTACTGTACAGGGATTTATATATTACAGTACAGGTATTTATATATTACAGTACAGGGATTTATATATTACAGTACAGGGATTTATATATGAGTACAGTACAGCGAGAACATACAGAGAAAATCATTTGAAGTTTCTTAGACACTCCTGCCACATTTGGAATGACAACATTTTTGCCATTTTCTTCTTCTTCTCTCGGTTGGATGCAGTGTTATTACTTCTGGATTTCGTTGCTGATTTGACAAAAACCCAGTTTGGATATCCGCAGGTTTGCAGAGCTTCTCGTTAGACGGTGGTTACTAAATCAGTTTACTAAGTTATGTTCATGCTTTCTGTGCTGATATTCACATTATATTATATTAATAATTATATTTTATTATTATCATCATTACTTAAATAATAATAATAACAATAATTAAATAGCCGTCAATTACACAAAACAAATTAAGGAATGAACCACAAGCGGAACGAATGTTTGATATCTGTTTCCGAGTTCGTTGTGACGCGACGGAACCACTTCCGGCTATTCTATGAACGATGTAGCGGCGGTTTTTCTTTCAAAAACAGAAGGCGATAAAGATGGAGTTTGATTGGGGCGCAGGTTCGCAGGGCTGAGGGAGGGAAGCGAAGAGTTTACCGTGGTGAAGTGTTTGGATTCTCACTCTTTATTACCTGAAGAGAATAGAAGAGGAGAGAGGAGGAGAAGAGAGGAGGAGAAGAGAGGAGGAGAAGAGAGGAGCAGAAGAGAGGAGCAGAAGAGAGGAGCAGAAGAGAGGAGCAGAAGAAAAGAGAGAAATGAAGCTGCTCAAACCGAGCTGGGTGGCGCACAATGGTAACACCGTTCACCTCAGGACAAACTCCTTAAATATCTCCTCAAATCTTTCATCCCGCACATTAAACAGTAATCACAAAACAAACAAATCTCAGTTTGTACCATCACACACACACACACTGTACACAAAACACACTAATATCCTGACACCATTTAACCGCCATAGGACGTCACTGAGTGGCTTTATGCACTCTCCTGTAACTGCGCATGCGCCACCGTCTTACAGCTTTAGTAGTACATACATACTTACACTTTAAAATATTTATATTAAGTTTATCTCATACATATTCACAAACATGGTGTTTAACATGTGAGAAGATAAAGCTACATTTTATTCAGCACAAGATACATTACTGTATGTACCGTCTGTTGTTACTGTATATCATTATTCTCTCGAAAAATAGTTTGATATTGTCGTTAAAAGGGTACGGAGGAGCCGATATTATTTTATAAAGATAAAGCGTCAGCAAATTTTATTTGAATGTTTAAGGTGAACATGCAACTATATTTCGTATGCAGATGATTTTTACCGTCCCATTTAATCCATGGCAGCTTGTTTCAAAGGCAAAGTATTGCACAGAACCATTTCTCCATCACTAAAAACCTTGTAGCATTTGTGCCAGAACACTGTTAACACTATTTTGACGATGTGAAAAGCAGTATTTTACATCACTGTGTTTGATTCTGTGAACAAAGCTACAACAGATTTGTTTCAGTCTTTATACAGTGTAACAGTATAAACCTACTAAGGTGATAAGCTGGTTATTTTTTATTAAGGTACAGCCTGTTTAGCATAATTTTGAATTCAGCTAAAAAAAAAAACCCTGGGGTTTGTGTATTGAGGTTGACATTTCAACAAGATAGTACTAAGTCATCAGCTTAAGTTGCATAATTCATGGTATTAATATAATTGAATTAGCATATACTACATGGGCACTGTGCGATCTGATTGGCCAACTATCTGGGGATAAAAAATTTTTTATTTTTTTTTTACACAAGTACTTTACACAAATAGAAAAAAGCTTGAAATAAAATGATTGATGCTCAGAATTTGTAAGCGGCGTCATCATCACACTTTAAATACTGAAAAATAAACCATAAAAATCTTGTTTTTATTTGTTTTACGTATTTCTGTATAGTATATAATAAAACTTTAAAGATTTAAAGATGTCATTAGTTACACAGAGCTTAGCTTTGCCCGGAGTGCACAGAGCTCTCCTGACCTGCCTCTGTCATGGTTAAAATATAACTATAAAAATACTATTTATGGTTTATGTTCCTGTGTAGTATATACTAAAACAATTATTCGCCTCAGGCTCAGTGGATGTCGCTGAATTGACATTCATCGACAGGTTTGAAACAGTTTAGCAACGTTCATCTCGCCTTATACTTATTCAGAATAATGAACTGTAGCCACATTTTATGACAAATAATCACAGTGCCACCTCAGAGGTTCCATATAGAAGAGGTGTTTTTTTGTTTTTTTACTTTGACATTTAAAAAAAATTAAGCGCAGATATGTGTATTTAAAAATGGCACAGTGTCCATGCGTGCTTTTACACCAATATTGCAGACTGTTTTTTGTGCAGTTTCCAGTTATGTATGAAATGATAATGCATACTGTACTTTTTATCCTTTAGGATGTTTTTTGGGATGCATTTTTTTCCTACAAGGCATTTTAGAAGTAAGTGTCCTGTATGCAAAAATAACTACCACTAGTATGCTCCATGCCATTTTTACAAGTTAAAGTAGAAGATGTACACATCATGTATACAAAAGTTAAAAATTTGTTCCATATTAATTACAGCACTAAGGGGTGTGGGTGGGGCGGGGGGTAGGTTGCCGTGTTATGTTATGATTCCTTGTACTCCTTTCTCACATTCGCGACATGTGCTTGTATGTTCTTTTTCATCTTCTGTATTTGGGTAGGCTGCACTAAAATGTGAAATAAAGATAATTTTCCAAAATGTCCCAGCTTGCCCCTGCATTTTATAAGTAATTTTTCCTACCGCATACTGAGCAAAATTTTAAAATACTGTATATAAAGTATATAACAGTACAGCTGAGATAAACAGTTACACAATGTACATTTTCTCATCGCAGTTTTTAGTAAATTTTAGTTACTACTTACAGAACAGTGCAAGGTGTGCTTCCAAGTAATTTTTAGATGCAAAAGTGCATTAAGTCATGCGGTGTTACATCATTCACAGATGTTGATTTTAAAGTCAGCTGTAATAGAAACATGAGTGCAGTTATGTAAGTTTACACAGGTCACATAAAAAAGGCTGCGAACTGGATTCAGCCTGAATGCATTACTTTTAACATGCTTTAGAGTTTACAAAGAATGACATGGAAAAGAAACATTCAGTGAGTTTCTAATTCGGGACAGCATGTTGATGATGGATCTCAGAAAAGAATGGCCAGGCTTAAAGCTGATAGGAAGGTTTCAACTTTATTTCACTGAAACTTAATTGTATTGTTATTTGTCTACATAAAAGGCATGTAGTAGAATTAAATGTAATGATAACTGATAGTAACAGTAAACACTGAACTAAACAATGATAAGGCTATGGTTTCTTCGATAACCACTATTGACATGTGGAAAAGCGCTCAAAAAATCTGGAAAGTTTCCATAGTTTCATTAGTTGTGATCTTGAAGTTGAAAAACTCAAATAAATGTAAGTATTGTCAAATAGAAAAATATTACTGTAGTTCTTCGGACATAGGAAAAGTTTCTGTCGGGAAGAAAAGTAGAGCCTTGAATAAACAACCTGCATTTTTTTTATGTTGTAATAATTTAGGACAGGAGAGACTGATGTAGGTTTGGGTCAAGTGGATTTGAAAGCTGTGCAGTTGTGTTCACATAAAATATATATGTGTTTCACGTTTGTTGTAGTGAAAATAGGCAAATTCTGTAATTGTATGATCTTCATATGAAAGCGATATGACTGGTGGGAGCCAAAAAAGATAAAATTTGTGTATGATGTTTTAGCATATGCATGTTACATAATGTATGTACACTCAGCTCAACACTGCTCTAAAGATATTGTAGGATGCACGTGAGTATATAAGGAAATCCTGTCAGTTTAAAATAATACAGCTATTGTAAGAAAACTCTGATTCTGAGAGCATCAAATTACCATAAAAATACATATGAAATACATATGCCAATTGATACACAGCTGTAGGAGGTCACAGGGCATCGCACAACAGACCCAGGAAATGGACTTGAAGTAGATAATTACCTACGAGGAAAACATTTTAACATGTTCAAAACTCCAGAACTGGGATTGGTTCCAGGTGAGTGAATGGTACAGTACAAATATTGGACTGTTGGATTGATGAAAGGAAATCATATTTTTCACAGAATGTGATGAAAATGTAATACCTGGACTGATAATATACATGACCACACGATAGTAGTTTAAAAAAAATATTGCTTTTATTATGAGGCACATTGTAAGAGCAATTTAAACATTAAAAGCAATTTGTTTAAGATTTTGGAAAAATGTCTGGCCCCCATTGGAAAAGCAATTAGGAATCAACTTTTTTTCCTGAGGGGTTGGGGGGGGGTGGGACTATTCATGGTTGAAAACTTGAAAAAGTAAATATTTCAGCGAAGAAGGTTACTGGGACTTACAGACCATACACAATGCAAAAATTCTGGGCTCGCCATTCAGAATATGCAAATGAGCTGTATGTAATTTAAGGCTCAGTGGTTGTAAGATTTAAAAAAAAATTTCCAATAGCATTTAAACAACCCCATTAAAACACAAGCACTTGTATTTTAAGCTTACAGAAATCAGGGCTACAAAATACTGACTGTCAAAGGAAAAAGAGATGACTATATGAATAGTCCTAATTGTGATTAACACATTTAACATTGCAAATTGGCTTAAATTAACAATATAGCCTCCACCCTCATTATTCAGCAGCTTATAAAATAGCACTTGAACCAACACATACTATTATTTTGAATACAGTGCAAGAAAAACATGCACAAGTTCAAGTTCGGAATTGCATATAGCTAAGACACTACTATTTTTCTCAATGAAATTCTCAATAGCTCTAGAGTTATATCTCAGGTTGGATATTACTGTGAAGAATTTCAGTATTAAATCCCTATTAGATGTGAATAACCTACTCAACTCCGAATACGGCCCATATGCGTAGTAGTATGAAACCTTTTTACCTTTGTATATATTAATATGACACATGCATGAAATTATTTGTCTACTGAAACCTGAATTTTGTTCAGAAGTAGATCACATGAAGCAAGAATTTGATCCTCTAAAGTTAAAGGCAAGCAGATAATGAAGGAATGCTTACAGGGGATTGATACAAATTTGAGCAACACTGCGAATGCATACAAATAAAACTACTGTTTACAATACACTGATTTTAATCAATAAATCATCTTTTTTTTAAATAGAAATATGGTTCATTGCACTTGTTAAAAATTAATATGATTCTTTAAGGCAATACTGTGATTCTTTTTTAAAAAGGTGTAAAATGTTCTGTACCATATGCTTGGTTTTAGGATAGTAAAAATAATATCTGTAATACACATACATTTAAAAAACCCCACCAGTACACATCATGTATTTTGAACTATGTATATACTATAGCATGTGCATGGCATCACATTCACACTCACAAAGCCTCACAACATATACAGTACACACATGACATTGAATTTTACAAAGGTGTGTTCTTGGCATGTGTCTGTAGTTACATGCACACATACGTATATACAGTAGACATGTATAAAATAAATAAATACAGGTGAAAAATGTTATTGGTAAGTGGTTCATGTTCTCCTTCAGATTGGTATTTGGCACAGTCTTTGACTCACCTTAGTACATCATCCGCCTGACGAAGTTAGTCCACTGGAATTGTGGGCCTCTCCTATCCCAGAATCCCTTCTGGCACCTTAAAGGGAATAGTCGAGGCCTATGTTCAGGACCTTGTGAGAGATGGGGAAGGTGTCCGAATTCCAAACTCTTTGGTCTGGTGGACAGGCACACGGCTGGGTGTGTGGAACTGAACTGGCTGTTCCAGTCCTCTTACTGGGTCCAAAAACCCAGATGTTGTTTTAGCAGTCCGTTGTGGTGGTGTTGGTTACAGTTGTTACAGGGGTGGCGGAGACAACACAGCAGGTGAAAAGAACTATAAGCAGCTTCCTCTTTCACCTTTTTGTAAAACCCCATCCACCCCACTGGGGGCTAGACAGTACCCTCATTGTGCACCAAGTGGTTTGCCTTTTTGTGGGCAACACAGTTTTGTGTCTGGTTCAGCAGAATGTCCGTCTCGTCGGCCACGCCATCATGCAGCTCAGTGAGAGTCAGTTCAATTTTGGTGTACTCGCTGTCTGATGGCTGCGGTGTCTTTTCAATGTGTGATGCCATCATGGCATTCTGATACTGCTGACGGGTGACCTGTGGTGTAGTGACAAAGACATAACAAGCGATAGCATCATTCATGACAGCTAGCATTCAATCAACAATAACACTGTGTGAATAAACTGTGTGTGATACTCCAGGTTCACCCTGAAAGAAAAACCCTAAACTGTTTACAGGTCCATTGCAGAGACAGCATCAAATTTGCAGAGTGTAAATGATTCTTGGGTGTGGAAAGTTAAAAATCTACTACTGTCAAGTGAAACGTCATGAAAACTGATGCGTCCACCACCAAGAAGTTTAGTCCTGGTTACTAATTTGTATACCTGAAATACCCTTCATGTATTTAAATAAAAAGGAAGAAAGCTATTGCCGATAGCTATGTAAGTACCATGCTAATGAGATAATGACTATGATTTAGTTCTTGTCTTGTGAAGGTCAGACTTTGACTTTTCTTTAAATAAAACAGGGTGCTTAGTCACATCTTATTGTCATCCAATTGATTGAAATCACCTGAATCTAATTTCATCTTCAAATTTAACTGCTAATCACAGCATTCTAAATGTTCCTCATTAAATCAATAACCAAGTATAATATTTTCTCATTTGATTAATTCAGTTCTTTTATCTACTTTCAGTACCTGTGTGAAAATCTAAAAATGAATCTAATATATCTAATAACATATATATGCAATAATATAAACATAATTTTAAGGCTTCACAAACATTTCAGCATAACTGTATAAATGTATATATTACTTATTTGTTCATATCGTGATTTTGACCCTATTTGGATCCGTTTCAAAATGATCAGTTCACCTTTGTGTTTATATTGAAAACCTGTACAAATCCTACAAGCATGGAACCACTTTTTTTTTCTTTTTTTTTTAAATATCATGCTACCTAAAATCTCAGAGAGACACTGGAAAGAAAAATGCAGAGACAAACACATGATTGTACCAATGTTAAATCTTTTAGCTAGCCCAATAATAGGCTTTGAATGTCTGAATACAAATGAGCACTACATTACATTGCACTAACAAGAATCACAAAGGGACGGATGGACAACCTGAACTCATGACTCTTAGCCCTTGAGATATAAAGAAGAAAAAGGAAAGTTTAGATTAAGTCCGGTGATAGCTTATGCAACTTTCACATATGAAAATGTAAGGCCTGTTTTTATCTATTCACCTTGACATAAAGAAGGTCTGTGATGGCTCTAACTGTGTAGTCTGGTATGTAGATCTGCAGAAATGAGTTGAGTTGGTTGTTGCTGCTGCTCAACGTGGGATTAATAGCCTCATTGCGGTCACTCCGGCTCAGTGAGTCAGAGTGGTTCAGTCCATATGGCCGAGGAGGTGAATTGTTCTCTGAAAAAAAAAAAGAAAAACAAAAAATAAATTAGAATTAGGTATCAGCATTTCTTCCAAAATTCCAATTTACTCCAAAACACAAGTGTAAGAATTCAGGTTCTAAGACACCCATAAGGTACAACGGGACATGCAGTGCTAAGCACATTACACATAAGCCCTACATGTAACTGATTTGTGAGTGTGTGTGCGTGTGTGTAGAAACAATGACCAACCATTGCAATGTAAAGAAATGTGTTAATGGCCATCACAGAAGGGGTTGGTAACGAGGTCAGTGTTTTAAAGTGGCGGCAACAGCTGACTAAAGACTGATAAAAAAAGACCTTCCAACCCTGAAAGAGAGGACTAGTCCTGTTTTAATTAAACACAGCTTATTTTTTCCACTTCTTAAGGGGGGCCAGCTGACAAACACACACACACACACACACACACACACACACACACACACACACACACACACACACACACACACACACAC
>JBCNYG010000009.1:7813141-7825525 GCA_039654305.1 Porochilus rendahli | reverse complement strand
ACTGTTTCATATAAATTGGCCGATATCTAGAAATCACTACCTGCGACTTCCGACTCATTTTGCCAGATCGGGTCACAAAAGTAATCCACTACCGTTTCTAGGCCACTACCTGAGTCATTCCTAGGTACTGCACTCAAAGAGATTACAAAGAGGATATGTATTCTTATTTAATCAGACTCAATGTTAGAAGTATTTACACACTCTTATTATGAAGATACACACACACACACACACACACATACATATATATATATATCCTTTTATAAAATGTTTTAAATGATTTTGAACTATAAATCATTTAAAGAATTCCTGAAGTAACCTTTTTCTAAGAGGTTAACCCAACTAACCTGCAGGATAAGAATGAAGTAGTCTGTAGGTCTGTTGCGGACATAGAGGTAATGTTCTGGCGCTTTCTTGTTCTTCTCGTTGAACTTAAGTTCTTGGATTACATTATGGTGCTTCAACAACCTTAGTAAGATCTTTTCAGATATCTGATTGAGGCCAAATGCGTCCACCTCTGTAAAAGAAGGAACACAACACACATTTTTGAGAAATGCTGATAGCAACATCACCACTACAGGCATTTTAAAATACCTTGTAAGTTTGGTTAGTACAGGGAAGTTCCAGACCTCAGCCTTGATGCACTGACTTTACTATTGCTCAGTCAATACACCAAAACCTTTGTGTGGAATTTCCCAGTAGTGACATCATGTTCATGAAATACGTATATGTGACCCGCACCAGCATAATACGGATTAAGTCGCAAGGTAGTGTTCTGAGTTTGAGCTTTTTTCTCAAAAATTGCATTTTTAATGTTGTGTGTCTTCTCATTTCTTCAATCTGCATCATCTGTTGAACAAGATTTCTTTAACAGGTGACAAACTCCACACAAGTGTAGTCATCTGGCTTATGATGGGTCCTGAATTTTTGGCGATAGGCCTCCGGTACTAAGTGAAGCAAAAGCTGCTTGGCCTTTGCCTGTTAGCACACTTTGCGGTAGGATTGTCTGCAAAGCAGCCAAATTTTGGCTCATTTGAATGTTGGACTCCACCTCCTTGTTGGACTATCTCTATCTTCATCTCCATGTCTATCCTGCGTCTTTCATTTTCTGCCTTAAGAAAGGTAGCTTCTGCCTCCAGTCAGCGGATTTCCAATTCTTTTTCTCTGAGTCGTAGTTCTCTATCTCCATCTTGTACGGTTGCTACGGTGTCTTGGGAATGATCAGAGTCGTGCGCCGAGTCATCTCCTTTCTTTTTGGTTTCCTTTGAGGTGCTTTGGGTGTCAATCTGGGTGTCATTCTGGCCGACATCTTTTCGCGTCAACTTCTTCATGTCAATCCCAAGGGTTGTAGCAATATTCTTCGGATGTTCCTTCTTGAAACGATCCCGAACGTCTAAGGAGGGATTTGTTAAAAAATCTGTTGACTCAGACATTGTGTTACAATTAATGGCTCAATACAAACAAGATTGTTCTATCCCGGATGGGCCCCCAATTTGTGATGGACTTATGCCAGCTTCTGAAATGTTCGGAATAAACCAGGTCAGTCAAAGAGGTTGCTTTAGCGATTTATTATAGCCAGTAAATGTTGAGCCAGTAAATATAACACAAATAGATAAATTAATGTGGGAAGAATTGTAATTCTGTAGTCCTAGGCTGTAGGAGGTGAGAGGCAAAGATCGCTCATGTGAAGATCGCTCATGGTGATTTAGGCGTCCAGTTTTTGGCATAGTCTCATCAGCAACCTAGTTGGTTCAATGTAGTCTGGTCAGCAAGCTCAAGAGAGTGGTCTTTGCGATTATATAGTTAATATAAAACTCTTTGTGAGATCATCAACATACAGCACAACTGGTAGACCTCTTTGTGACATCATCATTACATCACACGTTGTCATAGTGAGTATACATTATGCTTGCATTTTCATAGGAACTATTAACAGGGTGTGCCTGTCACGTCACAGTCAAATTATCTACTTATGCCTAAATAGCTAAAGTATTTGCTGAAATATTTAAAAATCCATGTCATTCCCAGCAATGATGGCTTTTGGCCTGCAGTGCATTTAATAGACAGTGTAGTGATTAGCATCACCTTCACTAATTTCTGCTTCATCACCCATTTACATTGGATTAAGTGGTTCGGCAAATCAGTGAGAGTGAGTGAAAAAATGAGGGTGTTCTAAAACCTTTGACTGGTAGTGTGTCTGTATCAGTAACAGTCATATGTTAAAATGCTGAGTCTTTCAAATACATAGAACCTACCGCCAACAGTCTTTACAGTTAATTTTCTTTACCCTCGACTAGATACCAAACTAATCTGTACAACTTACAATACACCAAGATTTCCCTACTTCTTCATCTTGGACTTCCTCCAATTAAACCTGCCTAAACTATAACATGATAACTTATAGTAAATAATGTTTATAAAAACATTTCGGTATGTGGATATGCATGTCACTATGGAAAAACAACACCTAACAGGCCTCACTACTCTGCAGGGCTAGCATGCTAACAAACTAGTCACAAGGCACACTGAGGGAAATCAAGCAGCCACGCAGCACACTTGCCTGTTGCTAGGAAACGCAGAGTAGCCAGTAGAAGCTGAGGTGATATTTTAACCTTCGTTTCATTGTCCATGGGCTTGAAGGCCGAGAAATCCTGCTTCCTTTCCCTATGGGTGATTTTCTTTTTTGTTTTGTTGTCGGCTAATGGGGAAGTCAGGGTGAGAGGGGAAAAAAGGGAGGTGGAGAGAGGAATTCCTTCATACAGAAGATCTTGATATGGATACATATAATTAAAACATCCTGAATAGAAATATTAAAACAAACAGAATAATGAGAAGATTTAAACTTAGAAATTCAAACACAGCAATATACAAAATTGTATGATGGAGTATTAGGGCCACATTGGGAATGAAAGATGGAATCTTCGGTTTTGAGAATACAGTCACAATATTAAAAGAATAAAGTTGCAATATTTCAGAAATATTATGAGAATAAAGGCATAAATGTTACACAACTAAACTTGTAATGTTACAACAAACATTTAATGGACTTAATTGAATATAACCAACAAACAGGTGAGAAGACAGACAATGTAGACTATTTGCTTCTGGCAAGAGTATCAGCAATGTGCTGCATCCCACACACTCATCAGTCATCAGGTAACTTTACAATATTGCCTTTTCTTTAAGTGTTTGTTGGTAGTTTTGCTTACTGAGCGGCCAACATTACAACTTTATTCTTGTAATATTACTCACTGACTCACTCACTCACTTATTTGCTGAGCCGATTAATCCTCTTATGGTCGGAAGGAGGCTAGAGCCTATCTCAGTACAGAGCTTGTTCATTGAGTCCATCACAGGGCCAACACACACACACACACAACCATTACACTCACACACCTATTGGCAATTTGGAGCAGCCAATTAGCATAAGGTGCATGTCTTTTGATGTGGGAGGAAACCGGAATAACTGGAGGAAGCCCATATAAGTATGTGGAAAACATGCAAACTCCACACATAAACGCCCTGGAGACTTGAACCCAGGACTTTCTTACTGTGGGGTAGACATGCTAACCAGGACCCCATGGTCCACCATGCCACCCATTTCTCGTAACATTATAGCTCTTAATTATCATATTAACCAATGATTTTTTCCCTAATATTACAGCATTATTGAAGAACTCTCTGACTTTTTTCCCTTCAGTGTGGCTCTAATATTGTCACAAAACAGTAACATTTCAACACAAGAAAAAAGTCAATAGAACAAAAATATCACATCTAGACACCAAGAAGATACACTTACTGTATAAATCTGTCTCATCCAGGATTTCAGACTTAATAATCTCTTCAATGACATCCTCCAGGGTGACGATCCCAAGCACCTCATAAAAGGGATCCCCTTCTCCTTCATTGTTGACCCTCTGAACTATCGCCAGGTGTGATTTCCCTGGGAAAAGACATACGAGACCATGTTTGTCATGTCAAATGGAGAGCGTAGTACATGTTTAGCCAGTATGATGCATGGACCCCTATCAGAAAACACTGTAGAGGAATCATCATTGAAAGCAATATATCAATAAAAAGAAAAACATTAATACATTTCTCTATAGGTGGCACGGCGTCATAGTGGTTAGCACGTCCGCCTCACAGTAAAAGGCCTGGGTTCGTTTCCAGGGGCCGGGCGTTTCAGTGTGGGGTTTCATCCAGGTACTCCGGTTTTCTCCTACAGTCCAAATACACACAGAGTAGGCTACGTCACCACTCCAAATCGCCCCGTGGTGGAGTTTGAGTGTGAATGGTTGTGTGTGTGTTGGCCCTGCTATGGCCTGGTTAGCTGTTTAGGGCCCTCGCCCAGAGTCGCCTGAGATAGGCGCCAGCCTCCCCGTGACCCAAATTAGGATTAAGTGGCTTAGAAAATGAACGAATGAATGAAATTTCTCTACAATTCTTATCATTACATTTCTCATATGCAAGTCAGAAGTCACAAATTGTTTCCCTTAATAAGCACCTTCAAGGATTTTATTTTATGTCCCTAGCAAATTTAAGCTGTAGCAGACAACACTATGAAAATGAGACTTGCTACAAATCACTATAGTCAGTCAGCTAACTATTAGCAATTTGCTAGTTTGTGCTGTTAGTGTTATTATCATGCTACCTAACTTTTTACAGATTTGGACTAAAGATGTTAACGTTAACTAGCTGTTTGCATTCACCTAGGTTAAATCAGTGTTTTTATCATGTAATACAGACATTTGGAATAAAGCTGCTGTTGGCTGGTGTCAACTAGTTCTTAGCAGTCTGCTAGTAGATTAGAAGAGATAAGATAGTTAGAGATATTTTTTTTTGTTTTTAATTTATCAGTATATAAAGTATTTCATTTAAAATATTTACTGCAATTTTACTTTCATACTTTATAATCTATTTAAGAGTTGGTTTCCTTGGTTACTTTAACTTGTGTGAAGTAGTTGACGCTACACCACTGCTAATATGAACTTCAAACTAAATAATAGAGATGGGGGAAAAATTGATTCCGTTTTGTACGGTGATTTGTGTATCGTCACACTGGCTCCAAAATTGTAGCTCCAAGATTTAAAAATTCATCTTTCACAGAGCTCCATACTTATTATATGCAAAGTACTTAAAGTCATGAGCTCAATTTTTTCGCCACATGCCGGCAGGGCTGAGTCCACTTGCACTTCGCTGCTTATTCTCTTACTTTAAGGATGCATGTTTCTGTAAACTTACATATGCAAACATTTCTGGGGCTCCACTTTTAGGTAAGTTGTAAATACTGAAATTATTTGATATGTTTGAATTTGAGGTGGTGAAACGTTGATGTTCGACTATAGTCCTACAGGTGGTGCACTCAAAACTGTGTGGATGGCAGCACAGCATCCTATGTGATAGAAGTGATTGATTTGCTAATTTTATGTAAAAGCCCTAAAACAATTTACAAACTTAGTTTTACATAGTATGAGGTTTAAACATTTTGACAAAATAAATAAATAAATAAATAAATCACAAAAATAATTGTGATATCAAATTGGGATATGTATGGAATTGCGATACATTGTATTAAAAACAGAGAATAACCCTCGCACGACTGGATAAATACTCTGATAGTGTCTTACTTACAAAATCATTCAGGGTGGTCTCCAAAACACTGCGACGCATTCAAATAACTCCAGTGTTTACTGTTTGGCCTGCTAGAACTGGTGATGTTCAATATGCAATCACCTAATTCTACTGTCTGCTGTGTAAAGGCATGTGTATGTGGGTATAATCATGTATAGGGACATATGCATAAGCTTTTAACAGGTGTGAAGACTAAAAGAAACAACTAATAATAAGCAGCTCCAATTTTTTTTTTTAATCTTCCAAATAAAACTCCTTCTTTCCCTTTCTCAAGACCTGCCTAAAAATTAAAGAGTGGGGAAAAGAAACTATTTACAAATACTGTTAAAGCAAAAACGCTAAACAAATACTTTGCCTTTTCTCAGCTTGTGATCATTTAGAAGGAATTTTCCGGAGGGCCAGGCTAATATTAGCCCTGAAATGAAGTTTCCATTCCACTTGGGCAGTATTCTCACCAAAGCCACTGCTGGCTGACGTGAGCTGTCTCAGAGCTGGCCGTTTACATGCAGATGGCCGTTTGCTGCAGTAGTAGGAAGTAGGAAGCACTTGGAGCAAATGCAGTAACAACAAACCCACAGTGAGGTGCGTGCCTTGCTACTCATTCTCTGGTATCCCAGCATTTACCTAGTCACAAATGTTGCATAATCAGTATTGCTGTGTAAAGAAAAATGGTCTGTCTAATATCAATGATTCTTTGGAATCACACACACTGCATCTTTTAGAAAAAAGAAAAAAAAAGTTATATTATGCACACACACACCCCTCCTGCTGAAAACCATAAAAAGACAACAATATTGCTAGTTAAACCCCCTGAATACTTAGCATGTCATTTGTCACGTCATTTGGTGCCAAAGGTTAACGCTGTTTGTAAACAATGTCCAGGTCATGCATTCTTACAAGAGCAGTCAGCTAACAGCCATGTCCAAGTAGAGTTAGGCAGATTGGTCCCTATGGAAAAGATTAAGGGTCAAATATGAGGGGACGCTGTAAATCACACAGCTAAATAACTAAAGCATGAACATATAAAGTGGCGGGGGTGGTGGGCCGTAGTGGAATAAAAACATGTTTGCACAACGTAAGCCAAGGTTCCCTGGAGTACGGCTCGGAACGGCAGAGATCTCGAGCGAGCGGAGAAATCAGCTTATCCGAAAGCACAGTGTTCTCAGTGGGTTTCATTTGAACCTCAATAGATTTTAAATTGAGAGAATGTGATGTTGCTTATTAATGCAATAAGCTCAGCAGGAAAGTTGCATACAGCATGAAAAAAACAAAAACAAAAAACAAACAAAACCAAAAAACAGACAGAAACACGGACCCCTTGCCCTTATTGATCTTAACACTGCATCACTCATAATGCTCACATTCTTTCCATTTTCTCAGCAAAACTGAAATTGAATCGGTTGAGGAACAGACACAAGGACGCTGACATCTTCCATAAAAACACACCATACTTATTCATAGTTCCTGGTGGTCTATAATTATCTCAGTATCTTTTTTAAGAAGGATAGAGGGGTGCTCGGGGTGAGCACTCATGACCTCCAGGACATTAATGGATGGTGGGCAGCCTTAAAGAGAAAAGGCAATGGGCATAATCTAAACAGAGATTTTCCATGATGCATGTTTCCAACCCGAAACCTGAGGCTGTGTAAACCTTCTTAGGGTCGTGGTTTAAGATCAGATTTTCCCGTTCACACCGAGAAAAAAAAAAATTACAAGCCTGGTGTACTCTATATAATCTTGTTTGAAATCATTTTATTTAACTGAAGTCATAACTTATTTAATAATTTGATATAACTCACAGAGTTGGTTCTTTTTTATCTAATAGCATATCCTAAAGTGTTTTATTCTTTTTACACTACAGCAAGTTTTCAACAGTTATATTTTACATCCCATTCCATTTTCCGCTTTATCCTTTATTAGGGTCATGTGGAGGCTGGGGCCCATCCAGCCTCTAGATGAAGGCGGGGTACACCCTGAACAGCTTGGCAATCCATCACAGAGCCAACACACAACCGTTTCCACTCACACTCCTACCTACGGGCAATCTGAAATTCTTTGGACTGTTGGAGGAAACCAGTGCAACCAGAGGAAACCCACGCAAGCATGAGGAGAACATGCAAACTCCACACAGATACACAAAGATATCACAGGCATAATATACCCTGTATGATGTATCAGGGGACTCTTTATGTAATCACATTACCTCAAGACCATCATATCCTGCTTGCTCTGGCTAACAGAAAAAAAAAATCAATTGCTCTTACAGAGAAATGGCATGCGCTTCCTTTTACATTTGCTCCTTGATTATCATCATCAGCCTGAACTAACAACAAATAACACTGACGTAATTATGTTCAAGCGATAGCACTTAAACGTAATGATAACACTCTGGTTTTAGTCTGAAAAAGTGAGAGGAGGGCAGATTACACAAGAAATTTGAGATAGCACTTCGGCAGTGACTGAGATTTTCTCTCATCTTTCTCTCATCCCTTCAGAGACTCTTGCTCTTTTCCACCATTCCCAGCTTTTTTTTTTTGGGAGGCACATTGTCATTTTCCATAGCGCAACTCCCACTATAAATAAATACACACACAAGCCTACTGACAGGGTTGCTGCCTGAGATGAACACTGACCAGTTCTTATCAATAGCTTAGCCAGAGGAAATACTGAGATACTGCGAGACCATGAAGAAAAATCACTGACAAATACCGTAGCTATGTATAGATTAAAAATGCATTACAACAGAGTTAGCATGGTGGTGTAGTGCTTAGCACGTTCACCACACAACAAGAGGGTCCCAGGTTCGATTCCCAGGCTCGGGCGTTTCTGTGTGCATGTGAGCTTGTTCTCCCTGTGTTTGTGTGGAGAGGGTACTTCCTCCCACAATTGAAAAACATAAACAGTACGCTGATAGATGGTTCCAAAATGCCCCTAGATGTGAGAGTGAGGTGTACCCTGCCGTCACCCAGAGTTGGCTAAGATGGGCACCAGCCTCCCTGCAAGTTAAAAAGTAAAGAAATCTTCACCAGCAATGCATATTTTCTTTCTAATGGTTAATGTGAAAATCACACAAAGCTGCTGGTCCATATCTGCAAGATGTTCTGCACTGTACACCTATCCCATGATTGGCTGATTAGATACGTACATGAATGAAAAGGATTTTTAAAAAAACAAACAAACAAATAAACATATTTTTGGCATCTGGCAGGTGCCCTTACTCAAAGCAACTTTCATTTTATTTCTCTCTCTCTTTTTTTTAATTTTTCAAATTTTTTATTATTATTATTATTTTTTTCAACTGAGCAGTTAGGCCCTTGTCTGTAGTTCTAATCAGTAATTAATCAGTAACTTATAGCCTTAACCACTGACCTACCACTGACCCAAATGTAGTCTTAAATTGATATAACTTTTTTAAGTAAGCAGACATTAAGCACTTCTTAATCTTATCATTTATCTCTTAATTGAACACATTCTTGCATAAAAATCAAAAGTAATAAACATAAACCTGTTCCATCTGTCAATATACAACCAAGGTTGTCCTGACCTGATACTGAATATTGATACTGGCAAGGACACATTTAATTGGTTTTAGATTTTAATTATTTCCACTTGGCTGTATTATTTTATGAAAGCTCACAATGTTGACTGGCGCGACATCTCTGTTACACATATCTGAATATTGGCTGATGCATGGTGGTTTAAAATTGGTTTCATATCCATATCCAATTATCACATGTAGCTTATCCATCAAACATTATTCTGTTTACATGGACGTACACCACAGGAGTCCATATGAAATGATACAACAGTGTAATACATTACAGCAAGTACACTGATATAAAACTGTGATTTATTGCTGAAATGTCTCTATGTAAGACATGCTATATGATGCAGTATCCAGCCATCCATTATCTAGAGCACTGATTCTGGCAATCGTTGGGGTACACACTGTACAGATCTCCAGTCTATCACAGGGCTAACACAGACACAAACAACCATTCACACTCATATTCAAACCTGTGCCAGTTGACCCAATGAACAAAATGACTTTGGATTGGAGGAAACTAGAGAACTCCACACAGAAAGGCCCTTGGCTGAGATTCAAACCCGAAACATTCTCAATATGAGGTGACAGTGCTAACCACTCTCTCACGCATCTGTGGAACTGCTTAATCCTACTAGGGTCATGGGGAGGAAGGAGCCTATCTCAGCCGACACTGGGTGAAGACTCACCAGACTATCACAGGGTAACACACACAGCCACCTAGGGGCAATCTGGAACAGCAAAAAAACTAACGCATGTCTTTGGACTTTTTGAGGAAACTGGAATACCTGTAAAAAAAAAAAAAAATCACAGAAACAGTGATACATGCAAACCCCACACAGAAAAGCCCAAGCCCGGGAATTGAACCCAGGATCTTCTTGGTGCGAGGCAGACATGCTAAACACTGAGCTATCATGCTGCTTGTAACACATCTCTATATACTACTGTATTTATTAATTTTCTGAACCGCTTAATCCTCATTAAGGTCGCGGGGAGGCTGGCATCTCAGCCGACTCTGGCGAGGGCAGAGTACACCCTGGACAGCTCGCCAGACCATCGCACGGCAGGAACACATTGACAGCAATGCAGCCTACTCTTTTTGAAAGTCAGCATTGGTTCTTTTACATGCCTCTCACCACAGTAAGAGACAATAACAGTAAGAGGCAGTAAGAGACATGGCTGACCTTTGAGAACCCAGTTAGCTGCCCTGGGGGGACAGCAGTGACAACCCGTTTATAGTAGGACTTGAACCCCTGACCTTTGGATCAGTAATCCAGCACCCTACCACCACTCCTCCTATACTGATGTATATGGTATAATATTATGTATATTGAACACTGCAGTCAGTCATAATCAATTTTAGAACACAGTCTAACTATGTCACATATGCTGGACAAACACTATGTTTAGGATATCCATTTCTCAAAGTAAGGTCTAGAGAACTCCTGGGGTTTGCAAAGCATGTCTTGGTGGTTTGTGGTCACTTTAAACATTTTGGAACCACAAAGCTTTTATAGTTATTGGCTTGCTTGTCCTGTTTGAATAAAATAGGTTTAATCCCAAAATCAGAAAAAAAAAACCCAAAAAGGCTAAATGATAAATAAATTATATTATTGGTGACTTGTGTTTTGTCAATGGTGGAGTTAAAAAAAATTACATATATGTAATAGGCCATATGTGAGTGCGACTGTGAATGGTTGTGTGTGTTGGTCCTGCAATGGTCTGCTGAGCTGGCCATGGTGTACCCTGCCTTCGGCTGAGATAGGCTCCAGCCTTTGGTAGGATTAGGTGGTTTGGTTATGTTGTGTTCAAATGAAAGTTAATATGGGGATTTTAAGACTTTTAAACAGAAGCACGGGTTACTAAGTCGAGAGCATTTTCTGTCATAAATATCACTGGTTTTCACGACTTGTGGAGATCCAGTTTATTGTGCCGAGCTGGGTTCATGGAAAACGCTGCCATTTGAATGTTTTCAACAACTTGAAAAATGAGAAATAGGAGTTCACAGGTTCCCTGTGAGTGAGTAAGTGTATATGTAATAAATATCCAGGCATTTAATGTACACATGTAAATTCATTCATTCATTTTCCCATTTCAATCCTAATTAGGGTCGCAGAGGCTGGCACAAATCTCAGTATGGTCCCAGTACTATGGGCGAGGGTGGGATATACCCTGGACAGCTTGCTAGGCCATCGCAGGGCCAACACACACACAACCATTCATACGTAAGGGTGAACAGCCAGTTAGCCTACTGTGCATGTTTTTGGACTGTCGGAGGAAACTGTCTATGTCTATGTATTGTCCCCTGAAATTATGGAAACCAGACTGTGCATGTGTGTGAGTGTGTGTGTGTGTGTGTGTGTGTGTGTATGTGTGCGTCTGTGTGTGTGAGTGAGTGAGCGAGAAAGAGTACTTATAATCAGTGATGCCAGCCCACAGCTTGTCTGACAAAAAAAGGTTCTGTTTGGAAGATTTCCATGCCAGGGCATTAGGCAAGAGTTTGTGTCGCCTGTAATTTACAACACTGAGGGAAATGGGCAGAGGGATAATGTAGGTTTGGGGGGAGTGTTGCAGGAGATGGGGGAAAGATGGCACTGGGGCACTGGGCGTTGGGAATGCCAAGGGGGAAGTTCTGAACTCGGAGTGGGCTTTTCTGTCCCTGAATGTGCTGTCACTGAGAAGTGGTATAGTCTAGAACGATAGAAAGATTGATAGATAGATACACTTGTCCCAATTCTGACCATCCCATGCTTGATGAAAACTCCTCTTCTGAACAGGGTACAATAGGTATGAGCTGTTATAGTGATAGGTTGTATTTGTGGGATGTCCTATGAAATCGCCCGACCACTTTATGGTGTCAAGGTGATCTCCAAGTGTGGCACCTACACACTCTGTGACATCATCTACTGATTTCTTTTTCCCCACCTTGTTTCATCCCACCCATGGATCTTTATGCACCACTTCTAGTTTATCGACTTGGGGATTTTCAGTGCTGCATTATTTCTCTTCTGCAGACTATGCAGGCACATTCATTCATTTTCTGAACCGCTTATTCCCAATTAGGGTCGCAGGGAGGCTGGCGCCCATCTCAGCTGAGTCTGGGCGAGGGTAGAGTACAACATGGACAGCTCGTAGGGCAGAAACACGCTGACGGCTATGCAGCCTACTCTTGATGAAAATCAGCAATGGTTCTTTTACATTCCTCTCAC
>JBCNYG010000009.1:7796822-7809345 GCA_039654305.1 Porochilus rendahli | reverse complement strand
TACTCTTGATGAAAATCAGCAATGGTTCTTTTACATTCCTCTCACCACAGACAGTGAGAGACATGGCCGGCCTTTGAGAACCCAGTTAGCTGCACTGGGGGGACAGCAGTGACAACCCGCCGATAGTGGGGCTGGAACCCCGACCTTGGGATCAGTAATCCAGCACCTTAACCACCAGCCAACCACTGCCCCTTTGCAGGCACATGATTAATTTATTCATACACTAGGGCTTCCCCATCAGTATGACCAGGTAAAGGAGTCTCATTAATCTCTTTTCTGTTCATCATATTTACTTAGATTCTAAGATTCAGGAGTGTAACATATCTTAAATGCTACTGGCTTTTAAATCAGTAAAGAATTTTAACATGACCTTTACATCCGAAACCAAATCACAGCTAAAAAGCCATTTAATTAACAACTTGACTTCCTATACAGTGTAATTGACTGTATTTATGATGGCTTCCGGTGCAAGCGTATACCGTGCCATAATAAAAAAAAGTGATACAAAGTTTATCATTCCAAGGTCACATTACTCAAATTACATTATCATATCTAATTCTGATATAATTGCACTCTTCTTTATGATCTACAATATAATAATAACAACAACAACACCTTTACAGTTACCCAAGATCAATATACAGATACATCAAAAATAATAAAACACAATAACAATAATCATTACATTTATTGGAAAGGGGAGAAATACAAATAAATAGTGCTGCAATTGGGGGCCAAGCACTTACTGACCCCACCCCTTAGCAACAGCATTAGGACCATGCGCACTTGTTCCCAAGGAGATATAGCATATTAAAAATATATATTCAATCGTTGCTGAGATATTGCCTCACTTCCAGTTTGAAGTTTAAAAATGAACTTGAAGACTTTTTAAAAAGCAGGGTACACCCTGAACAGCTCGCCAGTCTATTGTGGAGCCAACACACACACACAACTATTCCCACCTGGGACAATCTTAAACAGTCAGGTATGTCTTTAGACTTTGGGAGGAAATCAGAGTACCTAGCGGAAACCCAAGCAAGCACAGGGAGAACACGCAAAGCCCACATAAAAACATCCATAGCAATCCCAGGACCTTTTCGAGGTGGACATGCTAAGAACACCGATGTGAAATTCAAAGCCTGTCTGATCTTGCTTAATTAGTGCTTAATATCCCATATTAGTCCCAAAGCATAACTGAGAAAATGACAGCCTTTGAGTTGTACCTATAAGTCCATTCCAAAGACGTAACAGAGCTAAGCCTTGGTTCAAATCTGATTCTGGCTGCCAGCTTCGATTTCTTTATGTATTAATACTAATAATCAGTAAGAATGTGAGAGAATTACAAAAAATAAGCCAATGTAAAAGACACCTGTATTGGATTGTGTGTAAACATATCTATAAAAAAACTTAAATGAGCAGAATATCAGAAGAAAAGTAAAAAAGTCTCTAACGCTGTTGCACTTACTTCAATTTTAAAAAATAAGACATCAGAAAAAAGGAAAGTAATAGCAGTCAGGCTGAAATCGCACTTTTTACTAATCGGTTTTACAGCCATTTCATGTTGCACCAGAATGTGAGGAATGTAGGCCATTCAAAAAAAAAATCCTACACCTTAATATAGGGCTATAAAGCTCACACTACAGGATGGAAAAACTATAGACAGTAACAACAAGAGGGTATGACTGCTGGAGGCTCAGAAAAGGCCAAGTCATACCCTAAAGCCTTTAATCCAGAGACACTTCTGCATAAATGATGTAAGCAATCAGAAATGTTCAACACTTGCTTCACGTCTTAGTCTTGCTGTGGTGCAAAAGACTGAAGAACTCAAGTACAAGTAGAGGTGAGGGCAGAAAGGCTAAGTGTGGAGTCATGCAGCGTTCAAAGGGGGGATCCCGCTCTAGGCGCCCAGCCCTGTTCTTGCCAACATGACGCCACATAATCCTCACGCTTATTTCTGCAACAAGCAAGGGTTACCAAGCAAACACTCAAACAAAACTTTGCTCTAAGAACTGCTAGAAAACACAACTCAGGGCAGGTAACACTGTTATGGAAGAGGCAAATTTCCAAATGTGTAACAGTGGCTCAGGAACTACAAACACAAAGAGAAAAAAGGGAATCGAATCATCAGTTAATGTAGAAAACACTTATTTATACATAAGGTTAAGTGATAAATGAATGAATGAATGACTAACTGTACATATCGCAATTGCTTTTGATATATGTATATTTGATATACAGTATGGGCCATTTGGAACAGCTAGTTAGCGTAATGTGCATGTCTTTGGACTGTGGGAGAAAACCAAAACACCTGGCAAGCATGGGGAGAACATGCAAACTCAACACAGAAATGTCCTTGCTGAGTTCGGAACTGGAACCCAGTACCTTCTTGCTGTGAGGCAGACGTGCTTAGATCGTGCTGCCCCCACTTTTTATTTATGTACTAATGCACTGTGCCCTGAAGATATTCAACTGAAATATTTCACTGTGTATTTCATATGAAAGGCATAACTGTTTCATTATTAACCTGAATATTTTCAAAGACAATCATGTGACTTTGAATGTGCCAGTGGTGTGATAATCATTCAACTTATCTAATTGCAATGACGCAATCACTTGGTTAGCCCATGGTAATGATGCAATAGCATCGAATTGAGAAAATCTCTTGAATAAATAATAACAAGCGATTGTTGAATGAGGTGAAGTATGATATAAAGATATTTTCGGTTTAGGGCTGGTTATCTTCTTGAATGAATAATAAAAGTTATTTTTGTATGTATACCCACTGAATATGAGCAATCACATGTGCTGATTGACTAATCTACTACTAATATAACAGCTCATATACCATTAGTAGGTGCTTCACTAAAGAAAAAAAAACTAGTTGCAACTAGTCACTGCTATATTTCCCACAATCCAGTGGGTATGGACAGAACAAATCATTTATTCACCCCTCTTCCAATCGTTTTAGAGAAGGCTGACTGTCAGTGCTTATCCAACTTGTGTTTGTGAAATAATTGATAATTATCCTGAGTGCATAATGTTTGAATTGAAAGCTGACACACGCCCATATATGTCATGGTCACACAGTCTGAAATGCTACAAATTCAACAAAATGCAAAAAATTGAAAGAAAGTTAGGCAATATGGCCCTCACATTCAACTTTTTTTTAAACTTTGAATGAGTTTGAATGTCCTGGAGCATAAAAAATAAACCATAAGCATCTTGATTTTGTTTGCTATCTATGTGCCTGTGCAGTATGCACTAAAAGAGTTATTCACCGCAGGCTTGGTGGTTATCGCTGACTTGAATAGTCTCGGGGACAATTCCACAGTACCTACCTCAGTGCACGATTGCTGATCATAGACAGCACATTACAGGTGGTTCAGTGGTAGAGTTATATAGTGAGATATGACAATATATATCATGGTACAGTGATGGAAAAACATCTATAATTTTGATTTATGTTTTATTAATTATCTCATTGTCAATTTTTTTTTAAATTATTATAGATATTTTATTATTCCCACAAGGGGAGCACAAAGACAACTGGAGCACTGAGAAGTCGGTATTATAGATATTTGCATGTTCTTCCTGTGTTTGAGTGGCTTTCGTCTGGGAATTCCGGTTTCATCGCAACCTTCAATGACAAGCACATTAGGCTAATTGGCTGCTCCAGATTGCCCCTAGGTGTGAGCATGAGTGTAAATAGTTTTGTGTGTGTGTGTGTGGATGCTGGGCTTGTGGTCTGCTGAGCTGTTCAGGGGGTACCCCACCTTCACTCAGTGCTGGGTGAGATAGGCTTCAGCCTCCCAGTGACCCAACTAGCACTGAACGGTTTGGCAAATGAGTGAGACATTTTAGAAACTTTATATATATATATATTTTTTTTTTTTCCTTGTATAGATTTGATTTTACAATACACAGATTTTACTTTAAAGTAGCCATAGATGCTGATTTGGAATTAAACATAAATATCTACCTACTTACTGTCTACTTTCCTGTTTTTTTATTTATTGTAAATAAGGTGTTGACCATTTATTTGTTCATTTGCCGATTAATTTTGTTCTTCAAGTTCACAGGAAGTCTGTTACAATTTGATAGGTATCATTATCGTGTTATTAACTTTTGTCATATCGGACAACCCTCGTCAGTGGTTAGCACTGTCGCTTGACAGCAAGATGGTTCTGGGTTCAACTTTTAGCAAAGTGTCTGCACATTCTTTCTGTGCTTGCATGAATTTCCTCTGGGTACCGTGGTTTCCTCCAACAGTCCAAAGACTAGCACATTAGCTCAAATGGCTATTCTAAACTACCCATAGTTGTGAAGGAGAGTGTGAATGTAAATACTCTGCAATAGACTGGCGGCCTGTTCAGGGTGTCCCCCACCTCTCGTCCAAGGTCACATGGAATTGGCTTTAATGTCTCCTGTGGCCCTTACATATAATGGACAGATGGATAGAAGGAAGACAGTGATGGATATTGTATTTTACACCATAAATATTTTATACCAAAGGGTGTTGCTTACTTACTGTAATCCCAGCACTTCACATGAAATTAATGCACTTGCTTGAATGCGTTACTCTTTCCTACTATTTCATATCGACTCATGGACTACTTTCATATAAACTTCTATATAAAGCATGTACAATTCTTGTTTGACCTCTTTTTTTACCCATTTATATAGAGCAATAGTCATATAAATGCCCGTGTACGATGCTACTATAAAATCATTATCTAAATTATAGCCGGCACTTCTGTCAGAGCTGCTGTTATAAAAAATATTCAACACCTTCCAACCAATCAATATCCGAGAATCCGTTTAAACATTAAAAAAATAAATAAAACAGTACAGTAATGGGGAGAAAGGAAAGTGTTATGAGAAAGAAAGAGGAAGAAATGAAACGTCAACTATCTCAAAGGAAAGAACAAGGTGGAGTTTTAGAGCTTGAGGTTTGAGTTCATTGCCCTGCTTGAGACACTCACAAACTGTCTCACCTGGCACAAACGCACACAGAGCAGCCTCTGCGAATCACCAGTAACAATACTGGCAGTGACCCAGATTGGGTAGAAAGGTCACTGAGTTCACAGGAGAAGACATCAATCTTCTGAGGAGGGAAAAAGAAAGTTTAAAGCACTCTCTCGTCACACACTTCAGGCTGAAGCCAAGTCTCTTTGTCTTTCTGTACTCCGTCTTGGCGCGGTTCAACAACCTGTTCGACCTGGAAATGGACAGAAGTTTCTTCTACTCTTTCTCACCTTTATCATTGTGAGTTGCATTACATTTAGCATTACATTTAGCACCCATGCTCCGTCTTTTGTTTCGTTTAGAACAGCCTAATGTACATGCCTTTGAACTGTGGGAGGAAACTAGGATGCCCAGAAGAAACGCATGCAAGCGCAAGGCGAACATGCAAACTCAACTCCACACATCAAAACATTGTTGCTGAGCCTGGGACTTGAACACATGACCTTTGTGCTGTAAAGCAGACATTCTAACCCGTATGCCACCTTGCTGTCCCCAATTTAATTCTTTTTTATTTGTTTTAACGCACAGTGCAGGGTAGAAATTCAACTGCATCTTATTGTTTAACTCAAGCTTATGCTGATAATATTTTTCTACATTCAACTTTTCCATATTTAAGTTTCCTGTTATAGACTACCTAGCAATTTTTAGGTTTCTTCCTATAAATTTCCATCTATTCCTGGTAATTTCTATGAAAAACAACCCTACATCACCAAGAAGGTCTTGCCAACCAATAAATATCTTTAGCATTTTACATTCATGATAGATTTGGATAAACTCCACTCAAGCGGACCCTCCATACACCAGCAATCATGCCACGGTCAAAGTCACCGAGATGTTTTTTCCTGATAAGATACCAGTCCGTTTCAGAGAACAGTGCGTACACATGTTTATACCTAGGGGAAATTAGTGTTGCACATCTGCATACTTATATGTTTTTTTTTAATAGAAGGAAACAAGAGAACCCAGAAAACTAAGCACAGGGAAATGATTTAAGATTCCACACCGACAGAGACTACCTGACTCTGAAGCTGTCAATCGTCAATTTTACTTACTATGCACTTGCACAGCCCTTAGTACATTTGATTATCACTATCCCATTCTGGATCCATGATGCATTGAGCCATTGTAGTTACCTTTGCAATTAGGAGGGTTGCAAACACTCTGCAGTACATGTTCTAGGGCCAACTTGAAACAGCAAATCTGCCCAATAAGTGCATGCCTTTGGATTGTAGAGGAAACTGGAGTACCTAGGCCCAAAAAGAACACGCAAACTCCACATAGAAATGTCCTTGGTGACCACGAAGATCGGGGACGTTCTTTCTGTAACGTGAGAGTGGAAACCACTACACCACTGTGCTACCCAAAGAATGTGCACTATAGACCTTAATTAGTATTCTGTGTATGCTGTTTTAGGGCTTCATTTTTAAGGATCGGTTGTTTACATGTTTAGTAGCGCTTCCTGGTTGTTGAGTAATACATTCTGAAGCAATACTAATTTCAGGTGGGAAAGTTCACTTGTGTTCATGTAGCACTGAAGAGTTCTTGTCAAGTTATGCTTCAGTGCATCTCATTGCCTAGGGCCAGCTCCAAAAATTCACCTCTGACTAACTAATTAAGAGCACAACACAGTGTGGTGGTCATTTCCTGTATGTCCCTTTCGCGCTTACCCTCCAAAAGGGCTAATTAATGCGCTTACAAGACATTGCACTCTCAATTATTTGCCTAACATACTGATGAATTTCTCATCCACTCACACTTTCCATTTTATTTTTGCTCAGTGGTTCAATTTGTTTTCACTTCAAGCCACAACTACCTTAACTGGAAATACTACATGAAAGTGGAAGCAGATTTGGAAGGAGCACGCTTGGTGGGAAGAGATGTTTTGTTCCCGCGCTGCTCCACAAGAGTCGATAGATTAATTAACAGTGACTTACCATACAAAGCGCTTTGAACCAAGTCTGTGTGTGTGTGAGTGTGTGTGTGTGCGTTGACCACAGCCACCGTGACGTAAAGACTTTGACCCCCACCCCCTTTAATCAGTCATTAGAATACGAGTTCTTGCTGGTGACAGGCCAAGAGTGCAAAAACACCACACACACACACACAAAATCCTTTTTTTTAGTGGTCTCCTAATTTTTTTTTTAACACTGCTGTATATCAAGAGTTTGTTTGTAAAACCCTATAAGTCCAATTGTTTTAATTATGAGGAAAAACAACTTTTTTAGAAGTGTTTTTTTTAAACCTACATAAAAAAAGGTTTTGAAAACTACTGGAAAACTTTTTTTTTAAACCTACTTAAAATATTCTTTATCATAATTAAAACAATTGGACTTACATGGCTTTGCAAACAAACTCTTGACATACAGCAGTGTTCATTTTTTATTTTTTTGCAAACCATCTCTTCATATCAAGAATGTAGCTTGTCTCTGAGTCACTTTTTTCCAAGAAAATAGGCGAAATATTATTTTGCTTTCCGATCAAAACAGAAGTAAAAGTGTCTTGGTGAAAATTTGGACTCGAGTAGGTGGTTACAAGGTGAATTACAAAAAAAAAAAAACAATTATTCGTTTAACCATTACCTTTGCCTCCTGTCCAGTTCCATCACAATTTTATGAAAAGCTTTGTGAGCAGCTAGCTAGCTAGCATTCCATCATGATGCTAAATGGGGAATTATGACAAGTGTGCCAGATATTAATATGTTAAATAATATATGGACTTGTTGATGGCTAGTTGATTGGAGGATGCTTCAGAATGTCTTACTATTATTATTTTTATTATAATTAATTATCTGGAACAACACGTGTTGTAGTGATGAGCACAGTAAGATGATCACAGCAAGTCCCCCTTGCATGGGTTTCCTCCAGGCACTCCAGTTTCCTCCCACAGTCCAAAGACATGCACATTAGGCGAATGGACTGTTTCAAATGAGTGTAAATAGTTGTCTGTGTTGGCCCTGCTAATGGGATTATGTGGTTCAGCAAATTAATAAATGAATGAACTAATTAGCTTTGATGGATTGGCTTCTCTTGCAGGATGCACTCCTGGAATCTTGTCTCCGTTACCAGGGCTCTCCATCTTGGAAATGCATCTCCGAGATTTAATACTGTTTAGTTTTTGTCTCCCAAAAGATTTGCTTCCCTACCCTACAACATGTTCATAACTCGTCTACAGGAGAGGTGTAAAAGCAACCAAGGAATCCTGAATATGCTTGTATGTTCCCTTCTGGCATGTCACTTTCTTTGATCACACCGTCAGGACAATGATGTGTCTCTGTTTCAGCACAAACTAATTCATCTGTTTAGAGTGTATGCTTTTTTGTCTTGAAGGAAGAATCAGGTAAACATGAACATAATAGTTCATAATAGTTTAGGCAGTCATATCTATCAGTTCCCATTTTAACACATGACAGTTTAAAGCCAGCGTTTGCGTGATAAAACAAAACAAACATCAGGCTCTCTGACGTGATTATTCCATTGATAACCTATGTCACACCATTCCCACCAATTCCAAACCCATTCAGTCCCAGAGAGGGAGGAGCTAACAGGTGCCCCTTTAAGTTAGCCAAAGCCTCTCACACACACACTTCCGAGCTCTTTAACATGTTCAAGTGTATCATCTACTTCAGCAGGTCCCCACCTGATGTCTTGTTCTTGACTCTGAGAATATTTGGTGTACTTCGGTGCACGTCATCTATGTTTTACTAGATTTGTAACCTCTCACTCCGACCACATGGAACATTTGCACAGGCCATAATCGGATGTTTACTGGAGAAGCGCTGTTACAAGACCGAGTCGGTATTCATGTACTCTACTCATGCATCAAGTGAGAGCTAAAATATGTCAGTGAGCTCTTAACACCGTTCCTGGATACACATTTCCTGCCACTACTCCATTCTTGAACATCTCATCCGGCTCTGGGTGAGGGCAGGGTTCACCCTGAACAGCAATTGAATTGCAGGGCCAACACGCGTGCAACCATTCACACTCCCTCACACCTATGGGCAATTTGGAACAGCCAGTTAGCCTACTGTGCATGTTTCTGGACTGTGGGAGGGCACCGGAGTACCCAGAGGAAACCCACACAAGCACAGGAAACACATGCTAAACACCCTAGCCCGGGACTCGAACCCAGAATCTTTTTGCTGTTAGGCGAACGTGTTAATCACTGCACCACTGTGGCACCTATTTTAATAATAATAATAATTATAGCATAGTACTTAGAACGTCTGCCCCACAGAAAAAATGTCCTCGGTTTGAATCTCTAGCGGGGCAAAAGCGTTTCTGTGTGGAGCCAGAGGAAACACAAGGAGAACTCGAACCCAAGATCTTCTTGCTGTGAGGCGGATATGCTGACCACTACACGAGCCATGAATGAAGATGAGTAATATTATTACTACTACTATTTTATACAGCCTTTTAGACTGATACATGCTCACACTGTTCTTCCCCTGACGCATGCGTCATGACGCACCACGCGTAAAAGGCGTACGACCTTTGGACAAAGAATATTAGAAAGAAGCCCTGACAGTAGTTTTCCCCACGCGCATGGGATGGAGAAGGTGCGAAAAGTCTTTTTCTCACCTTCTCCATCTTTTTCCAGAACCCACCTTTTTTGAACTCCTCGAGCATGGCGTCCAGTTTGGTGTCGTTGAAGACAAAGTGCAGAGGGTGGCTGTAGAACTTGGTGACCGTCTTGAGCGGCGTGCAGTCGTCCGGGTCCACGAAAGCCAGATCCTTAACCAGGAGCATGTCAATGATGTTGGAGCGCTCCGCCTCGAACACGGGAATGCGCGTGTAGCCGCTCTCCATGATCTCACTCACCGTGACGAAGTCCAGCGTGGCATCAGACGCCAGCATGAAGCAGTCGTGCAGCGGCGTCATCACGTCCTCGACCGTCTTGGTGCGCAGCTCGAGGGCGCCCTGGATGATGTTCAGCTCCTCCTTCACCAGGTCGTTGTAAGGATCAGTGACGCGCAGCATCTCGAGCAGCTTCTCGCGGTTGTACACGGTGCCGATCTCCTGCCCGAGGAGGTAGTCGAGCAGCTTGCTGACCGGGTACGACGCTGGAAACGTGAGCAGCATGAAGAACTTGGTGAGAAAGATGGTGTTGGCGCCCACGGCGAGCCCGTGACGCGAGCATATGGCCTGTGGCACGATCTCGCCGAAGATCACGATACCGATCGTGGACACGACCACGGCGATCAAGCCGTTTCCGGCGAGGTCATCAAGCAGGATAGTGAGAGTGGTGTTCACCAGCACGTTCCCCAGCAGCAGCGAGCACAGCAGGTAGTTGCCCTGACTGCGCACCGGCTCGATTTTGCGCGCGTAGGTCTTCTCGCGCTCGGTGCCGCAGTTCTGCACGATCTGCAGCTCCATCGGGTCGAGCGCCATCAGCCCCAGGTTTAAACCGCTGAACATACCGGACAGGCAAAGCAGCATGGAAATGAAGATCACCTGGAGCCAAAAAGGGAGCAGAAACTTCCTCTCCTCCACTACGATCATCTTAGTGTCTTCACCTTCATGGTATATCCACGAGTTTTTAGTCCACGGGTCGCGCGCACCAGCCGGGCTAGATGTGGCGGTGCACAGGTAGTACGTTTTACTTTTCTCAGTCTTCCTGAGCGGCTTGACCTCGATCTCCACCACTCCGGACGTCTTGCGGCTCAACACGATTTTGGGCAAGATTAAAATGTCCGATGTCCTGATGCCGCACGGGTGCAAGCCCGGTGTCTCCTCGTGGCTCTTGTTGTCGCCGGTGGAGCTGTCGAGGCTGGTAACGGCGTGACTCCGCTCGTGCTCCGTGAACGCGATCTTGGACCACGTCTCGTTGTTGATGTTGTACCCGTACACGCGCAACTTGATCCGTGAGCGCTCGCTCACCCGCAGATACCCCCCCTCCATGAACGAAATGTCGTCTGTTTCCTCCAGGCGCAAGCCGATGATGACGGTCTCCTCTCCCCCGCCTTCTTTGGCGCGCGTCGGCGCAATTAAGCACAAGGATAAGAGAATCAGAGTCGCGGCTCGGACCGGGACAAGTGACGCCATTTTTGCAGCCACCGACTGCTCTGCCATGTTGACAAACCGCTTGAATGAAAATGGCTTGGGGGGGTGGGGGGGAGGAAAGGAAAAGTCAGAGCCAATCGGAGTGCGGCTTCATCTCAGCTGCACGTTAGCCTCGGCTCAGCAGCTGCTTGGCTCCACAACTCGGCAAAAACTGACTCCACTCCAGTGCAAACTCGTGCCTCTTCTCCAAGTCCCGGTTACAGGCGACTTTAGCGACCAATCAGCGTTCAGGGGTGGAGAGTTGACGGCTGGATCGGCCAATCAAAAGCCGACAATCAGGACCACTACATGCAAATTAGTTCGAGCTGAAGTTTCCTCGTGACTTTTTTTTGTGTGGTAATTAACAGGTTCGTGACAGCATCCTAAGATTAAATGTGTATAAGTGTTAAAACATTATTGATGACCAAAAAGTAGCTATGATTATTATAATAATTATAAATAATTTATAAGTACAGGACTTATTTATTCATATACACATAAGGTACAATGCACGGGTTCAGCATCACTTACTTGGTTATTGTGATGGTCTGCATGCTGCTATTCTGTACCTTGTAGTTTTGCATCGACTCTCTCATTTCTTAGCCTGAAGGATCACCTGGGATTCTTGTCCCCTTATATCAATACACAGATTAAAAATCTTTATACTCACATTTAACCTCTGTGAGGCCAGTGGTGTAGTGGTTAGGGTGCTTGGCTCATGATCAAGAGGTTGTGGGTTTGAATCCTGTTAGACCCCCAATGTGCTTGTTACCACCCAGCAGTATAAATGGGTACAAGTAAAAAATTATTGGGAACGTAACCTGCTAGGAATAGTATCCCATCAAGTTGCTAAATGCTAAGGAAACCGGGGATAAGCTCCGGCCTGAGGAGCCAGTAGGCTCCAGTGTTAAAACCCAATAGACTTGCCTTGTTTTTTTTTTTTGTTTTTTGTTTTTTACAAAAGCTTCCAGACTCAAATCATTTCTAAATTTATCAGGCCATATGAACGACTAAGAGCTACAGTGGTCCAATCCACAAAAACTGAAAAATGAGAAATTTTTTTATTGACATATTTTTATGTGTGTGGATAATGTTTATGCATGTCAGAATGGTCCCTTTATCTTATTATTCACTTTTACGGCATTTGGCAGACACTCTTGTCCAGAGCGACTTACAATCATCAATTTTATACAACTGAGGGTTAAGGGTCTTGCTCAAGGGGCCAAAAGTGGTGTAATGGGGATTTAAGCCATGAACTTCGGGGCAGTAACCCATTACCTTACCTGTACCACTGAGCCACCAGTTCCCTTATGACATTGAATCATATCATGAGCATTATCCCTCATTTGTTTAAATTGCAAAAACTTTCATGTCTTATTTACGAAAGACATTTTTTGTTGCTTACACCACTTTGATTCTCAGCCCTCTAATATATATATATATAAATCATTAGTTGA
>JBCNYG010000009.1:7726611-7737448 GCA_039654305.1 Porochilus rendahli | reverse complement strand
TTTTTTGTGACTTTTTTTTGAGTGTTGGTGCAAAAAAACTGTGGGGAAAAGAAGAACTCCCAGAAAAAAAAAAAAAAAAAAAAAAAAAAAAAATACACAGGACATGGCGAATGGCAGCAAGCCTCAAACTTCTCAAACTTTCCGTCTGGAAGTCTCCAGCTTGACGCTTTTCCTTGCAAATAAAAAACAAATAATTTGTTATAATATATATATATATATATATATATATACACACACACATACACACACACACACACACACACACACACACACACACGGAATTCAGGTGTTCCGATCACCTCTACCAGCCACAGGTGCATCAATTCAATCACCTATGCAAGCGTGCTGACTGCTTCTACAAACATTTGTTTAAGAATGGGTCGCTCTCAGGAGCTTAGTGAATTCCAGCGTGGCACTGTGATAGGATGGCACCTGTGAAACAGCCCAGTCGTGAAATTTCCTCGCTACTAAATATTACACAGTCAACTGTCAGTGATGATATAACAAAGTGAAAGTGATTGGAAATGACAGCAATTCAGCCAAAAAGTGGTAGTCCACAAAAGAAATGGCACAGCGGGGTCAGCGCATAGTGGCGCATAGTAGCAGAGGTCGCCAACTTTCGGCAGAGGCAATTGCTACAGACTTCCAAATTTCACATGGCCTTCAGATTAGCACAAGAACAGCTTCCTGGAATGGAACACCAAGACTGAGCAGCTGCATCCAATCCATACATCTCCAACTGTAAATCAAAGCACTAGATGCACCACTGGACTCTAGAGCAGTAAAGATGCGTTCTCTGGAGTGACTAATCATGCTTCTCCTTCTGGCAATCTGATGGTAGAGTCTAGGATTGGCAGTTGCCAGGAGAATGGTACTTGTCTGACTGCATTGTGCGATGTGTAAAGCTTGGTGGAGGGGGCTTGGTCCCTTAGTTCCAGTCAAAGGAACGCTGAATGCTTCAAGATTTTTTCTTGACAATTTCATGCTCCCAGCATGGTGGAACAGTTTGGGAATGACCCCTCCCTGTTCCAACATGACTGCACACCAGTGCACAAAGCAAGGTCCATAAAGACATTGATGAGCGAGTTTGATGTGGAAGAACACTACTGGCCTGCACAGTCCTGAGTCCAGACCTCAACCCGATACAACACCTTTGGGATGAATTAGAGGGGAGACTGCGAGCCAGGCCTTCCTATCCAACATCAGTGTCTGACCTCACAAATGCGCTTCTGGAACAATGGTCAAAAATTCCCATAAACACACTCCTAAAACTTGTGAAAAGCTTGCCATGAAGAGTTGATGCTGTTATAGATGCAATAAGTGGGCTGGCGTCATATTAAACCCTATGGATTAAGAATGGGATGTCACTTAATTACATGAGTGTGAAGGCAGATCAGCGAATACATTTTGCAAAATAGGGTGTGTACACACACACACACACACACAAACAGTTATTATATCACCTTGGTTTGTCAGAAACACCCATGATCACAAACACAGAAGAACCCAAGCTCTTTTATTCAGCCTTCCTTACCTGTTGGTACCAAAGCTGGGCAGTCTTTGTGCCAACACCCCAGATGTTGGTGAACATCTCCAAGACGGGCACAGCATCCCCGAACTGGTCCAGCTTCCTCAGGTGCCCACTCTCCATGATCTCCACAATCTTATCAGCCATGCGCTTGCCAATGCCTGGGATCTTACAGGCTTCCTGGTAACAATCAGTTACGATAGGGGATGAATAATACTTTTTTTTTTTTCTTGTATCAGTAAGTTTGTTAAATGTTACATATTTTAAATAATCCCAGTGCTACTTAATGCAAACAGGGATGCATAAAAGAATACTGGTATCATAGCAACACTGGATCGGTATCACTTTGTGTTTAACATTATACACTTGATCAATATCTACTTGTGTATAATGTATTTTCTAATTCAATCCAATTCACCCCCTTGAGCTTTTACACAGTTTGCAGTATAACAGCCTAGAATGTAAATGGAAAAGGAACTTTTCACCCTTTAGGCACCTTCTGTTGTTCACAATTACAGCTGCTACTCTGGGGGGTGGCATAGTGGTTGGTTTGTCCACCTCACAGCAAGAAAGTCCTGGGTTTGATTCCCAGGCTCAGGCATTTTTGTGTGGAGTTACACGCTTTCCCCATACTTGAGTGGGTTTCCTCCGGGTACTCTGGTTTCTTCCCACAGTTCAAAGACATGCACATTAAGCTTACTGGCTGTTCCAAATTGCCCCTAGATGTGAGTGCAAGTGTGAATGGTTGTGCATGTGTGTTTTGCCACGCGATAGTCTGGCGAGCTGTTCAGTGTGTATCCCACCCTCGCACAGTGTCAGCTAAAAGTAGTTTGGCAAATGAGTAAGTTAGTGAGTAAACTCATCTAGTAAATTTCTACTATGTTTCTACATCTGGATGGTTGATATTTTAGCAGAGCATCATGATTTGCTATGACATTGTGATTGTACACTCTGATATGGGTTGTTCTTGGAAATGGTGGTTCGCCCTGGGCTGCAGATGGTGACCCAGTTTGAGAGTCAATTTTTTTCCTCTTTGAAATCAATCACCAGATTTGACTGTTTCCAATTCTGCATACATAATGCAGAAATAAAATAAACAACCGTACTGAGATGTGTGAGGTTGTTTGTGTTTGAATGTATTTTGACCAGTATAATATAATTATACTCAATTATACCGAGACTGCTTCCAGTTTGTGACATGCCGACACCGCTATGTAAACAAGAGCCCTTTATACCCGTACAACGCATCATTTTCAAAAACAGTTGTTATCAATGAATTGGCAGAATGAATTGACAACACAACACCTTTTAATTAAGTTGCACGCTGTCCATAATGTGACATTACGTCGGAAGAAAAAATTCCGTACTGTCGTTAAATTTTGAGTCCATGAGATACCTGCGACGAGTTACAACTGTACTTAGCCTTACGTTACTGCTGGACTGACCGGAAACCGGAATTTCAATGCTTTGACTCTAATATGCAGTGTTAATATGTTTAATGAACTTTTTTGTATATTCTGCAACGACCAAGTAGTTTACACTTTGAGAGTGGTGTCCACTTTTAATGGAAGTGACCATACAATAAAACAGCCTGAATTAATATAATTTGAAGTCAGTGTTCGTAGGTCTCACGGATTTATGCTTAATCACATTGCCTCATGGCCAGAGACTGTCCCGACATTTAAAAAATTTAAATCCCGATTTACGTCTTGCAACGACCGTACATATACGGTTGTTGCAGGATGCAAAACAGGTTTGCGTCCTAAAACGACCATACACAGTTTAGAAACTAAAACTTGAATATCTTTATATGAAGGTAGTGAAGATGATGACGTGTAAAAATCATTAATTTAAAAATAGTTTAGCACTCAAGCGTTCAGTGTTTTGTGTCCATGTAATAACCGTAACACAGAGTAGGCCACGACATTCAACGATCTCCTGCGAACAAAGGGCTGAGTGAACGATCTTTATTTCTTCATAACACACTACAGGAAGGCTTGATTTAAAGCATATATCATTTTTAACTGGTTTTGCAAAAGTTCGGGTTTGGGCTCATAGTTCACACTCCTGGACCATGATTTCAAAGAACAACCCATATATCTGGCAACAATTTCAGATCCCAAAGCTTAATCTATGAAACTGCCTTGTCATTTACCTCATATGAAGAGATCGGCTTGGGATGGCTCTTGAGTGCGTTGACTGCTTTCGAGTAGCTCAGTGCCCTCCACCTGTCACCTGTGTGTGTGTAAACTTTGGCTAGCTGCTCCAGCTTGCCAGTGATGTGATAGTTGTGGTTATTGTTCTTCGTTTGAGATGACTGGGCACACACCCACTTTCCCAGCACCTCTGGCTTCTCAGACACATTACACTGCGTGTCATCTGAAAGGCCAGAATCATGTTTAACCCCACTAATTAGAGCCTCCAAGTCATTCTGTGACACACCATCTTCCTCTAGGGCTTCTTCATGAGTCTCAGGCACCTGTAGCACATATAAAATAAATAACATATTTTTTTTGAATTACAGCAGATACTAAGACTGTAAATATAAGATACTATATAAGATAATAATATAAGATAATATTCGTTTCATTATAAACATGAAAATCTGATTTTAGTAGTGGAATATATACCAAATCAGTGTAAAACATTAGGATTGCTTTTTGCAGATAAATGTTGTTCTGTTGGACTTTTTATACCGAAGGTGGATTGCTCCCTCCATGCCGGGGACACACACATATATATACACATATACACACATATACACACACACACATATACATATATATATATACACACACACATGCATATATATGTAAATCCTGCTGCAAGGAACCGGCATCCAGTTTTTGGTGTCACCTAATGCCAGTAAATGGCGAAGAAGCCATCATAAGTGGTATGAGTGCAGCTTGAAGGTGAGACTTCTTTCTAAGCTAATTGATTAGATTTAGTACATATTACAAGGAAACACAAGAAAACGTAACATTTTAACATTTTTAAGAAGGATCATGACAACGCCTGCTCCAAGTGACGAAGAAAAACTGTATCTGCTGTTTTTATTACAGCATTACCAGCTCGGCAGCATATTTTTACATTTCCTGGTAGTGGACCAATCGGATTGTGCTGTTCCCATCCCATCTAATGTATACTAACCAATTTTCTCAGTGTTTTACATCGGTTCACGTATTATGAGTTCTTTATGGCACATTGATAAAGATAGGACTGGAGTAAGGAATACGGTATGTACACACAACTTTACATAAATATTTAATTATATCTATCACAACTAGGTTATTTGCTTTATCACCAATACAACAGGATAACGGATATCCTGACTTGTAGGATGTGTCCTTTACCTGTTAAATCACTTTTACAACAATGTTGCTGACACTGAAAACAACCTGAATAACTCAAAACGCTCCCTGAGCTGATGATTTGAACAACAGGAGTTTAACCTTGATCAGCAAATCCGCTTTGAGACCCCGGATAAATTAAAACAGGCAAACAAACAAACAAGCATCTGATGGATTCTGCAGAGGCTTTACCACGTCAGCTGAATTATCTTGAGCTGATTTGTGATCAGGCAGCCGTGTTTCCTCAGGAACCGGGGTGCGGCTGACAGCACATTGCTTTGGTTCCTCAGAGGCAGCGTCCTGAGGACTGCGGACAAAAAAAATATACATTATATATTACACATACATATACATAATATATTATAGTATTATTTTCATATTATTATAACTTAAAAAAGTAGCTTCATGTGTCACTGTATTTTAATTGCACACAGTGTTATCATTAAACTTGGTTGCATTTAATTCAAATCAAGAGCAAACTGTTGATAATGTGTAACTGATATTTTAGTATTTACGGACCAAAGTATACATTATGTATAAAGAGATACCGGTTGCATGGATGAAGCCTGTAGTCTTTTGTGCTCAAAAGCTTCTTCTCAGAGATGCAAGCACTAAGCCAAGTGCACTTAACCAGCTGCACAGCAGGGGGAAAGGTTTTCATCTTCAGCAGCCTCGACGCTCGCTCCATGTCTACTGACTCGTCTACCACCACATGCGTGCAGCTGGGACCATAAGCAGCTTCCACCTGGCCTCCATTCTGCACGATCTGCTGCTGGAATATGTCACACCGGGCATTTCCTATGCCAGCAGGGACTATGTGGACGCAAACACCCTGAAAAACGTTCCCTAAAAGCGGAAAGCAGATGTTGAGGAGCAGAAAGCAAACGTCATTCGATAAGACTCCTTCCAGATGGACACACATACAGTAGTTATGATAAAATCCTCCTGTAGTATACATGGTAGCATTCAACATGAAACATCAGGATAGAGCCTATGACGACGGTTTACTAGCCCATAAGACTGATATACCTTATTATTATTCATTCATTTATTCATTTTCTGAACTGCTTAATCCCAATTAGGGTTGTGGGGAGGCTGGCGCCCATCCCAGCCAACTCTGGGTGAGTGCGGGGTACACCCTGGACAGCTCACCAGACCATCGTGACATTGCTGGCCTTTGATAATCAGTTAGCTGGGGGACAGCAGTGACAACTTAGTGATATTAGCAACCTTTGGATCAGTAAGCCAGAATGTTACCCACCAAGCCCCCACTACCCCCATTATTATAATTCTTAGATGCACACCCCAAAAATAAAGTAATTTTATGTTTATAAAAATCTCTGCGACATTTTCACATATTTCATCCTCTCTTTGGGACATTATTTCCTCTTCATCACCACTCGTAGTCTTCATTCATCATCCCCTCTACATCACTACACTTTAATATCACTCCTCTTCATCACCACTCATAATCTTCTTTAGTCTTTTTGCTTGGACCGCAAGAATCACTGCTTGCTATTGTTACTGTGACTGGAATATATACCGCAGTCCTGCTGACTGGACAGGTGCTGGTTCGTTTTCTCTAAAAGCAGGGCTTGGACAGTGGTTACAAGATTGCTATCATAAGGTTAATATTAGTATATATCCACTGTGTGTTTTCACATGTTATTGATTCTGAAGTGAATCACATAAAAGTAAAACTATAACTGTTGAAACTTTTTGAGCAGGCCACATTTATTTTTGGAAGGAGTCTCTAAATGAGAACTTTATAAAGTGACTCAGACCCACCTGACATTTAATCTTGCCTCACACCTAGTATTTCTAACATAGGCTCTAAATCAGGGTAAGGATGAATGAATGAAAGATTTTAACCCTACATGCACACGTTTGAGTTATGTAGTAAATTACTTTACCAGTAATAGGCTGACTTGGAGTTTTCTTGACTGGGGGAACATCTTTACTTTCATGTGGCCGATGTCTTTTCACTTTTAGGAAGGCTTTCAAAATGCCATGAGTCTCCATGAGTACTGTGAAAAGGTGACAAATCAGAATGTCTAATTTTAATACAGAAATGTCTTTAAGGCAAAGACAGGAAACAGCTAATTGACCACACACTCTTACACTATTAGAATAAATTGCATTTTATCTCTGTTCTCTGAAGTGCAACACTACTTTAGTAAACAGCATGTTTAAAACCTGGACAGTGGGTTTATAAAGGCAGGGATGGAATTTCGCAAAAGTAAGCTATTGGCCAACAGGACTAGTGAAATTAAGAAACTACTAGTCCTCCTTCATATTTACTGGTCAAGAACACTATCTTCTTTAACTATTGGATTTGTCGGAAAGAATGATCGACGGACCCAACCTTATAAAAAGGTAAGCAAACTCTCCCCAGCACTGTGTTCACTGCTTAGCGAAGATAGTTTCTCACAGTGTAGCGAATGTCGCAAAATGCCAGGGAACCTGGATTTTTGTTAACATTCATCAGAAAAGTAGGTAAATCCTACTTTTGTCAGCAAACACCACTCCATGAGACATAGGCTTTACATGGGACATAAAACAGCTCGAAGCAGTACGTTAAGCTCTGCGGATTTGATGTCTCAGGGTGGTACCTCTCGCTGAAACTGTAACACAGTGTTTGCTGGTCAGTAACTAGTTGCTAATATTACAGAAAAAGCAGGACACTAGTACTTGGTGATGTCACAGAGAAGGGCTACCACAGAGTGTGTGGCATCAAAGAATATGTAGGTCATATGGCAGATCATGACAGCACGATAAAAAGACAGAGGGATACAGAGTCCAGTCCCCATAGGAGCATCAGTACATGGGTCATCAAACACTTAATAAATGCCCCACATTAGGGCAATAGACCTAATCCTAGTCAGAGTCTCAAGTGTGTAAGGCAACAAAATAGTGCACAGATGTCCCCCAACACACGCATATAAACCCCATCAGAGACAAAATACATTAATAAAGTTTTCCCCAGTGCAGCGAATTGTTCAGGATTGTGTTAGAATGATTTTTATGGAAGTGTTGTTGGATTCAATGTGTAAATGTGACCTCACAGATACAAACATTTGACGACGTTTGGGGTTCACTGGATCTTTTTAAGCTCTCATCGTCAACGTCTGCTTACTTATTATGCAGACACGTGAGATCTAAAATACAACTTATTGGTGAAAGCGACCAAGTTGAATATTACTTGTGGAAGAAAGGCTGCAGGAAGGTACATAAAATACGAGCTGTTCTCCCAGTATATTTTTATTTATTTCCCAATATTTTTAAATGACCTTCCTCCTTTGGCCCTACTTGGAAAGAAACTGTTTGCAAACATGTTTTATTTTGAAGGTCCATATTTGCCGGGATGTAAACAAACGGAAGGATGTTGGGCAAACAGTTTTCTGAGACAGATTTACACATTATGACACATATCCGCATTGCTCGACAGAATACACTCAGAAAAGGGCGAAGAAGGCGAAACTGAACATAAAACAGCTTTGTTTATTCCATAGACCGGAAGTAGTTCACGCACATGACCACTCGGGTCTATTTCACACTCTTACAATACCAGTACAATTGCATTTCATCTGACATCTGTTTTCTGAAGTGCAACACGAGCTTATCAAAAAGTACTGGTACGTTTGTTTACGTTATTGATCTTTTCACCTAAATTAACAGCTAGCTGGCTAGCTATCAACACATAACGAACCACACCTTAAAAATAAAACAAGGTTGAAAAGAAACAGTTTCTCACGTTCTTAGTGTGTTAATTTCCCCAACCAGCCACCATACAGCTTTCCTGAATACACGAACTGTTGCACAGCAACTGTCGTGCTGCGAAGGGATTTAAAAGGATCACTTCCGGTTCATAATTATTTTAAAATCGCTGTTAACAAAAAAAGTTGTGTTATTTTCAGATTTATATAATTATTGAATGTATTGAAAAATATATACACAATATTTATCAATTAAAAGACCTGTTTTATTATATTTATTTGTGACCACTTCCTTGTTTCTATGGAAACCCTCCGCTGTGTTTGTGTTGCAGGAAGTTTAGCAAACATGGCCGTCCAGGGCTGGTCGGATCTCCTGAAGGCTGCTAAGAAAACGGCGTTGATCTCAGATGGTATTTCACTCTTTTGTTCTTGATATTTTGCTTTATTTGATATATATATATATATGTGTGTGTGTTGTAGGGATAGGGACTCTGACGTATCGACTTAGTTTAAAGGCAGCATGGTATTAGAAGCACATGGCTCGGTGGGAGCTATCCTCTATTCTGAGAGCTCGTGAACTGGTCCTTTAATAAATCAGCATGTTAGCATCATCACTGTTTCCCCAGTGCAGCCAACTGGGTTATCAAAGGCCAGCCATGCCTCTTACTGTCTGTGATGAGAGGCATGTAAAAGAACCATTGCTGTCGTTCGTAAAGATTAGGCCATTGGGTTGCCATCAGTGTATTTCTGCCCTGCGGTGGCATGGCGAGTTGTCTAGGGTGTATCTTCCCTCACCCAGAGTTGGCTGAGATGGGTGCCAGCCTCTCTGCAACCCCGATTAGGATTAAGCGGTTCAGAAAATGAATGAATGAAGTGTGTTACATCTACAGTAGTAGTAGTACCATACTGTAAATATACCATATTTTTATCATAGTGTATGCACACCTGACTATCACACCTATATGAGGTTCTTCCCCAAACCGTTCCCACAAAGCTGAAGGCACACATCTCTTTGTTTTTTGGACCATTAAGATTTACCCTCACCGCAACAAAGATGTCCATGAGAACCTCTGGCACTTAGCACTTCTGGGGTGAAATGGAATGCTTTCTATACCCCAGGCCTCCTCGCCTAACATCTGTCCCTGGCCTTTTTATGCAGCTGAATGATCACAACTGCAAAAGAGAACTAATATACAAGCACATATAGGCATGATAGACAGGTGTGCAAGTCTTTGGCCATATAAGGTAAATGCAGTGTTCACGTTTATGTATGAACACTGGTCCAGAGTCTTAGGTACTGGTGTCTAAAGTCTTTATAATGATCAGTTCAAAAGTAGCTGTTGTTTATTGCATTTTATATTCTTGAGAAATGTATTTATAAAATCCGTCTTTACAGGAAAAAGGAAAGTGCACTACTTGTTTACAGATGGTACCGAGATGGCTGAAGAATATGACATGAAGACGGATGAACTTCTCTGTAAGTCAAATTTATAACTTTGTTTTGATTTTTTTAAACGTCATGTTCTAATGGGTTTTTTTCAGCACGTGGATTGCGCTCTAAGACCAGACTCGGAGGACAAGGAGCATGGCAGGTGGAAGTGGGTGAAACAGGCCCAAACCCCACAGAATCTGGACATGTAAAAGAGTGTAGTTCTAATGTATGTTGTTGTCTCATTACATGACGTTCTTTTATTAGTTTCACCTGCATCATATATGACTTCGATGATTCTTTGCTTCTGTAGCCAGTCTTTATACGCAAGGACACCAAAAGCAGTTTCCAGTGGAGGGTTCGGAACCTCCCATACCCGGTAGACACTTATAAGATCTCAGTAGAACCTCTGGAACGTTGCTGCATCATCCGGACCACAAACAAGAAGTAACTTAACAATTTATTTGTTTATTCATCTTCAGTAACTGCTTTATAGAGGTCAGAGTCACAGTGGAGCTGTACTGTATCCCTGGGAAACTTGATGTGAGGTAGAAATACACTGAGGAGTCAACCCCATCGCAGGGCACCATAAACACATTCACATTGACACATTAATTCACACATCATGAGATTCTAATCACTAATTCGTTTTTGTTTTGTTTTTTATTTTTTAACAACGGTTCACGGACTGCACTAGTGCAATATAACCACTCTTTGGTTCAGGGTACTCTGTTTTGGCTTACAGACTAATTCCCTGGTGTGTGTGTGTGTGTGTGTGTGAGAGAGAGAGAGCGAGAGAGAGAGAGAGAGAGAG
>JBCNYG010000009.1:7608537-7623259 GCA_039654305.1 Porochilus rendahli | reverse complement strand
GGATGTCTGGTCCACTGGTAAGTGTGTAAGACCTTGATTACTTTTTAATACATCATATATCCAATTTCTGTCTCTCTCTCTCACTCTCTCACTCTCTCTCCCCCCTCCATCTCTCTTTCTCTCTCTGTCTCTGATTATTTTTTCCTCATTTGTCTACATTCTATACATACATTTGCATATATTTATGCAGAAACTAGTGCACACAGTTCCAAAACACCTCAAATGTCTCTGCAGCTGATCTCAAGTCAAGAGCACTATACACAGAGGAGAAATATGTCACCCTTGTCAAACTCTCCTCCATTGTAGAAGTCTGCCTAAACAGACTATCACCACTGTGATGTTGAAGTGATTCCCCCCCCCATACCCCCCTCTGTCGGCACTCATGTTTTCCCACATCACCCCCCGAGTAGTCTCATAGCCCTGCTAAAGGCTTGACCTCTCTCCTTCCCTCCATGAAAACATTTGGCTGACTGTTTCACACATATTCCGGACCTTCTCCAGAGAGTCACTTCTCAAATTTACTTTAAACACCACCAATTCCTGTCTATTCAATTGAACAAATGATAATTGGTTTTAGAGATCCATCAAGAGCAGACAAATAAGACATTTAAAAGCCTGTGTGCCAGTAGTGACGCCGTTAGTTTGTGGCAGTAGGCCACAACTCAACTTAATTGTACTATTACCTCTAGCAGTCCCTTCAATTGGATAATTAAAAGGTCTAACTGCAAATTAGGAAGTGTTTTCTTATAGGAAGTGTAGTTAGTGAGTAATTAGTTAGTGAATACAGCACAATTGATTCATAAAATTGAACCAGACTTATTTATGAGTCTCTGTCTATAAGCTTTGTACCCAAGATTAACTTCCCAGTACAAGACAAGTGGGTTATTACGATATTCTAGAGGCCCTGCACATCTTCATCTTTTCCTTCCTTCTTTGGGTTCAGGTGTATAAGCCTCTGAATGACAAACACTCTGTTTAGAACAGAATCCCACAACAGAGCCTCCACATCTGACAGCTTGATTAAAGACTTTTTGGCTTGGGAACATCCTCACAACGCACTGCACATGTTCCGCAAAGCAAAAAGTCAGCCTTTGTTCTTCTTACACTGTTTACTGTGTTGTCATCCTGATGGCTTTTTGTACTTTGTGTCCAGAATACAATATGCATCAAGGTGTTTATAAGCGAGCTGTATAGGGATCCAGACCTAAAGTAGATTACATCTGAGGCTGTCAGTCATTACATTTTCTGAGAAGGAAAAAAACAAAAACATGAAATAAATAAATTAATAAATAACCAGTGGTGATAAAAACAATAATTATTATTATTATTTTTTCTTGTTGTTATTATTATTATTATTGTTCTTCTTCTTATTATTATTATCATTATTATTAGTAGTATTAATTACTTGATTAATACTATTACTACTACTACTACTACTAATAATAATAATAATAGTAAAAATAGTAGTAGCAGTAGTAGTATTGTTTGCCTGTTTAACTGATTCATTAATCTAATAAATACTTTAATAACAACAACAATAATAATGATAACAATACTACTACTACTACTACTTACAGAAGGAAAGAAAATAATCTAAATAATCCTAAATAACTGTATTATCATGTACTATTTAAAGTACACAAACTAGTGACAGTACCAAAATTTAGACTTGTTTATTATACAAAACTAACATTAAATGTCATTTTTTATCACCGAACTAGCCACTCCAAGGCCCAGGGACACAATCACAGTACTTAAGCAGCTTTCCAAAGGGATTAGCCTGTAGCCTGAGTGTCCAGAGATTTTTCCCATTTAAACAGCCTGTAGAGTCATTACCAGTACAAGAGTATCCATCGTCAATCTGCACTTTGCTGAATGTCATTACATTTCTGCAACCTTTTAAGTACTCCATTTTTAAATGTCACTTGAATAATTAGTACATACTATGAGAGCACACTAAGCTGTTGTGATTATGTCCGTACATTCATATGTGGCCACACAGGGAATGAGGATCTCAGGAAAGATAAACATGGCAAAGGACCCACTAATTCTGGCTTAAAAACTTTGTAAAGCAAATGCAGTTTGTTTAAACTGATACCCTAGACAAACTCTCTCTCTCTCTCTCTCTCTCTCTGTTTCTCTTTATTTCTCTCAAACCCCAGAGAGAATGTCCTGCTCTTTACCTAAAGCTAGCATTATGCACAGTCAGTACTGATGTGGTTTGGTTCCTGCAGCAACTCACAGTTCTAACAACTGTCCAAGCCAGAAATGTCTTTGAATTGCCTTGTAGAGTCACGCTTGCCTAAAGTGCAGAATATATATCAGGCATGGACATATCATAAATTCATTAGCCAGCCCACTGGGCAAGTAAACGCTCTAAGCACTAACGTGTACCCCAGTTTCTCTTCCCGCTTGTTGGACCTGTTTGACCTGCAGGAAGTTACAAGAAAATAATTATAATTACCCAGATATTTACATTGCTGGATGTCTGGGTTGCCTAAATTTGACCCACAGTTTGTCCAATACCGTGCATTTACATTTATGTGACATATTAATTTGACATTCGCATTCATATCCAAAGCGACTTTCAAATGAAGCAGAAGACAAGAAAAGCAATTTGATGGATCAGGATTTGACAGGCTCAAAACAAATTTGCCCCATTTAACTAGAAGCAAGTTATAAGAGTTTTAACTTGGCAGTCAAGGATGCAGCAGTCAAGCAAGAAACGTTAAGAGTTTCAGAGGGAGAAGTGTGATGATACACCAGCACATCTAACTAATCCCATCAAGGGATTGATAATAACATGATAAGTTGTATCTGGAAAGCACAAACAAGAAGTTATTTATGGCTGATCATTAGCTTGCTGTTGGAGCGACCTCTTTTCGGTCTGTCTGCTGCTCTTAAATAACTTTTATTTTGTAGTCTGAAAAGGAAAAGGAATGCTCGATTTGCGTCTGAAATGGGGCAGAAAACTAACCGGCGCTGGGGTATAATACCAGTACGGTGCTTTCGGGATCATTCAAGCGAATTAGCAGGGCCTCGTGTGAAAGCTTGGCACGTGCTGAAGGGTGGTTTCGGAAAGGTGATCACTACACTCGCGTGTTTTTCAGGGCCGGTGGTTTTAATCCTCCAGGGCCACAGACTTGGCTCGGGTGCGTGTGATTAATAGCCAGGTCCTGTGGTTTTCCCCACTGAATGTGGAATGCATCATATAAGGGTGATATATTCAGGTTGAGAGAGCTGTTGAGTTACGCAAGTGCTGCGCTGCTCACAGTCTGACAGATTAGAATGTATTTCTAAAAACAAGGGTCTATCAAGGCAGAGGCTTGCAGTGCGAAGGGCTTATGAATAGTGCAAAGCTTGGAGATTAAGTGTCTGCAGCTTGGCTGTAAACAAACCTGGTTCGATAAAAGCGATCACACAAGGACCAAAGCAATAAACTGAGTGTGTCTGTTATGGTGGCTAGATGGTTAAGGATTTGTAATGCTTGGAGGAGAGGACAAATGATGAATTCATTAGCTCGTCCATCCCAATGTAAAATCCCCATTGTGCTTTGTTTTGACCCGAAATGTAACTGATGGGCTAAAAAGTGTTAGTCTACTCTAATAACAGAAGTTAAGTGTATTAGTACAAACTGAAGGAAATACACACATATGATCATGTAGCACATTGTGTTTGTGCCATTGGTTAAAAGGGAAGCAGGTCTTCGGCAAACTTTTTAGCTGTGAGCTTTGCTATTCTGTCCTCACATCGCTCATAAAGAGATTATTGCAGTCTGACTAGTGTCCTTATCTTTTTTCCCAGAGTGTAACCATGAGGTGACTGAAGGGTTGTTCTGGCATGGCGTGTTGTGTTACAGTAAAGTGTATCTTACACACCAAATAAAAGGTTATTATTATTATTATTATTTAATAAGGAGTAGACTTTTTAGTTCTCTGTTTTATTAAAATGTCTCATCCACCAAAAGCAATGCATTAAAAAAAGAAGTAGTGCATAAAGCTTTGTGGGTGGGATATCACATGGTGGTAGTGCTACTCTCAGTGACATCATTACAGAGTGATTAGGTCATGTGAGGACATCCCATAATAACAGATCACAAATTTTGCATCTTCCGGAATTATGTTTTCTTCTCACCAAAGACCATTAATTGCTTAAGTTGATTCATAAGTCTTCATTATGCATTCCTCTATGTATTCCTTATCCATATAGACACACCATCAACTCCAAATGGGCGAAGCTTTGAATACTTAAATGCCTCTTACAGGAAGTGATGGGTATAATGATTTAAGCCCATTTAAATAGCTACCAGAGAGTGGCCTGTGTTTATGAGGGGAGTGTACATGAGAATCATTGGCAGGGTGCAGGATCTTCCACAAAGCATGCTGAGGGGGCTTGGGATAATTAGTGTGCTATTGCCTGGGGCCTTTTTCAGCAGGTTCCTAGCCACAGTGTGTTCTATAAAACAGGCTACTCCTTCTTGCTCTCAGTTCCTCTTAGCCTCCTTGCAATTATTCATAGTTTCCGACAACCTGTTCATGCGCTCTTTTAAATGTCTGCCCTCTGAGATAAACGGCTTTTCCCATTTTCGTTCGTGAAAATGCCCCGAATAGTTCTCTAAGGAACTACATAGATTTATACATATGTACACGTACATATAGACATGCACAGATATTACTTTTAACAGCCGGTGTTGTGCATAGTAAGAAAGGGAATTTTCACTAAAATGCAGCTGAACAGCACAGAAGCTTAGGCCAAGTTCACCTCAAAGCAAGAAGGTCCTGTAAGAAATGTAAGAAAAGTACTAAGAATACAACAATACTCATTATCATCATCATCATCTTCTTCCACTTGATCCGGGGTCAGGTTGCAGGGGCAGCAGCCTAAGCAGTGTGGTCCAGATGTCCCTCTCCCCAGCCACTTCCTCCAGCTCTTCCAGTGGGGACACCGAGGCGTTCAACAATACTTAGTAAAAACCTACCAAAAGTGAATAACATTGAATATACATTAATCATAGTATCTCATGTCCAACTGGTGAAAATCTTGAAAATGCAAAATATATTGTCAATCTAATAAGTTGTAAATTTCATATTTTTGTAGAATTTGTCTCGAATGAATCGGAAACACCATCAATGGGAAATAGCATGTTATAGCTAGGCTGACTTACACTGGCTTTTCTTTGGACCCCTCACTGGCACCTCACTCATTGCTAACAATGAAATGTCTGCTTTGAAAATATTTTCAGTAAATAAGACAGTGGATCTACATCGAACTGAGATTTCAATGGAATGGCTCAGAGGACAGCAGGAATAATAAGAAAAATATGACTAAAATAAAAATTCAAAAATAGAAGTATAAATACATTTATAACACAACAATTATGGAATTCATCTCTTGTATGAATTATTCAGATCTTGGCTTTTGGCCTCAGCAGATAACCCTAATGAATAATTATCCATAAAATACATCATTCATTCAGCGATTCATTTCTGAGTCGCTTAATCTTAATTAGGGTCGCGGGGAGACTGGTGCCCATCTCAGCTGACTCTGGGCGAGGGCAGAGAACAGCTCGCCAGGCCAAGTCATTTTAAGTCATTCAATATTTACTTATTATGTCAATAGAGCGGCACCTGTCAAAGAGTGGAAGGTCATAAGCAGAAAGGGAATAGTCTGCTCTCTATGTTGATGTGTTGGAAAGTGGTAAAAAAAAAAAAAAGATCACATTTAAGGATCTGAGCACTTTGGGCCCCATTGTTATGGCTAAAGGGCTGGCTGTATTCATCTCCAAAACCGCAGGTCTTTTGGGGTGTTCCTGGTATGTAGAAATAAATACCTATCAAATGTGGTCCAGGAAGGACAACAACTGAACTGCCAAAAGTGTCATCGGTGCCCAAGGGTCATTGATGTGTGTGGGGAATGAAGGCTAGCACATCTGGTTTAATCCCACAGAAGAGCTACTGTAGTACAAACTGATGGAGCTGTTTATGGTGGCTATAATAGAAAGGTGTCAGATCACATACCGGTCAAGTAGTGTTAATGTTATGGCTGATCAATGTAAGTACTATGACATAAACATGCTTGCAAAGAATGCAGACAAATTGATTATCAAAGCTTGTATGTAAAACTTAAGACAGTCTAAACCATATTGCTTAATTAGAGGAACTTGTGATCACAGTTTAAAACATAATTAATTGTTCTTCCATGCTATTAACGCTCTCCCTTTCATGCAGTGTTATGGTAAAGTGATGGGCATGTCTCATTAATGCAGCATGAAATTGGAAATGCCAATTCCCCCGAGGCACACAGACCTCTGCTCAGTCATGCAGAAGGAGAAGTGTTCCTCTTGGGGTGAATAGATATAGGACAGCAGAGTCAAAGCCAAGAGAGGAGAGAGAGAGAGAAAGAAGAATGTCAAGGCGTATTACTAGGACAAGAATAAAGAGTACATTTGCATTGCTAAATGTAAATGTCAAATACTGCTAAGGGCTGACATTCAGGAGTTTTCCATTTTTTCATGTCACCTAAATGAAGCAGAAACAAATTAGGACTAAACAGTTTCTAGACACAGAGCAGCACCACAATGTTTTTTTCCAGTTTAATGGGTGGCTTTTCAATAAAACCTGCTGGTGGTAGACTAATCTAACTCTCTCCTGTCTGTGCGCAGTGCCTGGAGCCATGCAAGGAACCCTGGGAGGAGAGGGACGCATCCTGTCGAGAGCCATGCGAGGTACTGGCACTTACCCACTCACTCACTCATTCGCCGAACCGCTTAATCCCATCAGGGTCACGGGGAAGCTGTAGCCTATTTCAGCCAAAATTGGGTGAAGGTGGGATACACCCTGAACGCTTGCCAGACCATCGCAGGAACGACACACATACATCATTCACACTCACTCCTATGGGCAATTTAGAACATCCAATTAGCCTAATGTGCATGTCTTTGGACTGTGAGAGGAAACCGGCATACCCGGAGGAACTCCATGCAAGCACAGGGAGAACTCCACACCGGAACGCCTACGTCCGTTACTTAAACCCAGGACCTTCTTGCTGTGAGGCTGGCATGGTAACTGTTACTCCACCATGCAGCCAAAAATAACAACCCTTTATAAATGAACTTCCTTTTAGTAATTTCTTTTTCATACAGAGCTCAATTGACATTGCGTGTCCTGTAATTGTTCTAAATGTGTGTTTGACTTTTTTTACAAAATATGTAAAGATTTTTGGCTAAGCAGTGGTTCTTCTTTCGTGTTACATGATTCATAAAATCACAAGAACAATGGGATTTTCAAACATCTTGAGATCTGCATCCATGCCAATGACTGCAGTCTCCAGTTTGCCTGTTTTATAGATTAAAAACACATGCAGTACCAGTTCGATCCTGGTCATAGATTTAATGCCAGAAAGATAGAACATTATTCAAACCATACACATTGTTCTTGCTTAATAATTCATTGCATGGGCTACTTACAAATGCATGGCATGTCAAACATACAAATCAGCACCAAATACAAGGTTCAGTTTTGTTTCTAGAATGATGTAATGATAGATGTCAAATTTAGTAATCATCAATTCCCAGCTGGAAGGGTTTGCCCATTTCTTTGACACCACTTCTCATAACTCATAAATAAAACTATTTGTACTGGCTACGATTTTGCTAAATCGGGATGTTCCTGGACATAAATGCTGTAATACATATTCCTGCATTGGTGGCTGCATGAAAGGTCACCGGTGCTGCATGTTAAAAGCAAATGTATGTGATTGTGCTGACACAGTTTCCTGTGTCCTCTTTGTCCCAGCGTGTGTTTGCCAAGCGCCATGGCGAGTGTGTGACGAGCTGTGAGTTCCTGCGCTCGGTAATGGTGCTGAAGCAGGGCGAATGTCCGGCGCCAGAACGAGCCAGCGGATTCGCGGCTGCCTGTGTGGAAAGCTGTGAGGAGGACAACGAGTGCCCAGGACACAAGAAGTGTTGTGCCAATGGCTGCGGGCACACGTGCCAACCACCCAGAAACCTCTACAGAGGTATTCATGACAAAGCCTATCGAGTAGTGTCTTACTCCATATTGTATTTTTCAAATGCTTGTATTTCATGCTGTACATGAAATTGGGTGGTGTCACTCCAGGAGGTACTCGAACACCTACCTCCGCTACTGATTTTACTAACCTGTGGTTTACAAACCTGGATTTCTGTTTGTGAGATGAAGCAAATGCTCAGACGCAGCGTAAAGTTTTTTTTTTATATTTTCAAAAATGCAAAAATATCTGATCTTTTTCGTTTTATTATCTCATCAGTACCTACTAACACACGGTCTTGCATGGTGGATGATCTATTAATTGATTAAAAAATTTATAGGATTTTCATCACACCTGGTGGGGACACTACCATAAGATGATTTGGTTTTAGGTTGACCTTAATCTTAACAGGTAAAGATCAAAGCAAGGTCACAATGTTTGGAGACAGAACGCTCATAACTTTGAAACCAGTGTTGATGGACATGCCGGTATCGTGGAACACTAATAGGAAACCATATATGCTCTTTCTAATGAGACAATTACCTTTGACCTTGAGTGGCCCTAAAAGGTCAAACCCCAGCCATCTGGTAAATCCTTCATTCATTCAGTGATTTTCTGAACCGCCTAATCCTAATTAGCTGGCGCCCATCTCATCCGATTCTGGGTGAAGGTAGGGCTCACCCTGGACAGCTTGCCAGGCCATCACAGGGCAGAACCTCCTTCAATTTTTTTTTTTTTGCTAATTTTAACATTCAACTGTCACATCCATGTACTATAGAACATATTGTAAGATGACCACATAGGTAATTAAATCCAGTATCCAAATAGGGCCTATTTTGTCATTATCAGGAAGAACATGCAAGCTCCACATAGAAACCCAGGATTCTGTCCCAGGACCTTCTTGCAGTAAGGCAGACATGCTAATCACTATGTCACCGTAATACCGTAATACCCACCACCATTGTTATGTAATTAGCACATAATTAGCACATCCTGTACCTGTAGTAACGTAACTGACACGATTGTCTTCTTCTGCCTGCTTACGACTGCCGATTTATTGTTAACTGCCAAACTCGTGGGCTTTGCCAGTTTTGTTCAAGGAAGCCAATAGAGCTGTACCGTGTATAATTTTAATATAACTTCAAAAGGATTTTTTAATTTGGTAACGGACTTTTCATAATATTTCTTGCTGACAAGGTGCTCCGTTGAAGCCCAGGAAAGAGCTAGTGTTCGAGGAGATGCCGTCAGGTGTGTTGGAAGTACGCTGGTCCTCCAAGTTCAACGTGTCTGCTGAGCCAGTGTTAAACGTGTTGCAGAGGCGCTGGAACTATGGCATCCATCCCAGCGAGGACGGCGCGACTGAGTGGGAAGTGGTAGCACAGGTATGTGTGGGGAGGAAGGGGGTGGTGGTAAGCAGTATATGTTCCTATGAGCCAAGGACAGATATGAACATGCTCATTGTGTTTAGATTTGTAAAAGCATTTTTTTCACCATCTATCCTTTGAGCCTACTATTATGTTGTGTATTTAGTCTTTTCTGGCAAATTCTTTGAATCCAGTAAAAGTACACTGTAAACGAAGCCTCAGAGGTATAACAGTGGTCCTTAAGACTCAGTTGTGTACTTTAAATGTGGTTTAAAGCCACAACATTTACATTCCCACGTGAAAGACGTATTGTATAACTCTGCACCTGGAAAGATATGCTTTGGTACCTGTTTTTAAGTGTGGTTGAACATGTGGATCCACCATCCTTTCATCCACCCATCTATTTACTGACTAATCTATGCTTTCTTCTGTGAAATAAGTCAGGCATTTTTTTCCCCTAAAATCCACAATCATGCTGTACCATCTGTCTGTTGTACTGAATCCTGTGTTTTGATGTAGACCTCAGAGGAGCGTGTGTGGCTGGCTGATATTCGCCCAGGTCGCTGGTACCAGTTCAGAGTAGCAGCAGTTAATGTGCATGGAACAAGAGGATACACCACCCCCAGCAGACACTTCAGATCCTCCAAAGGTAAAGCATATTAAATCAAAACATGTTCTAGGAATAGTGCAGGAATAGGAATTCATGCACCACATGTACAGTAAACACTGGCAAAAAAGTTTTTCTGAACTTAGAGAATAGCTGAGGACCAGTTCACATGAAAATTTTAATTATAATAGAAATTTTTGCTGTGGTAGATTATGTCCGTAAACATAAAAAAAAAGTTAACCAGTAAGAGTAATGCTCTTAGAGTGACAGACAAAACTAAGTCTCAGAATGACGATGTGATCCATACCCAAGTTAACATGTACAAGTATGGGATTACATTCATTCCATTTATTGACCGATTTTTGTTAGACGTGGCAAAGGGGCTTTAATAAAAAACATAAATAAAAAAATCATTGCCTGTACATGGGGAAACTGCACCAGGATTAATATATGGAGGGCTGAGAGCTGCAGTGGTCTAACCCCAAAAAATTAAAAATAAGATAAAGTCATGCTTTGACAGATGTTTATAATTTCTATGTGTGCCAGAATGGTCCCTTTATCTTCCTTTTGACCCTGCATCATATTGTGAGCATTATCCCAGATTTTTTTATATTAGAAAAACATTCATGTCAGCTTTTTGTTAGTTAGACCACTCTGGTTCTCAGCCCTTCATATTTAAACACAAACATCTGAAAGAAATTACAAACAAACATCTGAAACAAATACTGACAGAAATTAGGTTTAAAGCCACACTCCTTCGTGGTAACATGGGTATTGCTGACATTATTTTTAGATAAAATTTTCAAATAACCAGCCATAAAATCATTAAAATAGCAGTTAGAATGATTTTGCACATACACATAGGGTATAATATAGCATCTTGCTTGAGATTCATCATTTTCATAATTTCTCTTCTTTAAATTCACAACACAATTCAGTATAATGTCAGTATAGAGTAATTTTCTTAATTTGTATAGTGCTTTAAACAGGTAGACATTAATCCCTGATTTTGATCCCTGATAAGCAAGTTAAAATGAGAAAACACCCTAAGGCATCACGAGACAGTAGAGCACCCTGATAAAAATGAAAAAAATAAAATAATAATAATAATAATTATTATAATTAAAAGTTTTGTTGGTACTGGGATGTAAAATTATGAGCCATCGCTGTAAAGATGTAGAAATGAAGACAGTGTGTTAACAGGATGTTTATTTCATGTAAATATATATAAAGTGCGTCTAGGCTTCCCTGATAAGTGTGTTTGGAGTAAACAGATGTAGTAGATTTAGATTAGGTTGAATAACATGTTATATATTTAGACAACTTATGTAAGACATCCCGTTCATGTGAAAAACACTCTCTGGGAGGAAGAGAAGCAGGGGGAACATTATTTTCCCTTTCATAACTAACAACGTTGTCATTTGACCCTTACAGATCCATCTCCACCCCCAGCACCCTCTGACCTACAAGTCAGTGAGATGACCTTTGGATCGGACAGGTCGCTATCAGTGCATGTGAGCTGGGTGTCCCCAGTAGACCCAGATGTCCCAGTGCATCATTACAAACTGTCCTGGTGTTTGATGCTCAGTGAAGGAGGGCACACAATGCCAGTGTCCAAACTCAAGAAGAGAAAGACCATCAGAGGGGTAATTCCTGCACAGATTTTCCAATTCTCATTTTCAGTTCTCTCTATTCCGTAAACCTGGTTTAAATACCCTCTTCAAGCTTAAAGCCAGATGATCCACAACACCAGACCCCCCCCCCCCTTCTTTTTTCTTTCTCATTCAACGAGCCACAACAAATGAAGTATAACAGCACAAAGGGGTGTAAGATAAACATCTCGTGAGTTTGCCTTTGATCATGCAAAGCCTTAAATCGGATGCCAGGATGGTATCACATTGCATCAAACCCACTGGCTAAAGGCCGCACTTCACGAGTCGGTCCGGCGCACGGCCAACAACAGCATATCAATTCTCATTGCGTTTGAGAGTGGGAAATCTCTTAATAACAACCAAATTGTTTTCCTTTGAGTGAGATCATTTTCAAGGAGTTTGTTTTGTTCCCTCCCCCAGCAATTTTAGCAACGGCAGCAGCGATGTTTGTGTTTTATGTACATGACGCATTTTTTAAAGAAGGTTTAACGGGAGATTGTTGACATTTTCTTGTTAAATGAATTTTTTTTTGTAATAACCAGTGGATGAACTGGGACAAATCAAAACCGTGGATTAATAGGAAACCTCCCTCACTGCATTTGAAGCTTCTATTACAAAAGAAAAATTATGCAATGAGGTTTACCAAGGCCGTACCGGAATACCACATACAAATACCGAATTACATCATACTGCAATATAAAAATATTCATTGATGATCTGAAAGTAGTTTATGAAAGTAATCATATTTACCATTTTTTAATGATATACTTCTGTGCAAGTTTACTCACCATGATGGATTCTGTGCATTGTGTATTGAGAGTGTGTGCATAATAATGCCTCAGCATAAGAAGTTCTGTATTGTAGTAATGTTCCTTTTTCAGCAGCTTTGTGTGTGTGTGTCTGTGTGTGTGTGTGTGTGTGTGTGTACAGGACTCTGACTCAGTGGAGCTGGAGGGTTTGAGGGAGGACAGGAGCTACACAGTAGAGCTTCAGTCTGTTTCATATTGGGAGCAGCTTCCCCTCAAGAGCTCCAAGGCTATCTTGCGCTTCTCAACACTTCAAGGAAAAACTGGTACAGAACTTACTGAGACATTTATCTAAAGAATGATAGATTGGTGTTTTGTATGCTAAGGAGAGAAGAGGTGACATCATTCATCCATAGCATCAACACTTTTGTGAATATGGAAAACATCTGAAATTCATGCTTTTTAATATTTTTTTTGGGGGGGGGGGGGGGTTTCTTTAAAAAGAAAGTAACAGCCAGAGAGAACCAAAAAATTTAATTTGCCTGGTATAAAAGATGATATTTGGTTGAGGTAAATTTTGCCACGTGCAAAGGATCTAAGGAGGAGAAGAAATTTGTAAAGTCACAAGAATTGGTTTTTAAGAGAGTACAAATGAAGTGGCTTCTTTGGTCGGTAAAATAAAATAGAGAAGCAAATTTTTCTTAATGTATTTGGTGCACATCTGGAAAAAAAACAGCCTTCTCGGTTACCAACATACACCATGGTTTTTAGGGGAAAATCTTATTTTAATAAATTTTTTGAACCACTTCATCATTTACTTGGCTCACAGTGAGGCTGGAGCACATCATAGCCAACTCTGGGTAAAGACTTGGTACACCCTTAACTGCTCGCCAGACCATCGCTGGGAAACAGAGATGTACACTTACATTCACCTTCACGCCTAGGGGCAACCAAGAATATCCAATTAACTTAATGTGCATGTCTTTTGACTGGTGGAAGAAAACGGAACCCATGGAAGCACAGAGAGTACGTTTAGACTGAATCCACACAGAAACGCCCTTGCTGTGCCCGGGACCCGAACCAAGGATCTGCTTGCTGTAATACGGAAGTCCTAATGACTATGCTATTGTGCCCCCCTTAGGGAAAATCCTGCTTTTTTCCCCCAACTCCTAAGATTTTCTTTATCAGTATTGCCACCTCTCATATAGTTGTTGTGGATATGCTTTTCTTTGCTAATACACAAAGCTGTATATTGTACTCTTTATAACAGAGTAGCACTTTGCAGGTAGCTCTTTGGCATGTCGGTATCAAGTCCATCTCACAGCCAGAAGGTCCTTGGTTAAAGTCCCAGCCTCAGGTGTTTGTGTGTGGAGTTTGTGTGTTCTTCTCTTGTTTGCATGGGTTTCATCTGGGTACTCTGGTTTTCTTCCACAGTTCAAACACATGCACGTTAGGTTAATTGGCTGTTTCAAATTGCACCTAGGTGTGAGTGTGGATGGTTGTGTGTGTGTGTGTGTATGATGGCCTTGTGATGGTCTGGCGAGCTGTTCAGGGTGTGCCCTGCCTTTACCCAAATGTGCTGAGTGCTTCAGCCGCCCCACGAGCCTTACAGGATTAAGTGATTCGGCAAATGAGCGACAGCGAGAATAACATGGTGAATAACATGAATAGAAGAAAGCCTTTTTTTTCAGTGTAATTTAATTACCTTTAAAGTGAATCATTTATTATGTTCTTTATTATCAACATAGTAATTTTCTACTTTTCATATTAGAACCCACAGCCAGCCCTGTGCTTCCAAAAGGTTACTCGGACATTCTGGATGTGGGCACACCATTCTACCAGGACGGACAACTCCAGGTTCGAGTCTACTGGAAAAAACGAGGTAAGAGGAAAGTGATGGATCATGTCTGTCATCAGTCCTGGGCTACAGGGGAAAAACCCTACACAGTCTTGTTTAAAAGGTTACTACCTCAAAGCCTCAGATAGAGCTATCTTTGAGTAAATAACCCGCTAATCATAAAGTTAATCAGGATTAGAGGAAGAACGGTGACAGCTCTTTATCTTGTGCTAATTTGACCGTCTCTGCTTAAAAACAAATGGTGAATAATGTTAAACTGACCCTGGAGAGGATAGTTTCTTTTTAATCTTGTTCTTTCAAGTAGTAAATAAAAAAGAGCCTGCATTGTGTTTCAATCTAGAGTACAAAGATCATTTTTGATTGCCCATGTTTAAAATCTAGTCATAATCCTTTTCGTAGATAAGAATATTATATTATTATTATTATTATTATTATTATTATTATTATTATTATTATTATTATTATTATTATTCATTCATTCATTCATT
>JBCNYG010000009.1:7517019-7527244 GCA_039654305.1 Porochilus rendahli | reverse complement strand
CACTCACACACTCATACACTTTTGTGTGTGTGTGTGTGTGTGTGTTGGGTGTGAACAGCCATCAAATAAGAAATTAAGTCATAAGGAGGTGGCCAACATTTTTTCTTTATGTAATCACAGGCTAAAAAAGATAAAAAAAAAGCTAGTTGTGTGTCTGTGGTGAGAGATGCTGTGATGATAATTAAGTGTTTTGTTTGAAATGTCAAGTGTCCACTAAGAGCGCTCATTTACAAGAGTTCTTGTAATGAACACTAATTAAAAAAAAGATGTTCCCCCCCCCCAATCTAAGACTGGCCTTCTCTTAAGTCCCACTCTAAATGCTCGCAATGTCTCAGTGATCATTACTCTTTTTGAACAGGAGGGAAATCAACTAATTGGGAAGGAGGGATTCGGGTGCCGGGGATTCTTCATTGGCCTGGAGGATTACCTGGAGGAAAAGTGATCGATGAGGTCACAAGTAACATGGACCTCTTCCCCAGCGTGGTGAAATTAGCCGGAGCTAGCATCCCAAGTGATGGGTGAGTCTTTCTTTATGACATTTCTGCCAATCAGAATGCCAGCTATGGGCTAAAGTGCGTTGATGAGTTATATGCTGCTCCCAAACTTTCAAAACTAGAATATATTTTCAGTTGAAATGTTTGTTAGGTGGCAAACGTGCATCTTATGGCTGGTAATTGAGAATATAATGTCTTGGTTTCCGCTTCTCTATAGTACACTACATACATTCATAATGCAGAACAAATATAGCTGCCCTGTGTGTGTGTTTGTTTTCAGGGAGATAGATGGACGTGACCTTTTGCCATTGCTGCAGGGTCGAGTGCAGCGTTCGGAGCATGAATTTTTGTTCCATTACTGCAATGCCTTTCTGAATGCTGTCAGGTGGCACCCCACTAACAGTAAGTCTTAACAAACAAACACTCACACACACCCTCACAAACCGGGTTTATTTTTTGTACTTGCTTGTCTGTTCTTCCCAGGTACCTCAATATGGAAAGCCTTTTTCTTTACTCCTAATTTCTACCCTGAAAACTCGACCACCTGCTTCCACACACATGCCTGTTTCTGCACTGAGGCCTACGTGACCCGGCATGACCCTCCGCTACTCTATGATCTGTCGAAGGACCCGTCTGAAACCAACCCGCTCACACCGGATACGGAGCCCAACTTCAGCTCTGTGCTGGAGGCGATTCAGGAGGCACAGAAGCTGCACATGCAGGGCGTTAAAGCCGCCGAGGACCAGCTCTCAGTCACACACATGCTCTGGAAGCCCTGGCTTCAACCGTGCTGCTCCTCCTTCCACCAGCTGTGCATGTGCCAACGAGACAGTCAGAGTGGGATTATGGGAGATTCAGCGGAGGGGCAGGGAGAGTAAATTAAATGAGTCAATACGTGTGTAATGACACTTGCCTTGCATTTTGGTGCTTTTTTTTGTAGAATGGATGCAAGAGAAATGAGGGCACAATGAGGAGACTGTTCTCACCTACCACATCAGATCTCTCTTCAATTTCTATTTGTTTAATTTAATAATACAGCCAACAAACTACAACACATTTCTTTGCATAGTTGCCTATTGCCTATTAAAATATTTACACACCACTTATTGTCTAGCTTTCTCAAACCAAAACCCCAAGAAATAAGAGCACAAACCTCTGCCAAGCCCAGCAATCCCCCATAGTCACAAAAATACAAAAAAGGCCTACTTCACCATGTTAAAAAATCCTTAAAGATTTCTGGATTTTAACTTTGATCAAGATCATCTCCGGAATGTAATGGAGTCTTTCTTGTCCAAAACCCCACTTATGGGAGAAATTTCATGAAAGTCCGCACATAACGTTTTCCCTGCTAAAACACAGAAACTGAGGGCAAAACATAATCTCCTTGAAGGAATGAACGAAAATAAGTGTGCCACTTATTTTCATTTGTATCCATTAGGAGCACAATATCTGTTCATTCCAAATGAATTCATATTTTGGTATGTAGTCAGGGTGTACTGTGTGGGAGGTTTTCTTTTTTAGAAGGTGTGCTCCTGTCGGTGTGGACACGTCTGCATTGCGTGACTCCTAACCTGAAAAGAGTTCCACTGCAGCCCTTCATGGTTGATATTTGCAGATGCAGATGACGGCGGTGTAATGTATATAATCAGTGTTGGAAAAGCACGACCTGATTCAGTGCAGGGTAACTGAATTGAATGGAACAAATGTGGCTGGTTTTAGGTTTTTGTTTCACTTCCTGTTTTCTTATTAAACAAACTGTTTTAGTAAAACACATTCAGGCTGGATGTACTGAACAATCTAGGGATGTAATGCTAACATATCCTCGGCTTGATACAATTCCTAGGACACAAATATCCTGCACCTATGCTTTGCAAACTCCTGTGACAATATTATGATGCTTGAAGAAACATGATGTATGAAACGCTCCAACTCCTGCAGCGTTTCATCGTCACCTAACGATAAAGCAGCCTAGAAACTTTGGAATGCAACACTAAATATCTCACTCTTAATCCCATGGCCTGGATTTCCAGTGTTCCTTTCCTGCTGATCTGCACTACTTTAGCCTCAGCAGATGAAACAGGATGCTAAAGAGAGGCGAACTGTGTTTTTCTTTTGAGATGGGATGATTTATGAAAGGTAAAATCATGAAATGAAAGATGATTTGGGAAAGCTTCATTGATTTCTTTAAGGGGCAAAAAATGTAAGCTTTTCCATCTCGGTGTGCTAAAACCTGGGGCGTTTCACAAAATCATGCTTAACAGGGGTATTAGATTCAGTTGCTACCATGCCTTTTCAAAACAAATACCTCACATGTCTATTTTTAGTCTTTATTAGCATTTTTATGGGACTTACCCTGAAGTCAAATCCGGCATGTGTTGCGTGCATTGCGTCAACCATTCTGTAAAGATCTTAATCGGTGGATCTAACCTTGGTCGCTTCTCCACTACTTGCAAAACAAAAAACAATGCAGTTTAATTTTAATCTGTTAGGGCAACTCTATTAATTGTTTAATGGTATGTTATGTAATGGTGCAAGTATAATAATCGATAACGAAGGAATTGAATCGGTGCAAGATTTCATCTTCCAAGTTCGACCGTACGGGCAAATCGGGTCCTGAAATCAAACGCCGAATTGCACTTGGTCGTGCTGTTATGCAAGGAAAGACAAAGATGTGGAAGAGCAACGACATCAGCGCTGCAACAAAACCACGACTGGTCGATTCAATCATCTTTCCTACTGTCACCTATGCATGTGAAACCTGGACACTCAAAAAAGCAGATCGTAGGAAAATAGATGCCTTTGAAGTGTTGGGGGAGGATGTTGATTCCTTAGGGGGCCGAAGGTCAACCTCGACTAACGGATAATCATCATGATGTTATGTAACTGCTAATGTTGTGGTACATTCTGTTGGAATTTATCGGGTTTAATTAACACATTGAAGTAGCAGCTTGCAAAGGAATTTGGATGGTTTTCAAAAATATCCTTTATTAAAATAAATACGTGTTTAATCATTGCTGTAATGATAGTAACTGGGGCCAATTGTGTAACGGTTAGGATGCTGGGCTCCCAAGAGGATGCGGGTTCGAAACGCCATTAGATCCCACAGTGCTAAGACCCCTGGGCAAAGTTTTAACCAGAAGTTGCTTCTTTCCACCCAGCAGTATAAATGGGTACCAATAAAAATACTGGGAAGGTAAACAGTGATGGACTAGCATCTTGTGCAGGAGGAGTTAAATTCCTAGTCATTTCCCACTACAGAAACCAGGGGTAAGCTATGGCCTGATGAGCCACTAGGCTCGGGTGTAAAAAGCCCAACAGACTTACCTACCTTACCTTTGCTATTATGAAGTTCTCTATAATGAGGCTGGAAGGAGGCTCCAGTGTCAGTACACTGTAATATTCTGCTGTGGGTAAGTCTTGAGGAGCACTGGGCGGGGGGAAAATGTGTATTTAGGTTTAATTATTTTTGAGAGAGAAAGAAAAAACAAACTCACGAAGGAGCATCTGCTAGAATCTTGGTGTAAATTGAGCATCATATCATAAAACACTTTAATGGGCTACTACAAGTTGGACAATCATGACATTTATTATTTATTAACTATCATAAATTCTGGGATTTATAATTCCTTGGAGCATATCCAGCTGCTTTGGAACTTTTGCAGTTGCATGTCACTCAGATATGGAAGGAATTCCCACGATGGTACTGATTCTTCCTGGTCTAGAACATTTGGAGATCCACAATCCGTTTATGACAAGTAGGTGGTTTGATTCCTACAGTGAGAAGCTTTATTTATCTCTTTAACATGCTTATTGGGAATTATCTGGAGCCTGAGGTAAGACACTGGCAAGGATGACTAACTCAATTAAAACCGTATGCTTGGAAAAGTGGTAATAGTTTGGCAATTTGGAGCCAGGGAGCACCTGGCAATGGAGTCGATGGTCTATTTAAAGAGTAGAGTTGACGATGCCAACATCACGATACAACCATCCCTTTTCTCAATGTCGTGTGCCAGCTGGTCCAGTTCCATTTGAAGAGAGAAATGCATCTTAATGTCTCATTTCTTTTTGCCTTCAACACTTAAGGTTTTATTTTAGTATTAATTATTTGGATAACTGTTTTGAGAAAATGCTACTTCTAGTCAACTGCTAATGAGATGAATGCAGGTTTTGTTGTTTGTATTCACAACAGAATGACTTAAGATTTACTTTCCTACAAATGGCTCAACGTGCCGTGTGGCATATCATTAAACTTGCCTCTGTTTTTGTAAACACTTTGCTTTATCAAGTAACCATTAAGTGCCGATTATGGTGCCAACAGTTTGATTGAACTCTTTTGTGTTACCTGCCGCTTGAATGGGGTATCAAAGTGGTTAACCCGAGTAAATGATGTAATGTGGGAAATCGGGCTCCCTACTTGCACTGTGAGATGTGTTTGTTGTCTCATTATTTGTTTTCTCGTTTATTAGTTTGGAAGAATAAGAAATGAACACATAGAAAAGGGCCAAAGGGGAAAAAAGATATTTTCCACTGAAGTAATAATGTGTAAGATATCTTTAATTCCAAGTTGGCCACACAGTGATGAATAGATCTGAACTATTTTTGGATTATTGGAAGGGAAACAAGTTTAAAAGTAATAAACTCTAGTTTTTTTTTATCTATAACCTTGACCATGTGCTTACTCAAGCCACAGCTTAGGTGCCACATAGAAAGAATGAGGAGTGTGAACCAGGGAATCTCTGGCCTCAGTTGCATGTGTTCCAAGCTGAGTAAATATATATATTTCAAAAACTGTTTTTTCTCTCTCTCTTTCTCTCTCTCTGATTCAAGCAGTTAAACAAGTTAATTAGTGGAACCATGGCTCAGTAGGAATAGTCCGGTTAATAAACTGGTACATGGAGTAGTTGTAATGGTTTGGCTATTAAATTGGTGTAAACATGATTTGGTAAACATGACTTGGGCAACAATCTGACCCATCTATCGTCAGGTGTATGTGGCCATAATTTCTTGGTTACACAGATGGCATAACAACACTATTCAGTCATGGCTATAATTGCCCAGTGACTTAACATGACCATTATTTTGAAGATCACATCACAGGGAAACTGGAAAATATCTGGATGGAAATGTCTAACAGGCTTCCTGTTCCGGAAGGCGAAAAAAAGGTCTTTAAAATTTTTATACAGAAAATATTGCAGCAAAATTACCAGGTGATAAATATCTAAATTTGGCATGTGCTTCATAATTACCCACAGTAGGCACTCCAGAGAATCCATAGCATGAATAATATCTCAACTATGCTGGGTCTTATGTTTTAAGACGAATGGGATATCATGCGACGCCAGTGATCCACAAAGCTGATTCATTCATCAGCATCAACTTAATGGTGCTCAGTAAATAATATGCAGCTTGTGTCTAATGGAGACTAATTGAAGCTGCTGCAGTGTGGCATCCAAACACCGCTTTAATGTATCTGTTCTGCTGGAACTTGTGTAAAGAGGCCCTCACACTATGAAGAATTGGCACAGAGTACACCAGTGTATGGACAATTTTTGGCATTAGTTGCCATGCGCTGAAGTTTGTTTTGATTTTGCTGTTATTCGTTTTAATAATTTCCCGTCTGTTGTTGTTCGTACCATTCGTCGGAAAGTTACCCCGTATACAAGCGGATGCCAGCAAGCAGCCCATGTTCAGTGAGAAAACTCCGCATGCACTGTTGGACTGTCTTGTTCATCTGAAGAAGATTGCAGCAAAAGTTCCGGGACAAGCTCATTCGTCCACCACAGGCAAGGTAATTTCTGAGCGTACCTCTTGCTCTCCATCCACACTCCTGAGCTTCAAGTCTTTCTTCTTGGCTCTGGGCTTCTTGAGATGCAACTGCTTTTTCAGGTGAAGGTGCGGTTGGTGGAGATGGAGAATGGTTGCTTCTTCTTGAACATTTTAGTCATCTTCAGAACTTGTGCAATGTGCTGGGGGTGGGGGGGTGTGTGTTTCATTTGTTCAGTCAGTGTGTGAATGTTTTATGCCTGCGTACAAGCATGACATGATTGCTCTATATTTGCAGATCATATGGACAGCGCGTGCACAGCTCCATCGTTAAAATATCTGTTATTATTATATTATGTTATTTGTTCAGCATTTGCTCTGGTTTGTTAATGCTAAGTTATCAAACTGTTTTTATTTAATTTCATTCGTTTTTCCGTTCATTCTGTCCAGTTCATACCTGGGCTAGAATTTATTATACTACTTTAATATCTGGGACAGGGGCATTCAGGACTCCCTCACCTATTTTTGGCATTTTCTTCTATTCATGCAGTTATTTTCGCTTATTTTTGCTATTCCAAAGTCTTTTTCCTAATGGATGCCATATTGGTACAAATGAGAACCAATAAATAAATAAATAAATAAAGTATATTGAGGTAAAAGTATGACTAACAATCAAAAACACTGAAAATGTGGACACACTAAATATTAACTTTATTTCTTCAAAAAACAGACTGTTATTTTTATTATTACTATATATTGTTGTTTGCTTACTTATTCTTATCAATATGATCCATTCCATATAGTTTGAAGTTTATTCATGCTATGCAAAAGTAAAAAAAAAAAAAATTGCGACACCTTTCAAATTTTTGAACATTGGTATTTTCGGTTTTTTCTTATATTTTTTTATATTAGACATTCTTTTACCACAATATACTTGTCGGAATGATTTTTTTGGTTATGATTGCCTACAATAGTATTGTTCAATACATTTTCACCAAAAATTATAGAGAAGTAATTTTTACTACTTTGTATTAGGAGCCCTTTTGGACAAAAGTACATATGTAACTGTATGTTCGGGATATACTTTAGCCTATCGGGTTGGCTGCAAACTGATGGCTCCATTTCAGTGCTTTGGCTGTTAAACTGGTGGAAACCTAATTCAGTTCTAGAGATTTGGCTTTTACACTACTGGAAACGGCTTAGTTCTAGTGGTTTGGCTATTTAACTAACACAAGTTAGGTCTAATGATGCAGAAACATGACTTAGTACTTAAGTTTCTTTGGCTCCCGCTTTAATTATCTAATTATAATAAATATTCTACTACAGCCCGAGCTTCATAATTAACAACAATGCTATACACACTGTAGAGAAACTATAGCATGAGTAATGTCTCTCTGCTTTGGTAGAACTTTCAACGCAGGCTGCCTCATTTTGAATATTAACCGCAGACAACACATTTTATCAAACAGGTAAAAAAAAATCCTACTGGCACGGTTCACAATTCCATCAGGCTACTTAAAGTTAAGCTGAAGGTGTATTTATGTCTTCTTGTCTTTCTTTTCCTTCAAATCACAAATATACACAGAGACCACTGCTAATCTTTCACCCTTCCCCAAGGAAACATAACCGGCTGGTGAAATCAAGGCCAAGTAAAAGGGCTGTGCAGAGAGGTTAGATGACTTGCAGAGTTCAAACAGCCTCTCTCGTGGTTACACTTGTCCTGCGAGCATGAAACTGTAGGACCTGCAGAAAAATTCCGTTACGGTTTTGTTCGAAAAACTGGTGGCAGGGATCCTGCTGTGAGTTTTAGCTCAGTAAGATAGTGTTCTCGAATAAGACAGGCTACATCTTTGATTCTGCTCTCCAGTAGGAGCTCTGTGAGGGCACGTTCCTTTAGCTACACAATTTCAGCCCCCATTTATTTTGGCTTCCTGCTTTCATAATGTCATGCTTAGCCTAAGCCAATTCTCTCTACATTGGCATCTTGGTTAAATCCAAAAATAAACTTGAAATATATTCAAACTTCAGCTGCCAGACTCCAGGCTCCTCACACATAACATTACACCCATACTTCAACACTTACACCAGCAACCAAATCAGCCTCCACAGGGGGCAAGACATGCAGTGCCTCGAGAATAAGACACAATCTCACAGGAACTCTTCTGCACTGTTAAAAAATAAAAATAAATCAATCAGTATATCTCTCAATATGATCTGCTCTACTACAAAGAAACCTTCAGTATGAAAAAGTATTAACTATTAAAAATGTCATAACATTATTCAATTCATTACTATGTATTTTTACATGCATGGCTAAGGACAAGCATGGAACTTGAGAAGGATATTAAACTCTCCACTCACTTATCATTCATTTGCCACTCATTACTATTAGGGTTGCTGGGAGGCTGGAGCGTATCTTAGATGAAACTGGGTGAAGGTGGGGTACACCATGAATAGCTAGATCATCATGGGGTATCACATACACAACCATCCACACACACCTATGGACAATTTGGAACAGTCAATTCACTGACTGTGGACTGAGGCAGGAAACCAGATTGTCCAGAGGAAACCCACACGATGTGGAGAAGATGCAACATCCAAACAAAAACACCCTCACAGAGTCTTCTTTCTGTGAGGCGGATGTGCTGATCACGACAACACGGTGCAGAAATGAAATCACGTTCTGGAGAAGGTCTGCAACCCACTCAGGTGAAAACACGCATGGCATCAGAAACCATGTAAATGGCTCAATGCATTCCATTAGATAAGCAAAAATGATTTCATTAGTGTATAATTATCTGTATGAATTGTGTTTTCGTAAGCTTAGAACAAGCCCTTTATAGCTACATAGGGTCCCTCTTTGAAGGAGTCACCATGTCATGCATTCTACAGCCTGGAATGGACAAACATCCAGAGACCAGGATCCATGTTTGTGAAATCTGTCCATGTTTGTGATTGCTGGAGCTGGTTTGAGAACCCACATTTTTAATTACCAGTCAATTTGAAGACCACCAATATGCTCAAGGACATTGTGTATTGTGTAAGGCAACAATCCCAGTAAGAAGGCTAAATGGTTGATTTATATGAATAACTGCAAATACAAGGCTGTGTACATAACATAGCCATATAAGGCAGTGTGATGTAAGGCTTACCTCCCATCTCACTGAAAGGCAGTATGATGTAAGGCTTACCTCACGTCTCACTGCTCGGTCTTTCTGGTAAATTCTATGGTTGAATTGCAGGAGGCACACGATAACCAGAATGGCACACTATGATGCCAACAAATAACAAAAAACAGAACACTTGATTGATTTCAGCCAGGAATGAAACTCAGTCTGCTGTTTGAGTATACTGAGACGTTCGGAGCGAGTGACTTATTTTTTGAGTTTTCCTGCTGAATCCACCAGATGGAAGCGGGAATCAATCAAGGATCACACTTGTTTTTTGATGATTGTAAGTACTTGGAAATAGACCATGGGAATCAGACAGCCACCACTGGTTCTAATACACATCTGGAATGGGAGGGAAATTCAGGGAAATTCAGAAGGTTGCAATCAACTCAACCCTGATGTACCCTTCAATGTAACCGTAATTTCACTGATGAATGCAGTAACCTTAAGATCGTTATTTCGCTTAATGCAGTGGATATGTTGGATATTTTTCAGAGCCATAGAGTTTTTCATCCCTGAACATTTCACTGCATTATTTTTTTAATTAAAAACTGTTATTAGGGTCACAGATAATTTGATGAGTGTTATCAAGGTTTGTATTAAACTTATTAAAGGCCCACATGCACTACTTAATGGCCAGTGTGTTTAATCTTCTATTGTCAGTTCATTTCGGCTGAATACAAATATTTCCTGGTGAAACCACCCCAGCTTATGGGTTTATTCATTCATTCATTCATTCATTTTCTGAACCGCTTATTCCTAATTAGGGTCGCGGTGAGGCTGGCGCCCATCTCA
>JBCNYG010000009.1:7494670-7507166 GCA_039654305.1 Porochilus rendahli | reverse complement strand
ACACACACACACACACACACACACACACACACACACACACACACACACACACACACACACACACACACACAGAGTTCCGAGCTGAGATGCTGGGATGCTCAATCACAAGACAGCACATTACCTGACCCTGGAATTCCACTGGCTTCACTCCTGCATACAGAGGAACAAAGCTGCTGGCCAGAAGAACCTGCAGGATGGAAAACAAGGCACAGAGATCAGAGAGTGAACTCCATGATAAGCAGGAAAGAAAAGTAGAAGAGTGAGAGCATACAAAACCAAAGACCAATTGAAATGAATGAGGGTCCTTGAGAGCAGGAAGAAAGGAAGAGGGTCAACAAAGGAAGAAATAAAAAACAGGAAAGAATTAGGTAATACCTGCAGAGGGAAAGAAAGAAAAAACAACAGGAGAAAATGCAGAGTAGGAAAAAGGAAAGGGGGAGAAGAAGGGTAAAGTAGAGATTTACAAAAAGCCAACAGGGAAAAGAAGGGAATGGGGAAAAAAACTATAAAATAGCAGCATAAATAACAGGAGAAGTACATAAAGTGAGATATACAATAAGGAAAGAAAACATGAAAAGAGGTGGTGAAAAAAAAGAAAAAAGAAAAAAAATTAGAAGAACGTAAGAGGAGAAATAAAAATGAGACAAAGGAAGACATTTTTTTCAAATTCAAAAAATAAATAAAAAGACAAAAAGAAGGGAGCAATAATGGTAAAAAAAGGTATAAGAGAAAGAAGGAAAGGGTGCAAGAATAAAACTTTAAAAATGAATTAAAAAAATAAAAATATAAATAGAAGGAATGGAATTAGGAAACGACAAAAACCAGAAAAAAAAATATGAAAGATAAAAGGAGAAGAAAAATAGTCAACGGAAGAAAAATAAAGATGGGAGAGAAGAAAAGAAATAAAGTGATAAAGAAAGAAAGAGAAATTGTGTAAAATGAAAAGTTTAAAAATGAGATAAAAGATTAAAAGACAAACAAAAAGAAGGAAACAAACAAAAAAAAAACTACATTTGAAAAAAGAATGGTACAGAAAGAAAAACGACTAAATGGGCCAAAAGAAAGATGTGGTGTAAGATGAAAGGTTTAAAAATGAAATACAAAAAACAAAAAAGAAGAAGGTATAAAATTAAGAAAGGACAGATAAAAGAGAAAGAAAGAGTTAGACAGAAAGAAGTGGAAGAGACTAGGAATAATGAGACGGAAGGAGTGAGGACAGTAACAGAGTGTAAATAAAATCTGTGTGTCAGAGTGAAAGATCACATTGAGAGTTAAATTACTGCTTACAGCATCACTTACTGATGTGCTGTCGGCTCCGAGCGAATCTATAAATCATTCTGCGTTACCCTGAGGAGCGTGAATACCTTAATGAGGTGTTCTCTGGAGGGGAAGCTGGACACCATGCTGTTTTTCCTCATCCTGCAGTTGGTCAGGGAGATGTGGAGGCGCCCGTTGGCCAACAGGTGAGCATCGGGAGGCAGGATGTGCTCAATGCCGCCTCTGGAGGCCAGGGACAAGACACACGCTCATTTGTCATCCCTGCATAATTAACAACAACGCCAATTCTCCCAAAACACCATCCCATAATTACACAATCTGTTTGGCCAAGCTGCTTCAGTCACAATGCGGGAGGTGATGGAATTCAGTTTTGGATCTTTTTTTTTTTTAACCAGATGGATGGAGGCCTCGATCACAGTTTCTCTGAAGCCAAGGCAGATTTTTCTTCAGAGCATTTTGTTTTACAGTGTCAGTTTTATCTGAGTTCATTTGCACAAATCACACACACACACACTTACACACACACACACACACACACACACACACACAGGAAGAGCTTTTTCATCCAGATTCCTGCTTCGGCTATGACAGGACTAATATGGCTGTGGTGGGAGATATGCTCTCGCTTGCTCACTGAGCCCAAAACGGCATCGCTGATTCATATTTCATGGCTCGGAGAAATAAATGCGTTCTGGAGGACATGCATCAAGTTACCTCAAGGTCAAGACGGTCCTGTTTTCTCTCTCGCTCTAACCTACGAGCGCACAATTATCTTGTAACTGTGCAGCACAAGGACATTTTTTCTTACTCAAACATCCCCGCACTGCTGCTATTTAACAGGATATCTTACGAGGGTCTGGGGGGGGGAAAGAATCGCAGTGCCAAACGCTGGGTAAGGGATAAAAAACGGATGAAGGCGCGAGTGTGAGCTTCACAGAAGTAATTAAGTTAATGTAAAGGCTTATTCGTCTATTTTACGAGCCGTGCCTCGCCAGCAGGGGGAAAACGTGTGATAATGGTTGAACAATAAATGAAGGCTGACCGCCCATTTTGGCTTGAAACTTCAAGGACCCTGTAACACAAACGCTATTAGATTGGCTGAAATGGGTTTGGCTCTTGAGTTGAAGAAGATGCAGGGTGCACGGAGCTGGCATTACCATGTCATCTAATACTAAAACAAAAGTTATTGCATTTGCAGAAGAAAATAATAAAAATATATAAAGCTTGGAGGAACTGAATAATATTTTGACAATGTGCAGTATATAGGATCTAGGTACAAAAAAAAATTATAGTAAACAGACAGTTTTATACGTGTGTTTATATGGAAATAATCCGAGCCGGGGTGGTGTGAGGCGGCATGACGCAAGTACATTCACACCAGGATTCTTGGGTTTTTTTGTGATTGCTGGGGCCACAACTACAAAGCTTTTTTGTGGCAGATTCTGCAAAAGTTCTGATGTTTTTAGGTATTTTTCAAGAAGAAGCTAACAAAACACTAAAAGGTACGAAAAAAGAAAGGGTGAAATAAAAACTTTATAAATAAAATAAAAAGATAAAAATATGACAAAAAGGAGGGATGGAATTAAGAACGCCCAGAAATCAGAAAAAAGAAAGAAAGAAGGACAGAAAGGGTTAGACAGAAATAGGAATAATGAGGCGGAAGGAAAGAGCACAGTAACATGAAATTAAGTTGCACTATTACCTGAAAATCGCAACCTGTGCACGTCCACATCCTAATGTCTTCAAAAGCATAAACTATAAAGTGACATGTGATGACGTATGGCTCAATGATTGTGAAATATTTTTACATAGTTCCTTCATTTTCCCCCTTCAGTCCATCATTTGGGCTAAAAAACAGACCTCTTACAAATACAGCAAACACTTTACAAGTCGCTAAATCAACAACTTGGTACATTCTTAAAAATAATGAGTACACTGACAAGCTCGACCTTTGGATCAGTAAACAGGAGCCTTAAGCACCTGAGCCACCACTGCACCAGAAAAGCTTGTCCAGGTCAGATTTTCTATATGGTTGTCCTTACATTTATGGCATTTGGCAGACACCCTTATCCAGAGTGATTTACATTTATCACCTTTAAACAACTGAGCAAGTGGGTGTTAAGGGCCATGCTCAAGGGCCCAACAGTGGCAACTTGGGAGTACTGGGGCTTGAAGCCCTTACCTTTGGATCCAGATCAATCTAGAGCCTTAACCAACATTTAACAAAGTAAACAACACTTTTGAGGAGGTTGGCCTACCGTTGTTAAAGTATACAGAAGGGCTATTACTACCTTTACTATGCATACTATCACTGTTAGCATACAGATGATTTAATGTAAGATGTAAGCGATAACACCAAGGACCAGACTCGACTTGGAAAGTAGACTGAAAAGCCTAGCCTGTTCTGGAACAAGACTCTTTGGACAGATAAAATAAGATTAACTGGTAACAGAATGATTGGAAGAGTTCGGAAAAAGAAAAAAAAAAAGGGCTTATAATCCAAAGCCGACCATATCATCTCTCAAGCATGGTGGACATGGGAATGCACCAAGTTTGTTGTGATTGGTTAAAATACACGGTCACACAGAATGCACAAGGATTGGTTTAATGTGTGTGAATTGATCACGTATTCCTGGAGGGAATGATTATTATCCCATTGTGGATTATTTGATGTATAACCACATGATCGGGGGTGTGTAATTTCACCACAACAATTCTGCCAATGATAAGGTTTTATTCATTTATTTACTTATTTGCAAACAACATATCACACATTTTAATGGTCTATATTTTGATGTCAGTTCATTTGGGGGAGCATCTGCAGCACGATCTGCTTCTTATTAGCACTTGTGTTACAGCCATAGTTTTGTTTTTTTTTACACTGCTTCCTCACCAGCAGCTGTCCTTCACTCTTCAAAATTAAATAAATAAATGAATTAATTAATGAACACATCTAGTGCTTGCGCTTTTACAGGAACGTGAAACAACCTAATACTAAATAATTTTCTGTGCTGGAGAATCATAACTATTTGAAAACGCTAATATTTGAGACTCTCAACGATAATACTTTACCTTTTTAAACTGCTTGGTTTTAAAATGTCTTTATTATGAGTTTTAGATTACGTTCAGCATCTGCCGTACACGTCCCTGAGTCTGGACTGTTACTACAGAAACAACAGCACGGTACAATGGGTGTATTAATATTAATCCAGTGTTCATGTTAAAGCCAGAAACCAGTATCTGAGACATGCAGTTAGCTTTGACAAAAATAATACACACCTTCTGACCAATCAAATTTAGGCTACACAAAATTCCAATAATCTTGTAATAAAAACTGTATGAAATATAATCCTAGCTGATGCTAAACCATAGACTAAAATACCAATAATCCCAATCTTCCCATTTCTTTGTCCTCCTCAGCTCAACCTACATTTGGAGTTCATTCCGCAGAGACTGGAATTATTTTATAATTATTATACAAAAATACTCTCAGGGTGACTGAAAACTCCTCTGACTCCTCTGACCCCAGCTACTTGTTACACTTGACTGGGACTCATAGGTATCTTGTTGTTATGGTAACGGCGAGAAAGAAAAAAGCCAAAAGCAATTCGCTGCATGTGCTCAGAGTTGCTTCTTATTACATGACACGTGCACATGAAGGGAGATTTCACAGACATGGAAATGGTGTTAAGATGCATCTGAAATCTGCAGGCAAAATAACACACACAAAAAGGAAGAAGAACCTGGAATAAAAACAACCTAAAACTGCGTTCTCAATTTCTGCGTAAACCTTTCATTTATTTTATATTAGAGAAATTACATGCAAGTCATATTGATTGGCTAGTTTGTCTGCCTCACAACAAGACGATCCTCGGTTCACGTCCTGGGATTGACGAAGGTGAGTATGAGTTATGAGGTGTTTGAGGTATGAGTATGAATGGTTGTGTGTTGGCCCTGCAATGGACTGGCAAGCTGTTCAAGGTGTACTCCTCTTCGCCCAAGGTCCTCTGAGATAGGCTTGAGCTTTCCCACGGCTTTCTCATGGTTAAGCGGTTTGGCAAATGAATCAATGAATGATTGAACATTAACTAAAAGGTGGGCGCTTTTAGGAAAATGATCACGTGTCATGTGATGAGGCGTTGCGGTTCCCACAAAGACATTTTCCGTAAGGCAATAAAAAAAAATTCTGTTAGAGAAAACAATCAGAAAAGAAAAATCATCCATTTTTGTGCCTTTGGTGAGGTTTCACTGTGTATATTTGCTCAAAGGGGTGATCACATTACAGGTGCGATAGAAAAGCATGTGATGCAAATGGCAATCTCTAACTCTTCTCAAACAGCTCGCACATGTTGTGAGAAGGTCGCAAAGTTGTCGTTTTGCTCGCAAATTGTTGTTTTTTTTTGTTTGCAAGGAGACTTTAACATGGAAAGTTTGAGAAAAGTGTGAGACTTGCTGGCCTCTGCCATATTCCGAGTATTTTGTCATCATTCAAATATTATTTGCACTTTGTTCAGGCTAATAACGCGCAAATAAAAAGCAAATGGTTTGAGAACAAAAAGCAAACAAAACAACTAATTTACGACAGGAAATTCGCTTTTATTCACCAAACATCCACAAACCAGTTGCACAAGTTTCTACATCTATTCATATAAGTATTTGAGTGTGGAGTCGCAAGACATCTTGACACGAATTTCAAAATTCACAAAAAAGATTTTGCAAAAAAAAAAACGAACAATTTGCATCAGTCGCTTTTCTATCGCGCCACTATTATGATCAACCCTAATTATATATTAGCCTAACAGTTCCCATATGCACACTGTAGAAAAACTATTAATAATTATTTATAAATGTCAAAAATTATGCACCAGTCTAAAGACCAAAGAGGAGGCAAAGCTAGTGAACACAAAATGGAACGTATTCAAACCCTGCTGTCAATGAAGGTGAAAACAAACCTTTTCAAACCATTTTATTGCATTCACACTCGCTTTTATTGCTTTTATTACTTTTTTTGCATTCACACTCTCAACACTGATACATGCCCATTGTGTTTGCTTTCATCAACTCATAATGCGTCAATACTAGTTGCAGTCAGCAGCTTATATACACTTATCATGCACATAAATGTTATTGGCCTTTCATTTATTTCTTTCAATGCGTTTGTAGCGGATGTGGTAAATATGTCTAATAGAAAAATAAGAAGTTGGTTCTGAAATTGATGCAGAGTCAACAATATGCACACAAATTCAAAAATATAAACATCCTTATTCTATATTCTTTGCTGAGAGCAGCATAAAATCTTAGCAAGGCTCTTACACTTCCTGTTGGAACTACTCTTCTCTGTGGCAACACAGCACATCGAAAAGTAAAAGGAGCTCAGAGCAGATGTCACAAAGATGATCACAGATTCAGAATTGTTTTTTTCTTATTCCAGGATCATCAGTTCAAACAGATATATTTATGTACAAGTTATTGGGAGATGCATACAAAATGCCAAGGTCTGAAAGAAGACCCAAACTGTCACCCTCAACTGAAATTGGTTTGGATGGTCAATAACAACCCAGGAGCCGCAGGCTTGCCATGAAAAGGAAGGTGCTGAAACACTCGCATCTCTCTCTGATGCTGCTATATGGTAGTAATTGTTATTTCCCTTACATCTCAGTGGTTTTAAAGTTATGGCTGATGCTATGCATGTATATGTGCTTTATTTTTACACTGACATGCTTTACATACTTTTGTCTCTGTTCTCAGATTTGAAATGCAATATAGATACAATCAAAGCATTGTCTGAACCATGAACCTTTTAGGAACTACAGCCATATTTTTTTACATTCCCTTTATTTTCCCCCCTTCAGTCCATCTTTTGGGCTAAAAAAACAGACCTCTTACAGATTATAGCAACAACTTAAGAAGTTTGGACAGGTGAAACCAAGACCAACTCGTAACAGGATGTTGGGAAGAAAAAAGTATGTCAAAGGAGAGGAAGGGCTTGAAATCCAAAGCATACCATATCATCTCTCTAACATGGTGGGCATCAGCATGTATAACTGCTAGTGGAAAGGAGTCACTAGTGTTTATTAAGTATGTGACTGTTCAAAAAGCAGGATGAATACTGAATTGTATAGAGCTATACTTTCTGCTCAGATTCAGTCAAATTCTGTAAATCTTCTTCACAGTACTCATGTATAATGACCTAAAACATACCACAAAGGCAACCTATAATCTTCCTAAGGCAAAGAAAGAGACTACTCTCAGGTAAATGAATCAGTCAACTTAACTGAGCATGTGGGGTTTTTCTTTTAGGAAACAAAACAGAAGGTAGGAAGACCTACAAACAAACAGTAACTGGAGGTGGCTACAAGAAAGACATCTCAAGAGAGGAAATTCTGCATTTGTTGATGTCCATGGGTTCAAGACTTCAGGTGATCACTGACGGTGAAGGGTTTTCATCCAAAAAAAAATAATCGTGCTTCTAAATTTCAAATAATCTTAGCTTGTCCAAGTACTTTTGAACATGTTAAAACAAAGGAACTATGTAAAATAGATGTAATCCCTAAACTGTTAACGCAATAATGAAATTCAAGACTTCAATCGCATGTTCATTGATTCATTTCAGATTCAGCGTGGTGGGAACAGAGGCAAACATATAAATTGGGTTACTGTCCAAATACCTATGGAGCTGACAGTATATAATGGCTGCCTCACCTTAGCTCTCGCATGAAGTCATATCCAGGAGTCATCGCACCGAGCTTCTGTTTTCTGACATTGTTGGAAAATCGGTAGGTAAATTCTTTACAGTGCTGGAGAAGAAGAGAAGACCATTGATCTAAACACAGGATCTACTCCTCAAAGTGAAGCCCAATTTAAACTCGGTTGGTTTCATTATAATTATTGTGTTGGTAGTACTGATAAAGTCCCTGTTCAGCTCATTGTTGTTATCATCGCTACTGCTTTAGACAGTGCTGCTTTTATTACTGTAATGCTACAGTTGCTAGTGTTGTGGTTTTAAATCTTATTCCTACTTGTGATTAACTTTACCTCCAGCTTGTCAGGAGCTGTGATGAGAACAGCGGCCACCATTGCACCAGCGGATGCCCCAGCACAGGATCCCAAACATGACAACAGTCTGTGCCCATGAGTGAGGATAGCATCAACTGCACCAAGATGATAGATACCCAGAAAGCCACAAGCGGCAAAGGACAAGTTCACCACTGCCATCACGGCATCCCTGCAAGGAAATCAGTGTTTTACAGATTACTTTCAGTTAAACTATCCCTTTTTTTCCTACACAATCTAATTAGCACATACAGTCAGGTGAAATAGTGTGCATCTAGCCATCACTGTAAAATATACAAACCAAGAAAAATGCTTTATAGAGGCACTATAAAAACATTTCCCAAATTTCAAAGGTAAATAATTAATAAAAGGGTTAACGATAATCAAATTATTTGCACACATGAAACTTAGTTAGGAAGGAGAGGGGGTGCTAAGGTCTGCTGGTACACCATGAGCTTGAAGAACTTGACGTGCGATTTCACGAAGATGGAGTTACAACACACCCAGCTAGGAGATCATTCCAAGTGCTGAGGGAAATGTTTCTGGATCGGGTGATCTTGTTATGTGGTGATGTTGGGCGGCGGCCCGTTCCCCTGACCTTGCCCCTTGTGATGTTTTTTCTAGGGGACTACCTTACATGACAAGTGTATACTCATCGAAGCCCTTAAGGTTGCTGTTCAGCAGGAGATCGCCGATGGTCCACCCGACATGACCCGTCAAGCCATGGCAGCCTTCAGAAACCGCCTCCAGACGGGACCAGACAATGACGGCCACCATTCGAAGGATGTTATCTTTTTTCTATTTTATTCATTGTGTTATAAAACATAATGTATAAAAACTATAGAATGAAGTTTCATGTGTGCATATAATAACTTCATTATCTTGGTAGATCCAGTACATTACTGTCCTTAAATGCATGATTTTACATAAAAATAGTAAACATATTTATTAGCTATGGAAGGTTAATTGTATCTTTGCACAAAATACTTTACTGCTGGAAGTGTTATGTTTAATTCAAGATGATGAGTTATTTTCATCAAACGATACATTGAATATTTAATTATTTCTGTTCAAATTCAATTATAATTACATTTACACTAAATTTGAATAAATGTTAAAAAATGTTTACAACTTTAAAGCAAATAAATAAATCCCAGTGTTTATATACCCAGCTGTCATCGACCTTTTAAAGTTATTCCCAAAACGACTCACCGTCACTCAATTTATTTCACCACAAATATAACCTGCATCTTTCCGCTTCACTTCCGGGTATGATCAGATTTCAAAATAAAAGACCGACATGTGCTCACTTATTTGCAGAACTGCTTAATCTTTACCATCTCAACATTAGCCAACACTAGGGCGAAGGCAGGGTACACCCTGAACACACAACCATTCACACTTTTGGGCAATTTGGAACAGCCATTTAGCTTAATGTGTATGTCTTTGGACTGTGGAAGGAAACCAGAGTTCCCGGAAGAAAACAGCTCAAACACGAGGAGAGCATGCAAACCCCTCAGAGAAACGCTCGAGCCCTGGACTCAAACTTCTTACTGTGAGGAGGATGTGCTAACCACAATTCCACCGTGCCACCCTAGTACAAAGACATCAGAAACAATAACATATAGTACTATAAAATATAAAAAGTTAGGTGTAGTGATAAATATATTAGTTGACAGTATGTATTGTAATTGTAATACCAAGGCAAACAAACAAAAAAAATGCTGAAAGAGGTTTGGATATTTAACTGTAGCGGCAAAACTAGCCAACTAATATACTTGTGTCTTATACTTTTCCATATTATTTTACACTTTTTTTTTTTACAAAAAAACTACTTTTTTTCTCTCCTAATTTAGTCATACCAAATTCCCACCAGTGAAGTATTGCCTCCCTATCACATAACCGTCACCAACCAGGGGTGTAACACATGATGCTGTTATGACACATGATGCTGTTACCCCCATCTTTACAAACTGCTGCTAATGTACATTCGGGGAGAGCCTAACACACTCTCATGGACCCTTTTCGGTGAATGGCTGCAGCAATTCATTTTTTATGAATTAAATTTTTAAATATTTGAAAACTGTCATTTATGATACCACCTGTAGATAAGCAGTAACTAAGTTAGAACAGATTAGTATATGTAGTTTTCTGTACCATATACAAGCAAACAAATTAAGCTGAGGGTTATTAAAGAATACTTCAGGAAAAAGTCTAATACTAATGTATACTTATGCTAAATTAATTTCTCAAAAATTAGCTATCTGGTATGAGAAATTATGCTTTTAATAAAGTATGTTGTGGTTCTCTAACTTATTCCTTTATTGTATAATTACTTCGTAATGTGAATTAAATATTTGCAGTCTACTATGCTCTATAGCCATAGATGTGTATATCAGCCCACAATTCCTATGGTTCTTCTCCAAACTGTTGCCACAAAATGGAAGCACACAGTTGTCTAAAATGTGATAATAAATGCCATTGATGTCTCTTAGAGTACTGAATGGGTTAAGGATGTGATGGTCAGTTTAGAGAAGCAACTTTGGGACCAAAAGGCCATTGGTTCGATTCCTGAACCAGCAGGAAAAATGTGGGGCGGTATGGGAGTGAGCTGCACCTTCCCTTCCTCCACATCCATGGCCGATGTGCCCTTGGCCTATCCAGGGCGCCCACAATGTGTGTGGCTGCTCCGACTGTGTGTGCTCACTGTTTACGTGTGTGTGCTCACTTTGGATGGACAATAATTTCCCTTGTGGGAATATTACTACAGTATAGCAAAATCAAAAATCAAATTTCTATGGAGCTCCATACTTATGCAAAAGTTGTAAAGCTATGAGCTAAATCTTTTTGTCGTATGCTTGTTCACGTACCCTACATGTGTACATATTTTAATTTTTTTTGTGGCTTATCCGTCAGGGTCGTGGGGGAAGCTGGGCTCAATGACATCTAACTTTGGGCAAGAATCAGGGTACATACTGAGAAGGTTGCTAACGGACAAAAAACAGTCATTTACACTCACATTTTCACATATGTGTAATGTAGAGTAGCCAGGTAACCTAGTGAGCATGTGATTGAACTGTGTTTAGAAACCCAGAGGAAACCCACTCCAGCATGGGGAGAACATGTAAACTCCAGACAGAAAACCTTCAGTCAACAGCAAGATTAAAATCTCCTTGATGTGAGAGGGCAGCACTAACCACGCAAGACTGTGTTATGCTGAAATATTCTGCTGTATTTGAGGTTAAAAGATTTATTGCAGACCCAAGTGTGGATTCAGTCTCAGATGTATGGAAGGATGCTTGGTTGGAGTGCCGTTTCGTCTGTTTCTGCTTGGCTATATATATATAAAACAAATAGCTTTTATACGGTCACATCCTACAGTGCATGTCTACTCAAAACATATTACTGGAGTTTGGAAATTTGTTGGCCAACATTATACCTACCATTGTAAAAATTGGTTAATTTTGTTGGATTGCTTTTGTTTGAGATGCTGGATTGACCAACGACAAACTTCCTTCCACTCAGTCACTGGAAACTCTTGGCCACACAATAAATAGACGCATTAGTGTGACACTTGGTGCAGCTCTTGAGAGACTGACAGCACATCCTTTATAAAGAAGCATAGCTGGCTAAAGATCCATTAGCCCTTTGTGGTTTAGCTCTAATTGTTCTCACCCTGACTGGACTGAAGTTTAATCGCTCAGTGTTGTCACTGTGTAAGGCACAAGCCATTGGGAATGTGTGTGGCCAGATCCATCAAAAGTCCTGGAGAAAATATACTGGCCAGTTAAAGTGGATAACCTGCCATAAGCCATCTGATTCATGACTGCTATTTGTACGTACATCTCAGATGCAAGTCCATGTTATGGCTCATTTATACTTTTATCTCGGTGTGAAAATGTTATTCAGCAGATATTCAGCGTACCATGGAAAAGAGTTTTTAAATTTCCATAGATACTACTTTTAATGTTAAATGTACAAGTAAGTATATATTTTTGTATATTAAATATAAGTCAATATTTTCCTGTTATACATTATGACTTTACTGTAGTACTTTATTTATGTTAACTATATGGTGGCTCAGGGCAGCACGGTGGCGTAGTGGTTAGTACGTCCGCCTCACAGCAAGAAGGTCCTGGGTTCGATTCCCAGCTCGGGCGTTTCT
>JBCNYG010000009.1:7367325-7381842 GCA_039654305.1 Porochilus rendahli | reverse complement strand
CCGCCCTCGCCCAGAGTCGGCTGAGATGGGAGCCAGCCTCCCCGCGACCCTAATTAGGAATAAGCGGTTCGGAAAATGAATGAATGGAATGAATGCTCAATCTGGATCAGATCTGGAGAAAGTTGGTCTGACATTAAAGCTTCCGATCCTGAATATACAGAGTGAGTTCTGTTAAAATATCATGTGCTTTGACAGCTGTATGATTTTTATTAATTTTTTCATAATTATTATTATAGCTATTATTTTTTTTTATATATAAATCTTCGCCTATTATGTATTGTCATCAGTATGTAGCTTCTTACCAAAATGTAATAGGAAAATTCTTGGGTGATCACCTACCCATCAAAAAAAATTCTACCAGACAGAAAAACAAATATAAACCCACACCAATAAAAACCTAATTGTGTTGGCAGGGTTAAAAACAATATTTAGCTAAAACACATAACACTTGTATATATGAACGGACTGTTCCATTTTCCGTTGTAACTCAAGTTGCTGTATCTTGGATTCAGAATGGGTGTTGCACCCTGACATTTTGACTAAAAACCAAATCTATGAATGTCCTACAAATGAACAACATTCAGTTTGATTTTGATACATCTGACCAAATAACTATATTTAATGTTTGGTAAATCCTGGTTCTTGAAACCTGAAGTGGGCTTATGTTGTTGCTCGTGTGTTTTGTGCTTCAGAGATGCTTCTCTATGAGTGCAAATCTGCCTTCCTCTCAGGTTAACCATTTTCCCCTGTCAACAAGGTGGTTGAGGTTCTCCTGCAGAATTGACACTTGCTTTCCACTCTGTACAACTCTATAGAGTGTTGTGTGAAAATTCCTGGAGATCAGCAGGTTCTGAAGTACTCAAGCCAGCCTGTTTGATGCCAACAACCATGGCAGGTCTAGAAAGAATCATGAAATGTTTAAAACATTACAGTTATTTTCCTTTTCCCCCCTAAGAGCTGATAAGGTGTAGTTGTAGTGAGTAGTGAAGACAGGACTGTGCACTCACTAAAGCAGTTGCACTCCGTGTAGTTATGTGAATTCTTGGTTAAGAGGTGTTTTTGCAAATTGCTCATTCCATCCCTTTTAATAGAGCACTGTCATTATGGACTCGATAAAAAAATAACCCTCTTTAGGCCTCTTTGTTCTTTTTGCCATTAGTGAATCTTGTGCGTAGGCGAAAGCCGCTCAAGTTGCTGTGTTTTTATTAAGAGATTGAGAGAGAGGCCGGGAGAGAGATATGCTGGTTTTTCTAATTTCTACCTTGATACTCATTCCTGTCACATTTTTTAAAGCGTAGATGTTTGCTTTTAAGGATCATAAATTTGTGCACCTCGGATTTCTGGTATCTTCTTCAACATTATTGGTTAATAAGCAAAGGTCTTGCATAGCAAATACATATAGCGTATATATATACTTTTGCACATAATCACATACTGTTTTTGCACCATGGTACTTATATGATCGTATGCTATAGATAAGACAGCACTGTCACTTACCAAGCATGTATACTTCATGGAGAAAGTCCAAAGCCCCCGCAGCACCTTCACATTTATTGATATGTACCCCCAGAGATGTTCCACCTAGAAAGTAGACAATCCCCCAGTTCAAATCCTCGACAGATCCTTTTTGGTTACAGTTTAAACCCCTGCGGTGGGGGCAGTGGACATAGGAAATACATATTTTCATTTTCAAAAAAAATTCAGTTTAGTAAAAAAAAAAAACAAAAATATCCCGACATATTTCTACCCTAGATCGCAAGCTATGGATCTGTATGTCAAGCTACCCATGTTTATTTTTAACATTTATTCCACAACTTCTGATCAGATATGAATTATTATAACTTGTGATAACATTTTATTCTATCCTTTGGTGTGAGGAAATTTAACATTATTATTATTGTATTCATATTCTTGCCAAAAATGTATTACTATAAAATACCTCAATTCCATATTTTATTGATTTCCCTGGAGATCCACTTAGCGTGGAGCTAGCCAGTTACATTTTTCTTCAGGTTGTACATGTATTACTTGCATGTGACCAATAAACAATCTTGAAAAGTAACCGAAAGCAGACAAAGCAAAGTAATAAGTAGATAAAGTGTGAAGGACAATTCCATGATCATTTCAGTTCTTAGTATTGATTATTTTTTTCTGTATTTATCTGTATCTGTATTATTCCAGAGCATATCTCATTTTGTTTCTTAAATGAAAACTAAACCCAAACATAATAAAAGCTTACACTCATTTTATATGTCTTTGTGCATCACATTGCTTTATTATTACAAGCATCTTCATGAAGATAAAAGAAAAAGTAATAAATCCACATTTAGAGGAGCAAATTGTTCTGCAAAAAGTCATATGTGACTTATGTATATGCAATAGTATATACTGCAGAAATTTTACGTCTGAATAAACAGCAGTATACTATATATGCTGTAATCATAAAGGAGTGAATGCTTGTCTGATGTATGTAAACATCAGGTCATATATGTAGATGTACATAGTTTTATTTTATGCAGAGGTTCACTAGCTTATGTCTGACTTGTAAGGTTTAATATCTCTATACTCTTATTTTTGCCGTTATCTTGCCTTATATGAACTGACGAATTCACGTCCATCTCTAGTAATTTGGTGCACTCGTGGGGGTGAAAAGGCAGCTTTTGAAACTGGCTATGCAAACTATTAAATGGATTTTAGTAGATTACAGCTTAGAAAATGTAAGTAAAAACCAGTTGATGATGAAAATATACATACTTTCATGTGTAACAGGAGAGTTTTTAAGGCTTGCCTTTTATTGCACTTAAAAAAATATATTTTTTCTCTAATTAATCTTTTCCTTTTATTGACCAGTCTCAGAGATGGCTTTTTCCTGCAACTTTGGGGCCTGCGTCTTCACAGCTTTGTGGGTATTATTTAATGACGCTGCCAGTTGAAGGCATGTCAGGCATCTGTTCTTCAAACTATAGACTAGTAATCTTGTCCTCTTGATCAAATTTCTCTTTCTATCTTGGTTAGGGCAGTACACACCTTTGTATCGTCAGTGTTTTTATCTGCAGTTACTCATCTGAAATAGCCTTAATTTCAGAAACACATATAGACTGATGAATTTCAGAAGATATAATCAAATACACGAATGTGGATTCTCCAGAAAATCAAGCCTTAAGATTTCATCAAGCCAATTTCATTGCCTCTTTACTCAGAACAAGTTTCCAGCTGTGCTATACATATTTGTTAAAGGGTTTTATTAGGATATTAACATGACAGATTAGCTTAACACAGTGCACCATTTAAACACAAGTATAATAGTCCTCTGTACACGTAGGTAAATTTTCCTTAAAAGTCCAGCCATTTCCACCTATAATATTTATGTACAAAAATAACAGTGTCTAGTCTATCTTTCTCTCACTCACTCATTTGCTGGTGCCCATCTAAGCCAACACTGGGCAGGGTACACCTGAACAGCTCGCCAGATCATTGCATGGCCAACACTTACACACACACATCCATTCACACTCACACCTACAGTCAATCTGGAATGGCCAATTAGCCTAATGTGCATATTTTTAACTAGTGGAAATCCACACAGGCACTCGGAAAACATCAAAACTCGATGCAGAAATGTCCGAGCATGGGACTCGAATCCAAGACCTTTTTTGTGTGAGGTTGATGTGCTACCCATTACACATACATGTTGTCCAGACTGTCTTTCTGATCAGTTTAATTTATTTTTATTAAAACAGTGTATGTATTTGATATTAAGGACTAAAAATGAAAACATCAATTCTAATTAATTTTCATTATTATAGCATTTCCCCCCAATATCAATCCGTTCTTCCACAAAACAAATATTTTAAGCATTTTTTAAGCAATCATGAACTTTTTGGTTTCAGGGCAGCTATACCTGGTTACTTGTACATAAATGCCTAGCTTTACTGTGGAGTCAGGCTTCTGTCTCTTCAGGAAGCACTACATATTTGATATTCATTCTCTCCTTTCAAATTTCCTCAAAAAAGGAAACTTTTTAAGATCTGTGAAGGAAGATGGGCAGCCAGGTGTTACATAGTGCTGCATTTCTCCTGATATGGTGCAGAAAGAATGAGAGAGAGGGACAGAGAGATTCCACATGGCGCTCAGAGGAATAGCCAATGATGGCATCATGCCCCTTGCTGGCAAGTTGATGTGATGAGAGCAAAAAAAGACAAGAATAAGAGTGGATGTAGATGAAAAAAATAAGGAACAAGAAAGAGACAAAAAGACTAGACTATATGGGAGAAAGGGAAACGAGATATTTAGACAGATAAAAGGAGTTCTTTTTTTAAAAGAAGTAAGGCTAGTAGCTAAGTGTCTCAGCAGGGAGTTTCTCGAACACGCGAAGCTCCCAGTGGGCTGAAGTCATAATCGGAACCCATTGATCCTGGATTTCTTTTTTGTCTTGCTGCTCATGAAACATTTGTTCATCTGACTTCGGAGTCCTCATGTCACACCCGTAGAGCTCCAGCACTCTGTTCTTCATTTGTCTTTTTTTTCTCGATAAGATGAGGTGCTTGGGAATTCAGGTAAACCGTAGGAGCATCACAGGTATGAAGAGACACCTAGGGTTTGGGGGTTGGGGTGCGGTCGGGTTTGCTGTGGGGGGGGGGGGTTAGTTTTGACTAAAGAGCGGAACAAAGGGGGAGAGATAAAAAGCAGGTGTGTATGAACATGCATGAAATGTGCCATCTTCACTACACTCTACTGCATTCATACTGCATTCTTTAATGTCACTTTTTAGAGCTTGGCTGGAAATGCCCTTCTTTCCCTTCTCTTCATCTCTCCCTCCTCTCCGTCCATGCCCCTGCATTTAGCACTCTCAATTAGTTCACTGTTGGTGTGAAATTGTAAACGTCTTTTATACCACTCGACATATCCTCAAGCTGCAGTTAGGAGTAGATTAAATTAAAATCTTCCCCCTTTCTATTTGCATACCTTTTGCAGTGTTTAGCACCAACAAGCTCACTGTAATCTGTGCTCCTTTCAAGTTTTAAAATGTCTTTAACCCTAATCTTGATTTTGATTCAGTACCGTATTAAACACTCCATTTAATGCACGTATTTGGCATATATTTGGTATTTTATGGTTCTTCAGCTTCATGTACATACATCTACAAGAATTCTTTCCATTAAAGATGCACAGATACTGTCTGGTACCTGGTGATAACTGTGTTATGTAAGAATAGTGTTATTTGTGATGATAAAGATGATGTCGCCCAATCCAACTGCGATCTGGACACATCTTTTAATTAACGTTGATGCTCGAGGTTTACCTGATAAAAACTACTCACTGCTGGAAGGCGAGCAAAGTTCCTGGCACCACCGTAATATTGACTTCGTGCACAACAGAATTTTGCCAACAATTACAGCAATTATTCAGGGAGTTCATTTTTGAATATTCAGTAAATGTTAATACCATCTAAACAGGGCTAAAAAAAGTGCCACAATCTCACAAATAAATGCCTGAATAAATAAATAATTAAATGTGTTAATAATAATTAAAATTAATAATTTATTTATGAATAACTTAAATGTGTTAATAATTATAAAATTATGAAAGATACATATATATATATGTAACACATCTAAATAAATCCATAATGAATTAATTTAATGCATAATTATTAATTTACACATGATTAATAAAATATAAATTATAATGAAATAAGGCATGGTCGGGTGGTACGCAGTGGTTAGTACGTCGTTTTCCCCATGCTTGCAGTGGTACGCATGTGGTACGCAGTGGTTAGTATGTCGTTTTCCCCCATGCTTGCATGGGTTTCCTCTGGGTACTCTGGTTTCCTCTTACAGTCCAAAAGCAGGTCAAACTCTATCCATCTCATGGCTAAATCAGGCTCAGCACATGAAGTTCAGCAAACACTGGCTAGGACTGAGAGAGATGTAGAAGCACTCCAGCATTGTGCATGGTACCTCCTCCATGCAGCATGAATAATGTAGATTTGATATGTCCAGTATGGGCTCAGGTTTTACCCATGTGCTTGTTCTGTCATATGTGAACATGAGCAAATTAACACAAATAAAAAAATATGTTTGTATTAAGTATAAGTATTTATGAGATGGCTAGAGTTTGAGTCACACAAGGTCAAAAGTTATTATCTAATTTGTCCATATTGTTTCCTATTAGTGTTTAGATTCAAGTTATGGGCACTCAAACTCCTGTGACCTTGATTTTGACCATTCAAGGTCACTCAAGGCCAAAGGGGATTATGCCGTTTGAAAGTGTGTATATGGTTTCCTATCTGTCCCTCAGTGCATGGATCTGTGTCATTTTGTTTCTGACATACGGAATTTCAGCTTAACTCAGGAAATATCTATCTATATCTATATCTATATCTAAAACTTTGTTACTTTTACCTATCCCTCGTCTTTTGTCATTTCTGGACCTGTTTACTGTATCACCTACAAAGAAATGCAATCATTGAAACCAAGAACAGATCACATTAACCAGGTCTATATATTGACCAGTTTTAAATTGCTTCCAAATGCTTAATTGAACACATTTATTGAAGCATTCAGGAACAAACTTCTTTATTTGATTTCTTTAACTTCACTTGCATGCTCTTGCTGAACTTCTTTGTTCTATAACACAATCTGTTCTCTGTTCGGATAAAAGTAAACATCAAGCTGTAGTGTATAGTTCAGGGCCTTTGTTAGTTGCATTTGCTAATTTTATTTTATTTTATTTTTTCTGCATCACAATTATACATAAGAAAGATGTGTATAACCTTTCTTGGTATGGTTATATTTGGCCTGTTTCGATTAAATCTGAAGCAAATAAATGAACTATCGATAAACAAATGACCCCAGTTGTGTGTCAACAGTTCCTGTAGAGATTAAATAATGCTAGTATAGATACTATAAAAAAGGTAAATAGAGATAAATGATAAGTAGGTAGGTAGGTAAATAATCAAATATAGATAGGTAGGTAGATATACACTATAGATAGATAGACAGGCAAGATTTTCTAGATGTTGTTTAGGAAAATTTTAACCACTCAAAAATTTTCTGCACATTCTGCACACATCTATGTATTTCCAGGTCGAATCGGTTCACACTGAAATGTACTGCAGTGGACTGCAAGGTTTTTTTTTTGTCTGTTCATATCTGGGTTCATGAATAATTGATGTCCAAACTTGTCATTAAGAATATTTAACTTGCCTTTAAAATAATTGATGTCTAGTGAAGCAAGAAAAAACATTTAAACATTTTTTAAATAAATTGATTTTATGTGCAAAATATGAATTTTGTACTTTAGTGAGTGCCAAGAAAATGAAGTAAAAATGAATTAAAATCCTATTTCCTTTTGCAGCTTTCAGAAGAAAAAAAAAGGTGTAACCATGGCTGTATATATATTTTTTCTTTTTTTTTTTCTTGGTATGTATCTATGTATGTATGTATGTATTTGCCACAATATATATGCGCTGTTTGCCTCAGTTCTTGCATTAGTATATATAAAAGCTGGTTCTTCAAAGGGTGCCTTAGATCAAAATATAATTTCTCTTTGTTATACAAGCATACTTCTCAAGCGTGAACAGAGCATGGCTTCCCGTGGGGGAAAAAAAACAAGATCTGACCTAGCTACATGTGATTGGTTTGCATTAGCAATGAGAGCATTAGTACGAGCAAAGAGTGTGAACAGGGATGTCTGGCCTGCTTTTGATTCATGGGAAGATGTTTGATGGGGTTACTGATAATGAATACCAAATAGGCTTTCTTTCCCGGGGTATGGAAGCACCAGCTCACAGGTGACTAATGAACAAATATGGGCTCGTTCATCTCTATTCTGACTGGAGGCTAGGGAAGGGACCCCCTCCTTACCTAGGGAGGATGGCTCCCCCCCCTCATCAACACCTGGGTGAAAATGGCCTGAAGGGAATCACACTTCACCAATGGTGGGTTCCATTTGGATTAATGTGAAGAGTAAGAGTTCATGTTCACAGGTGGGAGTTATGCTCTACTGCCATTGCTCATATAGACAGCAAATGGTATTCCATTGTCATCTATGGATGACATCATCACTGATGGAAGAAGTGCGTCGACTGCAGGGGAGACTATGTAGTAAATTAAACCACATTTGGTCAAATTCGACTATTGCATTATGTTGAGTATAAACTCCAGCACTTAGTTCTCAGTGGGCAGTTTGTATAATCAGTTAAGCTTTTAAGGTAAGGTCAGAATCGTGATTGTGTAGTTCACAAGGGCATGTGCATGTTTATGGTCACTTTCTTTTAGAATTTTTTTTTTTGCCAGAAGCTGCATACGCATGTGCATATAGATGACTGTATGTGTGTGCACTTTAATCTATTTGTACCTCAGTCCAATACAGGGATTTCCTCATTTGGGCTGTACTGCTCAAATCTCTATTGGGTACTTTATCAAACCTGCAGATTGAGTGGAGAGGCATTACAGGGCTCACAACTTCTTGAAAAATGTGTAGACTGCAGAACTCGAGTATGTTTGTATATATGTGTTTACTGAGAAGCTTTTCAGTATTGATCAAGCTCCTAACCTCAATCTGGGGAAATGCCAACTGAGTTCTGGGAAATGAGACATAAAATGAAAGATTAATTGACACATGGAGCATGCCAGTGCTCTTCCCTTGTTTGGCTTTTTGCTATTTTTTTAAGTAAGAATTTTATTTTTATTTCCTGCATCAGTAAAACATCTGCAAAATTGCCTTTTAAAGATAAATTACTAGAGCTCTTTTCCGCAGCATGAAATTGTACAAGTACAGAATATGAACTGTACAAATATAAAATACAGTATATGCACAAATGTGTTTTATTGGGCTGTGTTTTCATGCCTCTGAGGTTCACCTCTGGTCTGGTTGATAATTTGATGTTAGTGACAGATCTATAATAAGACCAGGTTTGGGTGGCAGTATTTCTTCTTTTTATATGGCAACAAAAACTCTGATTGGCTGTTGAACAGTCTGGAATTTCCCTGTATGGACCGTTCAGAAACCTTTTAAACTCAAATGAAGTCAAGCTTTTCTTGTTTTTTCTCACTCTGTATTTAAATTAAGTATAACATCTGGCCTTACTCTTGGCAAAATAAATACCAAAAGTTGAAAAAATGAGTTGTTGATGCAAACTTTGTTTTGGTTTAGCGAGCATAGCCTCATTGAAAATGAAGATTGCGTGTGCAACCAGATGCAGGCATCTACCAGGAAGTAGTCACCTCCTTTCTTTTTCTTTTCTTTTTTGTGGTGTTGGCGTTACAAATATAAAGTATATAACTTATTAACCTCATCAATTGGGTCAGTTCAGGGAAATTTCAGACAACAGCCTTGTTCCATTCACCTCGCTATCGCTCAATCAATACATCATAGCCTCTGTCGGGAATTTCCCTGTACTGACCTCACATTCATTTATTGAGTAGTATGTGCTTCATTGTCCGCCATTTATTTGAACTCCTTTTGCCTTGTTCCTTGGTTTTCTTTGACCTTTCTTTACTTGGCTTCTTCTTCCTTTTTCCATAGCCTCCTTTTCCTTGTTTTTCTTTATGTATCATTTTCTTATGCCTTCTGTGGCCTTGGTGTTCCTGGCCAGACTTGACTTTCTGGGTGCCTGGTTACTTATAATCTGTGTGCTGTGTTCTCTGTTCTGCATTTTGGACTGTTAACCTTGTTGCCTTGAAAGTTCTATCAAAAAGACTTTGATCCTTGTCATTGTTCTTCTAGCAACTCAACTTCAAAATTTGTGGAGAAATTTTGTCTAGCTAAAATAATTACATCCTTAGCCATATCCATTATACAACTGCTTGCCCAACTAATTTGCCACTACTTGATAAAAGGTATCTTTGACCCACTATCAAATATTGGCCAAGTTGGCACTAATGAGACTTCATGACTTCTTTTAACCCAACCGTAAAACTGTATCTGACTCTGGGCATGATACCAGGGGAAATCGACCTCCTTGCCTTTGATTATCAGACTGCCTTCCCACTCATCTTCAGAACGAATAGCAAGTTTTCCATTGGCCAGAGTCCACCTGATTCTCTCTGATTTACTGAAGCCAGACATTAAATAATGAAACCGAAGCCGAGATGGCCAGATATTAATCTCCATCTGTTCACATCTTGAAGCCTAAATAAACAGTCTTATCCTTTTCTCTTGTCTCTTCAGTGCTGTCTTTCCTTTAGCACAGATAATAAACTATTCCGCACCATCCCCTTTTAGGGTTGTCCCCAAGCATAGTGATCATTTTAAAAACTGCAGCCTGTGCAATCTGTTATTATCTTGAGAATAGGGTTTACCACCTTCTTTACAGACACACACACAGTGTCATAGGAAAAATAAGAAAATGTTTCAACAAACATTTTTTCTCTAATTTTGTGTCTACAGATAATAATTGATATACTGCAGGAAAATTAGCTTTTTAAAGCATTTTATCAACATACAAGAGAAGAGATGTAATCTTCTCAGGAGAAAGTAAGGCCACCCTTGGCCTCAGAAGCTAGTAATTGCCCCTTTAGCAGATATGAAGTCTTGTAGACATTTTGCATAATTGTCCACCAGTCTTTGACGTTGACTTGTTGAAATTTTTACCAATCTTCCTTCAGTTACAAGATGTTTGACGGTTTTCATGCATGTACTGCCCTTTTCAAATCCCTTTTCCTTTAGTTACAAGATGTGTGAGGGCTTTTTTTTTTGCATGTATTGCCCTTTTCAAATCTCACCACAGCATTTCGATTGGGTTCAAATTTGGGTTTTGACTAGTCCATCACATCATTCCATTGTTTATTTCTGTGCCATTCATTGATGGATATACTTTTAAGCTTTGGATCATTATACTATTGAAAGGTCTACCTCTGGTTCAAAGTTTAAAAGGATAACCTTTCGTTATCTTCGGTCACTCTTTCTTGCAACTGTATGTTTCAGAATTCATAGTTGAATCATAACTGCACACCATCCTCCTGTCCTTGAGGCAGCAAAGTAACCTCAAACCATAACTTTCGCACAACCATGCTTTATAGTTTTTATGACGGTCTACTGAAAAAAAAAGGAAAAATGTGTACTCTGTAGTATTGGGACAATCGAGCCAAAGCTGGAGTGGTTATAATAGCCATTTCCAAATTTCTCAAGTGCAAATACTGTGGCTTGAGTTGCTATACTTCAAAACATTTATTCTTTTTTGCATATATTCATCAGAAAACAACAAAAGCTTCATTTTACCTGTCAGTGTGGCAGCTCTGAATGTTCACTTTCTACCATTTAGTGTTTACAGTGCTTTGCAAATGCACGAGGTTCTAGTGAACAGTTGCTAATTCTAAAACACTAGCAACATTACAAATGATGGCAATCAAGAAAGCGAGGGAAGGACGCAAGTATTTAGCCTATCTAGATTTGAGATTACAAATACATTTCTTGAGTCAGCACAATATCTTGCTTGACCTAACCACCGTTAACTTGAGCAAGCCATACGCTACATTGCCGATAAACTTTTTTGACATCCAATAATTAGGCTGGGCCTTCTAGGTCATGTCATGATGAAATCTACACATTTATTTTACAAAAAGAACACCAGGCCCCATACACCAGGTTTAAATAAGATGGGTTCCTCCTGCACTATGTTCTTATTCACTGCATCTGAGCAGTGAGCCTGATTTTTTATTTTATTTACTTAAAGGGGTGATTAATATAAAGATGTACTTCCTTTTTTAATGTGACTGATTGATTTTCTTCATATTATTTTCCAAACTGCTTTATTCTTTATTAGGGTCATAGGGAGATGCGGCCCATCCCAGCTGACACCGGAAAAAACGGGGTACACTCTGAAGAGCTCACCAGACCATAGCAGGGCATCACAGACACAACCATTCACAGTCACATTCACCTTTGGGGCAATTGAGAATATCCATTAGTTTTGTATGTTTTTTGAATGTGGGAGGAATCCAAAATACCTGGAGGATACCCTCTGATACCAGGCACTGGTAAAATGTTTGCTTTTTCAAGTACATTGAAAAAAATTTAATTATATTAAATTAAATCCTAAGGACCCCTCCCTTTCGGCCCATAGTCTTTTCCAGCTTCTCCCCTCCTGAAGGTGTTACAGGAGCTTCCAGACCAAAACCAGCAGGTTTAGTAACAGCTTTTTCTCCACAGCTATCTCCTTACTGAACTCTGTCCCCTGCTGAACCTCTCTGAATCCCCCACTTTACATAGGCCACTGTCATTGCGCTTTCTATACTCCTAAATATATATTCAATGCACTCTGTGGACTTGTTTTTTGCATTCTGTATACCTGTCCACTACACAACTGTATTTACATACCTGTATATTGTATGTATATCTGTACATATTTTTCCTACTACTTCTCTACACTTGCCCATCTGTATATTAGTAAAGCACTTCTGTATATTTGTTCATATTATATATGTGTATATAAATGCTAACCTAATCCACCTATTTTTACTGCCCTTATCTGTTAATAACTGTTCTTAACTGTACATACTTTTATACTGTATGCAGTTACTGCTCTTGCACTTCTAATAAGATGCTAATCTGCATTTTGTTACATTGTGTTTATACATGTGTAATGAAGTAAAGTTGAATCTTATCTAATCTAATCTAATTCTGAAAGTGCTAATCCAAGGTAGGTGTTCCCTCATCATTTGAAGACAATACACTGTATGGGCGGTTTAGTCTTTGATGACAGAACTTTGATGACAGAAAAGTACAGATGCATGTTTTTTTTGTCCCTTGATAGAGGGAGGGACCAGTCTAGCAGAGCTGGTAGATTGGAGAGTAAGTGGAGCAGTGCAGGGTGTGATAAGTGCTTTGAGGTAGGAGGGTGCCGATCTATTTTTGGTTATGTAGATGAGATATTTGCCAGACTTGCAGACAGAGACAGACAGAAACATCAGTGTGGAAGGGAGGAAAAGAGAACAAGCTGAGTGTCATCTACATAGCAGCGGTATGAGAATGTGAAAATGTGACACCACCGAGGGGCCTAGTATAAAGGAACAACAGAAGTGGACCATGTACTGAACTCTGAGGGATGCCAGGGGAGAGTCTGCATGGAGCAAATGTGGATCCCCCCCATTCAGGCTAATATGAGCAACCTTCCGGGTAGAATGCAAGCCACTGCTATGCTGATCCATCAATTCCAAGACTCCTGAGGATGGACAAGAGTCTTGTGGTTGATGGTGTCAAATGCTGCTGAAAGGTCAAGAAGGCTGAGGACTCCTTACATCTTAGCTGATTTTGCTTCATGTAGCTTCTCTGTAATACCCAAAAAATCAATCTGTGTGGAATGTGCTGCTTTGATGCCAGACTGATTAGGGTATTGAAGTTGTTCAGCAAGAGAAATACAGTTGGTTATAGATAGTGCTTTCAGATGTTTTATGTGACAAAAAAGCATGATATGTACAGGGTAAAAGGTAGACCTTTTAACCATATGGTGCATTATCACATTGTTATATAAAGTTAGAGACCTGCTCTAAACATGAGTATTGCACTGAAAGGAGTGATATTGCACTGTCTAAGAGGATGGCCTGAATAATCATTATTCAGTCAGTGTGTGTGTGGTGGAGTTAGTGGTGGGGGTTTCACATTTAACAGCCTGTGGATAGAAAGCTGTTCATGAGTCTGTTGTTTTTTATTTTTCATTTTAAATATTCTGTGTCTTCTTTTGGAGGACAGGGACAGGGAAAGGGGGGTGTCCAGGTTGTGAGGGGTCTTTGATAATTTTACTGGCTTTCTGCTGAGGTCTGCCAGTGTAAATGGCCTTCCTTTACTGTGCAGTACAGCTGCTGAAACAAACTGCACAGCAGTAGGTCAGGAGGCTCTCGATGGCAGGGTGGTAGAAGTTTATTAGTCGGGGTAAATGAGCTTGTCGGAATGTCAATAAGGGAACAGTCATGTGTGTAGAGGGAGAAGATGAGAGGGCTGAAGACACACCCCTGTGGAGTTCTGGTTTGGGATGAGAGTGAAGGAAATGTGATCTTTCCTGGCTTTCTGATGTCTGTTGCTTAGAAAGTCCAGTATCCAGGTGCACAGTGAGCTCCCCAGGCCTAGGTTGCCCAAGTTTATATGGAAGGACTGTATTAAAAGCAGAGCTGAAGTTTACAAACAGCATCCTCACATAGGAGTTACTGCTGTCCTAATGTATGAGGGCTGTGTGGAGGGATGTAATGATGAATTCTTCTGTCGACCTGTTTGCCATATATACAAATTGATGAGGATCAAGGTCAACAGGGACGGCAACAAGAAGAGACTTACAAAACATTTGGTGATGATGGGGGTTAGGGCAACTGGGCAGTAGTCGTTCAGGTAGCTCACTGTGGTCTTCTAAGGGACTAGAGCAAAACTGGCTGTCTTGAGGCAGGTAGGAACCATACATTGCAGTTGGAAAGGTTTGAAAATGGTGGTAAAAGGCTCTGCTAGCTTTACTGTGCATGCTGTAACCTCATGACCCCTACCAAACAAAAAAAAAGAAGAGAGAAAAACGAAAGAAAGAGAAAG
>JBCNYG010000009.1:7228139-7247979 GCA_039654305.1 Porochilus rendahli | reverse complement strand
TAATAATAATAATAATAATAATAATAATAATAATAATAATAATAATAATAATAATAATAATAATAATAATAAACAGACTGTATGAGGGGGAAACTGCACGCGCAACATGAGTATTTGGGTCCAGTGGGAGTCGCGCGCTCTGGGTGAAGTTTAAAAGGATTTCGCAGCTGGTTAACGGTGATGGAGTGAATGCAGCAATCTATTGGCTGAGAGCTTTGTAAATTTCACTCGGCGCAGTCCAATGGCAACTGAGAGAGAGAGAGCGCGCGCGAGAGAGAGAGAGAGAGAGAGAGAGAGAGAGAGAGGTCCAGCTCTGGTGTCTCTCCCTTTAATCTCTCCGTCTTTCTCTGTAGAGGCAACCTGAATCGCTGCATTTTAATGCTCGAGCGCATTTGTATTCATCCATCCGGATCAACAAGAGTGCCCTTTCTTTCCCTCTTTTCATCATACTCTTTGGATTGGATGTTTTTTTTTTTTTAACTGGGGACCGAAGGATTTTTTTTTGTGGGGGGGAGACTTTCCTATCTGTTCTTCTCGTTTGTTGCATGCTCATGTTTGGCCATATCCCATGAAGTCAGTGCGCAGCTTAGGGAGAGTCCTGTGGTGCAGATATTGCACAGGTAAGAGACATCACAGTTACTGAGCATATGCATATGCTATACGTGTGTGCATGTGTTTGTGCGTGTGTGCGTATGTGTGCATGTGTGGGGGTTGGGGGGGTAGATTTTGTTCTGGTTTTGGTGTTTTCTTTTCATGCAGATCTGAGTTCTGCTCTATGTGCACATCATATGGAGCTGTGCGGGGATTATATTATTATTATTATAATAATAACAATTATTATTATTATTATTATTATTATTATTATTATTATTATGTTTGCAGTAAACAATTGCAAACCTGTTTTGTAAGCCTTGGGGTTGGAAAGCCATGCATGTCCTAATGTCATGTAGAATTTGACTTTGAAATTGGTCCCGCAGTCGTAGAAACGCGTTGGTGTGAGTCGGATCTGGAACTATTTACCCCGCGCGCGCAACTGATCAGTGATGCATGCATGGGCTTTGGTTCAAAAAAGTGCCAGGAAAAAAATCCACAGGTTTAATTCACCACCACGACTTACCTGTGGCACTTATATATTACTACGTGTATTTTTTTTACTTCTGCAGTGTGATGTTAGAATTTTCTGAGCTAGAACTCAGGAGGTTATTGGCTGGGTGTACAGGCAGGATGGGGTATCAGGATGATCTGGATGGGCTGATAAAGCTGGGATAGGAAGGAATGGCATCTTTAATCGAAACTCAAAGGGAAACTCCATGCACTGGCTGCTTATATGGGGGAAAACATCCCGAAAAACATGCACACCTTGGAGGAAGGAGTGTGACATGAGTTTTTAAACAAACAAAAAACAAACAAACAAACAAACAAACAAAACGCACGAAAACGCAGCATTTCTGTCTTCTGAAGATGCACTGTGTCCGGACACACACACACACACACACACACACACACACACACACACACACACACACACACACACACACACACACAGTCCCGCACTAAGCCGCAAGGTGGTACTGTGGACATCTGCATAAGCAGCAAGGTGCGAACAGGGCACGCGTCCAGAACTGCGCATGCGCGTTAACCTGGCACGTCTTCCAGCACTTCTTGCACGGAGTGTGACTCATGATTATGCATAAAGCATCATTTAAATGACATTCTTCGATATGTAGCTTAGGGTTCTTGGCATCACTCACTTGGATGAGTGAAATGTAATGACGTGACCTCCGACCTGACATTTTAGTAGTGTGCTACTCTGGCCGCTTGATTAGATTCCATGAACAAGTGCCTGATGTGTCCGTTTGTCCCTGTATAAAGTCTTATCTGCACACAGATGATAGTCTGTTCAGACAAACATATCCCCAATACGCCTCATTACATGCCCGAAGAAATCTATCTTTACAAGCAGGCGATTGAGACTTATTGATTTCCAATAAGATTGGTCTACAGCGGTGCGGTTTCCTTAAACAGCCACACAGGGACCTGTCCTCTGGTGTGTGAGACTCTTAAATATAAATGCAGACGGTTCTTTATCACCACAGCCTTCTGTTTATAAGGGTCAATATTTAATTCTGGGCCATATCGCAACACTTGGAAGGAGATTTCCACCATCTCTCTCTCTCTCTCTCTCTCTGTCTCTCTCCCTCCCTCTCTCTCTCTCTCTCTCTCTGTCTCTCTCCCTCCCTCTCTCTCTCTCACTCTCTCTCGGCCTGGATCACCTGGAACACAATACAACTGTCACCTTTGAATAAGCCCTCCTCTGTTCACTCGCCTCCCTCTGGGGTCTTTTTCTTCATTCTCCGAGTCACTATGGAGGTAAATCTGCTTGGGAAGAAAAATATTGAGCTGGCCATGTTGAGTAGGTGATAGCAGGTGGCGTGTGTGTTTAGGACTGTGGAACTGTCACTGTTTTTCTTTAAAGTTCATCCAAAGGTCAGCTTTTTATCACTTTAGTTCCCTCTTTCACTCTCGCTGTATTGGTCCAGGTGGAAAATACTTTCGCTTTACTCCGTGAGTGTGGCTGTCTTACTCAACACTTGATCGGATCCCTGCTCCTCCGCCTTCTACCAGATCTGTAAGCATAATTAAAATGCAAATGAAAAGCCCGACACCTTCATTGAAATGCGTATGAGTTATCACAGACCATCACTCTCACACACACGAATTGAACGCCATAGTCCTGCAATTTCCAGCAGACATTTGGAGGTTGGTCGAAGGTTTAAACGGGAGTAAAGGGTGTCACATCGCAGGCTTCTCTCGGATATCACAGGCTTGTTTCATTCGAGGATAAATGAGGCACTAAAGCAGGCCTTCAGGGCTGCCTGTGACAGTATCCAGACATCTAGGGCTCAGAACACACATACAGACACGGACAAATTTTTGGTACCCATACAGCTCATTGAAACTATGCTTCATCCATTCATTCAGCCATTTGTTTAATTCTGGTTATATTTGTCTATGGATTCCTCAATCCCCCCCTCATAATCTGTCGTATCATATAACTAGATGTGCAGTACAGTAAACATAGTGTGCTGTTTGGACAGATGAATACTTCTCTTGAATTTTTTAAAAACTGTAAATAATCCAAGCACATCGTTGTTTACATTTTTTCTTCCCGCACATTTCACGAGTGTTGAGACTATTTTGATGTCTGTTAAAACCATTTTTTTAAGGAATAACACTCTAAGAATGCGCAAAGGTTTTTAGCCACCTTAGTTACTTTGGCGTAGCTTTTCTTGAAACAGCTTCTCAACAGGGCAGTATCCAAAATCTATAATCATCTCCATGAAATTTTAACTCACTGTGCCAGACAGGTGAAAATAACTCTGTTATTATGACCAAACTTTACCTGGAATATACCTTGAAATGCTAGTTCAAAGCTTATTGATTCCTCTGTAGAAGCTGGATATCCTTGAACGTTGTAAAAAAAAAAGTGCTGGAAGTATTTTTTTTCCCACTTTCATTTTCTTGCTACATTGGAAATTAAATTGCAGGCTGAACATTGCAGCTCATCTTCCTGTATAGAAGGCAAGCTTGCGAGTGAAAACCCATGATAATATTTATAGTATTTATGAAGACAGAATGACCATCAGCATACCACTTTATTACCACCGCAGTTTCCCTCAAACAGAGTTAATGAAGCCAGTTTAAACTATCTACGCATCCATCCAAGCATAAAATCCTACCAGGGATACAAGGCCCTGCTGATTCTGGATGCAGACAGGATGTACCCTGATCAGTTTGCCAGTCCATCACAGGGCCAACACAGACACAACTGTTCATGTTCAAAACCTTGCACCGTTCGTGTGTAGTATACACTAATAAAAATAATCCAATCTTTGGTGTATGCAGCAAATATTGTCAAAGCAGATGCCTGGCTTGTTTTTACACTTGTGTTTCTTAATGCTAGACATCTGAGGTAGCAATGCTTATGCTTCCTCAAGTGAATATGGTATGATGTACTAGAGTTAAACATTTTGAGATGGTATGTCCCACGATGAGCTTAATTTAATGTGAGGATCTCAGATAGTGTATTAAAGCTGCCTTGCTTTGCTTGAGCACTCAACTTCTCATGAGAACTATTATCTTCCATCTGCTCTGCAAGATGCAGTACTGCAGTTAACTTCGTTCCACACTTTCGCTTTCTTGGAAAATCAGCATATGCTTCAGATGGGGTGCAGCAGGTCATTTTGAATGCACTGATCTTTGGTCACCTTGGTAGTTTCCAGTGGTTTCTACTCGGGCTTTAAATTCTGGTCTTGGATCTGACATTCTGGGGGACCGCAACTTTTTCTTTTTTGTAGGATGACATCATTAAGGCTTGCTGAACAAAACCCTGCATCCACTTCTTCTATCAATCTAGTCCATTAGTTGTGTGGATCAAATGTGCATAATCACTGCAAGCAGTTGAAGGGGCTGTGTAATGGCTGTTTGAAGAAAGAATTCATTGTGGTATCGGGCAAAACATAGCCATTTGCAGGGAGGTTGGAGCCAACACTAAGCAAAGGCGGGGTACACCCTGACCAGCTTGCCAGACCTTAGCAGGGACAACACACATAACCATTCACACTCAACCTTATACTTAGCGGCAATCAGAAACAGCCATTTATCCTAATGTGCCAGGTCTGTTCTTTTGTGAGAGGTAACCAGAGTACCTGAAGGAAACCACAGCCATTTATATAAAGGCGAATTTGGTTCATATAGTCTAATAGACAATGATCTGGTTCATTAAACCTATGTACTAGGACTTTGCAGTGGTACGCAATAATATTTGCCTAATAATTGTACACACTGAGATTTTCTCTTAAGAAAAGCAAATCCTGACTTTTACCTGCTTAAAAATTCAGGTTACAGCTTTATTATCATTTGTATTATGTAAGAGAACTGTAGTTGTTAAGATGTCAAATGAATCATCAAAAATACAATTTGCTTAATAATTGTGCACGCAGTATGTATGAACACGTCTTTTCTTTTTATTGTAGGAAAAATTTTGGTACATACACTACGTCATGAGCATTTTTACAAACAATATCTTAACCTAACTATAACACTCATGGCCGAGGTCAAAATTATGAGGAATAACCTGTATAAACAAATCAGAAGATCTGAATCCACTTCAAATGCTGATGGATTTGCATTTATATTCACTATATCAGCAAAAGTTTGTAGACACCTGACCATCGCACTCACATGCGGTTCTTTCTCGAACAAAGCTGACATCACACAATTAAATGAAATGCCTTTATATACTGTTGCATTACAATTTCACTGGAAATAAGGGGAGGGGGCATGGTGGATCATTGGGTAGCACTGTTTCCTCACAATGAGAAGGTTCAGGGTATTAATCTCGGCACTCCGGTTTCCTCTCACAGTCCAAAGACATGTACATTAGATCAACTGGCAACAATCCCACGGGTGTGAATGTGAGTGTAAATGGTTCTGCGTCTCACCAGGAGTCAGCTGTGACTGGCTGCAACGTCTCCCGCAATACTGGATGAAAGGATAAGCAGCACAGATAATGGATGGATGCATAAATGGATGAAACCAAGTTGCACAAACGTGTCCCAACATGATTATGCCCCTGTCTCTAATATCGAGTGTATCATGAAATGGTTTGAAATGTCTTTTTGGCCTCTGTGTAGGCCACACAATTTCTGCCACCTCCAACTTTGGCAGAACCGTCCTTTCTTTAACGTTGCACAGAAGAATTGGCATTGTTGGAGCGTCATGCCCCGCATGACGTCTGGTAGCTCAAACTGGCAAATTCCTAGAACCAAACCCCTAAATCTTTTGGAAAGTCTTTCTAGAAAAGTTGACGTTATTATGAGTGTTATGTGAGATTCAATCTGAAATTGAATTCTTAAATGTTCAGCAAGCATGTAAGGATGGTAAAGTGTCCACACTGTTGGTGATATAGTTTGTGTGTGAGTGTGCATACACTCATGTTGAAATAGCTCTTCTTTTCTACAAGCACAACCGAATTTATACTTCCTGATGAAGTGTCAATCTGAAGATCTAGAGTTCAAGCAGGGCCTAGGCCAAAACTAATAGCCTCTCATTATTAAACCAAGATGGAAACATCTCTAGTTATAAATCTGTAATTAGTGATCTTGGTGAAATTATAATTAAGTGATGAGGAATGGATATCAGTGGCAGGATATTCAAATTACTGCAAAAGTCCAATAAAACGAAACTTTGAACATCATAATTTCCCATCAGTTTCATTTTAATTAGACATTTCAGGGTAGATAAACACCCTTTACTTACTCTTTGTAGTGACTGTGAAACAGATCGATTGTGTTTTATGCTTATGTTGCATCTATTCCACATCTAACGTGGATATTTGATTCTGTTTTCTAGACTGCTTACAAACTGTGGGTATTCACAAAGAGCATCATGTTTCAAAAAATGGTAAATCCCAGTTTCAGCTCTGATCATGTGAGCTGCCTTGAAACTGCTGTGCTGAGTGTACATATACTTTACATGCTGTCTGGTTTGACATGAGGTACTATCAACCATGCTATGTTTATTTTTTTGAGTGTCAGTAGACATGAATTTTAATGGATTGTACGCTTTGTCCTGCAGGCAAAACATTGAAGATGGAGTGAAGAGTGGGAAGTAGAAACACTGGAAGACTGTGAAGAAGACGGCGCTACCCTTTTTGGTTCTAGAAAAGTATAGCTGTTTGACGAATTCAAAACTAACTCACCAAGCAAGACCCGTTTCCTTGGGATGGGGGGTTCTAGTGTTGGTGAGGTGATTAGAGGATATCTTGCCTATAAGTTGCCCATCGTAGCCTGAGACAGGGGTTTCACCTCATTTTTTGGTGGGATTATAGGACCGTATATACCGTATTTTTCTCTCCAACCTCAGCTGGACCATGTCACCGCAGAGAGGAACCACATGGATACCAACAACCATGGTGCAGCCATCTGCCAATTCACACAGAATCTGTTGGATTTTAGTAGTGGTCACTTCTTGCTTTGCAGTGGCCCAGGGGCAACAGTATCCACTTGTTACAACAAACTATGGCAAATTAAGAGGCTTGAAAACATCACTGCCCAATGAGATTTTGGGACCTGTGGAACAGTACTTAGGAATTCCCTATGCTCTGCCGCCCACAGGTGAGAGGAGGTTTCAGCCTCCGGAGCCACCGATGTCTTGGCCGGGGATCCGAAACGCCACCCAGTTTGCCCCAGTGTGTCCCCAGTTTCTGGAAGACCGCTTTTTACTAAATGATATGTTACCTGTATGGTTCACTGCTAACTTGGATACAGTGGTAACCTACGTGCAGGACCAAAGCGAAGATTGTCTATACCTGAACATCTATGTGCCCACTGAGGATGGTATGTCACTTTTATTGTTTTACCAGAATTGTTTATTACATTCATATTTGTAGTTATGACGCCACTACAGCAAAGAATCGCACAGAAATAATGAAGGAATAAATAATCAAACCTTAGAACCCCCACTAAGCATTTTGCTTAATGTATAGACAGCGGTTGTGCAGACTGCTGAGGCTCTTACAAGAGATCTTAACAGCATTGATTTTCCTCACTTAAGAATCTCAGTCAGAGTGAGATCTCATTTACAACAAATATTGCAATGCAATCTTTTCAAAGGTGGATACTTACTTGGTACTTGTCTGGATGCTGCCTTATACCACAAAAAACACTTTCTCGTGGATTTAAATGTTAAAGAGAACTAAGATAACTAAATACTGTCTCATACTCAGTAAGATGTTTGTTATATTTAGTGCTAAACCATTAACTGGAGAGCCATGAGTCAAGGGATACAGATGAACAGCACACATCAATACAGTGATTCAACCTTCAGTGACGGATTCTGCAGCCATTTCCAGCTTGATGATGCATTCTTATGGTCATATCAAATAAATAGTAAACTTGATAAGGCATGTTGTGCCAGGGATTTGGCTCTCGAACCATGTGGGCAGTCTCATGACTCAGCAGGGATGAAATAATCACTACAGGTCTTCCTGCAAGGGGACTTCTGCTTACTACCAAAGATAGTCCAGGTAGCTGAGTGGTTAGGACTGCTGACTAGCAAGTGGAGGGCTGCAAGTTTGATTCTGGCTGGACCATATTAGTACGCAGTATCACATCAGTATGCACGATATAGCAGTGCATGGGGGCTGCAGGAAATAAAATCATTGCCTTCACAGTGCAGGATATTATTATGCCCTTTGCAGCCACTGAAGCTTTAAGTGCGGCTCTTAAAATTGCAATAGTGTTATAGCTGCTTTTTTTTTCCCCCAGCAAGCTTCGGCTATAACTTTTAAAATAATGGGGAAAGTTTGAATAAATGTAATTCTGAGGCACTCAAAAAAGGTACTAGAGAGTCTATGTGCATCTGAAAGGTTCTGCTGTATACAGAGTTAAAATATATTCAAGCACTTTAGCAACACATTGTCACTTGCTCTAAGTTGACACTTGTATTAGAGATATAACTGGATATGAATACAGCTTATACAAAGTGAACCAATAATGAGTTCTAAATTGATATGAATAGAAATAGCTTCATATAGCAGGGGTGGGAAGCACCAGTGACCACCCTGTACAATATTGTCACAATACGTAGGTGCCGATTTGATGATTGGGTATCTATATGTGTGCTATAAATATTCTGATACAACGTTCATTTTTTTTTGTTTTGTTACAATTTTAAATTGTACAAAACACAAAATGTTCAAATAATTTACTCCTAACACATGGGATGCGTGAGAATAATTTTGAGTATGCCACCTGAAGGACTATAGAGAAACTACAACATTTCAACACCTCAAATTCAAACATGTAAATAATTAAAAAAAGAAAGAAAAGTGATTTTGGATTCAGTGTTGCAATACATGAATCATTGCATAATAAATCAGGATACATAACTAAATAAATCCTACACAGGAAGGATGCAATGTGATTGGTTTACTATCCTGGGATAAAAGACGTTATCCACGTTACAAATGCAACAATGCTTAAATCAAATAAATATGCAAAACTAAACCATAAAAATTTTGTTTTGTTTTTCTTTAGTGTGCATATTCCCATGTAGTATATACTAAAACAATTATTCACATCAGGCAAGGTGGATATCATTGAAAGGTTCTCTCACTGTTCTCAGGGATTATTCAGTGATATTTACATACTCTTTGGTGATTAATTGTAATTTATTTTACTATGCTTTTTAAAAAGGTGAAAAAAAGGTTAGGGAAGCGAATCCTGAACAGCTGCACCTTCCCTTCCTCCACCTTCATGGCTGAAGTGCCCTTGAGCAAGGCACCTATTCCCCAGCTGCTCTCCAGGCACTGCAATATGTGGCAGCCCACTGCTGTGTGCTTACTGTTTACATTTGTGTGTGCTCACTTTGGATGCGTTAAATGCGGGGCCAAAATTTCCCCCGTGGGATTAATACAGTATATCAGAATTTCTACTTCACTGGTTTTCTTATTGGTGTAGGAAATCAAATCCCCATTCCAGGAGTTTCAAATCAAATCAAATTATATTTGTCACATACAAATTATCCGACGTATAACTGAGTTGGTTTCATGAGTCGGTTTGATGGTTTCATAAGTCGGTTATACAATGTGTAAATGAGTCGGGTTCATTCCCAACTCCATCCCTTCAAAAACCATATGGAACTGGATGTGTAATCTTTTTTACAAGGTAAGTAAAGGGCTACTTATCATAAATGGGCTGATCAACCTTAACCCTAACCTTAACCCTATTGCTTTTTATGCAAAGGCCATGATTTACCAGCTCACGAGCCATGAGGTATATTGTGCATTAGCCTCAGATATCAGTGTGATAGACATGTCCATTTATGGTAATTAGGCTAGTACTCGCCTGCAGAAAAAAACTTGCTCTGGACAACCATAGAAACATGGTGGTGCAAGATGATGGTTTCAAAGAGAGAGGATCCACTCTCTGTGGAGATATAATCAGCTTATTCTAAAGCTCAGAAAGGTCAGTAGAAAAAAAATTATATGGATTAATGTAGGCCTATATTTTATTGTATTTTTAATTTTGATATACTGTATTAATCACATTTTAAATTATTGACACTTTTAACCCATCTAAAGTGAGCACACACTGGGGTGCCCTGAGAGCAGTTGGAGGTTTGGTGCCTTGCTCAAGGGCACGTCAGCCATGAATATAGAGGAAGGGAAGGTGGAGCTCACTCCGCCTCCGCCACACGTCTCCTGCTGGTTCGGGAATCGAACCAGCGACCATTTTAGGTCCCAAACCCGCTTCTCTGATCATGAGGCCACGGCTGCCCCGTATATTTATTGATGATATACTTAGTTTCTGCTAATAGATCCTTACACAGCGTACCTTGATATCCGAATCAAGATATGAAAATTTGGAGCATGAAACATATACAGATACAGGCAGAGGACACTGCTATCACCACTACCATGGTGCATATGTAGAAATATGATAATTAGTAGACTCTGGTCTTGTTAAAAATGCATGATATATTTTTTTTAGAAACTCTGGCACTCTTGCAGAAAATCTTGGAGGCAAATATTTTAATGCTTTGAAGCAAAAAGTAAGCCTGCCAATCATGTTTAGCTCTCAAAACTGCCCAAGTAATGTCAAAACATCTTACTTCTTTTTAGATGAAATGAAGCATTATGCAGATTCAGAGTGACCTGTTGTTGCAACGTCTGCTTTCAGAAGGAAGTTGGAGTACAGGGTTAGCATGCTAAATTGTGTTCGGCTATAATTCTCTCCAAACTTTTGATTGCAATGAATTAAATAATGTGCACAAAAATCCCCATACTGTGTGGAATTTACAACAAATCATTACATCACAAGCAAACTAGGAGATGCAGGATACTACCCATGAATGAGATATTTGCATGTGATAAATGTTGGCAGTGGCAATATGTTGATATATATATATATGAGTAAATGAAAAAATATACCTCAGATATTAGCATGTATTATGTTACTAAGGTACATAACAAGTCCATCTGCTCTGTTGATGTCATTGGTGTGCAAAAATATGGGCAATACTTTCATATAAATCCAACTTTACTACAGTAACACAGTGTTAAGTCATAATATGAGTGGTAATTTCTAAATATTTTACATAATGTAGACTTGGTTCAATATTCTCTTACTCCCTACTATAATATATATGTTTCAGATGTATTCATTTGCACATACAAACAAAATTAATAAAAAGCCCATTTGCATTGAAGATGCCCTGTACTTTAAACCTTTATGTGGAAACAGCCCAAATGGCATATTGCACATTAAAGGGAACCGCGAGATGAAACATTATCCTCCATCCTGTTAGTGAATCAGTTTGCACGGTATAAAATATGTTTTTCAACACCCTTACTGAATCACGGCCTGATTGTGTTGCAGATTGATGGCACTCTTTAGGCTATTTTGCAATTAGTTTGTCCATTCATGTATTTTTTCTTTGTCTACATTAGAAATGACACTGAAGAAAATCCAAAGACCTGGGTATAATCCTTTACGCAGGAAGCAATGAAAAATAAAAGGGAGGCTTTATATTCTTGGGATTTAATCAGAATGAAAGCCTGAGCGTCGGCAGGGCATGTTCGGGGTTAGGAGACAATGGCGCTGCGGGCTTCTCTCCACTCTTTAACCGCGAGCATTCTCTATGTCCACTCTCCATCGGGCAGTCATTCAAAACAAGCCATTCACAAAGGCGGAGAGGGAAATAGGAAAAGAGCAGTTCTGATAAATCACTGCTTGTTACCTCCAGCAAGCGCTGACACCCCCCACCTCACCCCACCCCACTCTTGGCATAATAGCCGCTTTGTATAAATGCTGAAACAGAGCTTGTATGTAGAATCTCCACGGGATGGAAATGCTAGATGTCACGGAACAGTATGAGGTTCCCATATGGAACAGACTCAAACAGTTATCTCTATTATGTGTAATTATTGCAACCCCTTTACAATGCTTTCCAATGTGGTTGTCACTGCCATGATACTGAAGCCACATAGATTTTTATTCATTTATGTTTTTTATAGTAATAAACAACGATAGTCACAAGAGCAAAAATAGTTTTTGACCAGTTGATCGAATGAAAAATAGCTTCTTTTGTTTTAGTTGTAATTCTTTGTCTAATAATAATGATATTAATGATATTAATGATAATAATAATAATAATATGAATAATAATAATAATAAAAACCAATACATTAATGTAAAAGGTATGATAATGATAATAATTATTGTATTTTTATCATCATTAGTAGAAGTAATAGTAGTAGAGTTGATGAACGTGTTGACTAATTTTCTCCAGCAGCAGCTCTGACAGTATTTCCAACTGCAAGATTAATTTCTTTATTAACAGTTCATGCTCAACTGCGCATTCCACATATATTCATTCATTCATTTTCTGAACTGCATAATACTAATTAGTCACATGGAGGCTGGTGCCGACTCTGGATGAGGGCAGAGTACACCCTGGACAGCTCGCCAGGCCATCGCAGGGCACATATCTCCACATATATCATATAGTGATGCATAAATTAGCAGAGCTCATTCCCAGCTCAGGCGTTTTTGTGTGCAGTTTGCATGGTCTCCCCGTGCTTGCATGGGTTTTTTCTGGGTACTCTGGTTTCTTCCCACAATCCAAAAACAAGGTGTGTGTGTGAATGGTTGTGTAAGTGAGTATTGGCCCTGCGATTGCCTGGCGAGCTGTCTAGAATAAACTCTGCCCTCGCCCAGAGTCGGCTGAGATGGGCGCCAGCCTCCTCCCCGCGACACCAATCAGGAGTTAGCGGCTTTGAAAATAAATGAATGAGGTTTTCATAGATGTTTTGTGGCTAATTGTCATTGGTTCTGACAGCAAATCATACATTTTACAGAGTGAACAGTTCACTAATAAATAACTAATAATATTCTTGTATATAACTCGTGTTATTGGAATTTTCTGCAAAGCTACTGCTTCTTACAGATTGCGTGTTTGGTTGCCTCGTTTAGTTCCTTCTATAAACAAGTTATTATAAAATCAGTTAAGGAAACGATTTATCCAAAGAAAACAGCATCATGAGGGTTCTTCATGAGTGTAGATTGTTAACACTTTCACCTCACAACAACAAGGTCCTCAGTTTGAGCCCCGTGGTCATTTAGGCCGTTTCTGTGTTGAGTTCTCCCCATGATTAGGTGGGTTTTCTTCCTTGCCCTCTGGTTTTCTCCCACAATCCACAGACATGCACATTAGGCTGTTCTAAAGTACCCTTAGGTGTGAGTGTAAGTGTAAATGGTTGTGTGTATGTGTTTGTGTGGGTGCTGGCCCTGCAATGGTCTGGTGAGATGTTCAGGGTGTACCCCATTCTAGTTTGGATGTATATCCTCAGGAACCGGTTCAGCAAAACATTTGCGACCCAGTCAAGTGAAAAACATCCAGTGCAGCAGAAACCATGACAGGGTCCCCATTGGCCACAGTAGTGTGGAATGGAAATATAAACAGATAGACTGATTATGATGAATATGTAATCTGTTTTTTTAAACACAATGATAATTTGATATTTTTGGAAAGACTCTCTAGTGTCGGTTTTTACATAAATAGGGAATCTCTGAAGAGAACTGAGAAAGCAGAGAGCTGTACTGTTTTTAGTTCACAAGACAAGCTGATTATTATTTTTTACTATGTTTTGTTTTATTAACTTTCAGAGATACACAGTGTTATGGAAGTAATAACAGTATGATGTTCGACAGAGTAAAATGGAAAAATAAATTGATTAAAAAAAAGAATTTGTTGTGGTATAAGAGGATTAAAGCACTTTAGGGTGTGCTGTTATGGAATAAAAAAAAACTTTGGAAAACAGTCAGATCAAAAATAGAACATAATTAAATCCCATATTTGGTCCTATTTTCTCTGAAGCCCTGGAGTTAATTGGGCAAATCAAGGGAATAATTGCTCACTATGACAGCAAACCTCCCTCTAATGTGAAGCAATGCTGGAAAATCTGTAGTATCCAGGGTAAAATAAACATTTATTGTTTCATAAGAGCTTTATTATTGCTCATACACATGTATACACTCTATAGCCAGTAGTATTCAGACACCAACCCATCATATCCATATGTACTTGTTTAACATCCCATTCAAAATCCATGGAGTTGGTCTCCCTTTGCTGCTGTAGACTCCACTCTTCCTGGATGGCTTTTCACTAGTTTTTGGAGATTTCTATGTTTGGAACTACACGCATCACTGGTGAGGTGGGAGAATGTTGTTGAGTGAAGAGACCTGGGGTGTTTGGTGGCGTTGAGGTCAGATGTGAGGCTTTCTCAAGTGCTTCCATTCCAACTCTTCCCAGAGTGCTCATTGTGAACATAGATGGGGTTTCATGCTGGAACAGATTTCTAGTGAAGTCAGTTTCGTGCTTTTAACAGATTGGGGAAAGCCACATGCAGTATGGATCCGATATTTACATACTTTTTGCCATATGCATAGTGTATATGGGTGGCACAGTGGTGTGCTGGGTTGCATGTCTGCCTCACAGAAAGAAGGTGCTGGGTTTGAGTCCGGGGTGCTACGAGGGCATTTCTATGTGCAATTTGCCAGTTCTTTCCATGCTTAAGTTGCTTTCTCAGGCTACAATGGTTTCCTCCTACAGTCCAAACAGATCCACATTGGGCTTCTCCAAACTTAAACAGCAGTCGGGAAAATGAATGAATGAATAAGTACACAGGCTATATTTAAACTTGTGGCTTGGTAAAAGATTTTTAATATGTAGTGTTAGGTGATAAAATACATTTTTTTAAATCATTAGATTGTTTCGAGCCTTACTGAGTTTAATGAGTCAATCCTGTTAGGCATTAAATATAAGCAAGGGCTCCAGGATTGACAGGAAACACAGATGTATAGCCTGAAGCAGGCAAATGTTTAGTAGTGATAAGATGACCGGAGCAGACGAGAAAAAGGGCTGTCTCTAATAGAAAAGTACTGATGTGTGTGCTGCGGCAATGAAATGTCAATGAGCCAGGTTTAGAAGCGAGGGCATCCATGCGACCTTTCATGCAAAAACACACACATGCACATTTCTTTTAACTCCCATGTGTTTTACTGATTTCTATTCATTAAATGCAAGTTCTTCTAATAAATGCCTCCATTTCCAGTAATTTCTATCTCAGACTCCACTAAGGCGTCGTTATAAACGGGTGACTGATGCCTCCATGCGGCACCCCGTCATCCTGCTTTAATTATTAGCATAAATAAATAGTGACCTCCAATCGATTCGTCCTAGATCAATGCGTTTATGGCGCAAAGTAAGCTGGGCCTCCCTGACGCATATTGACAGAACGGATAATGGTGCAGACACTGTTACTGAGTCATCTCTCTGGCTGTCTGATGATGTCACGGTCTGTAGCCATATTCTGGCATGCTACGCTAATTTCATTCGTTTCAGATGTCAATAATGCTGGATGTGTTTTAGCCCAAATGCTCCACCAGCTCAGCTAAACCAGAAAAGCCATTAGAGTTTAGAGAATAGTGAAAGAGTCGTCAGTAATTCTCTTCTCAGTGACTCATATGCCGTAATCCTCCTACCACATCCTAACTCCAGGGGATGATGGGAAAGCAATATTAAATAGGGATAAAATTTAGTCTGGAAAGTTTCCATCAAAGGCCTGAGGTAGAAACACTGATAGGAAGAAGGGACCTTGACCCCTTCTGGGTCACATCACAGAAACAGATTATGCATCATTACTTTTTTACAGGGTTAAAGGTCTATACTCCGACAGCCCATTGGTCTGACAGCCCTAACCCTAACCTAACTGAACTGAGTAGGGTTAAACTGATTTAAGCAAAAGTCCTCTTCTTATACGATTAAGGCAGTTGGACCAATGGGCTGTCGGAACATAGAGCCATACACAATTGTGTACTATAAAGGCAAACAGTGTGCCAAGTGTTGAAATAGTGTGAGAGTGAATGAAGACAGGTCATTTTTATGATTACAGCAGCAGGTCTATGGCACATATCCACAGTATCTAAGTGAGATTATGAACTGAAGCCTAGGATATCGATGTATTGATCGACCATTCACTTGATTTCTTAGCAGGTGCAACCAAAACGAATCTTGAACTGTAGTTTTTATAAAAACAAAATGAAATAAGTCTGTTCCACATTTATCCCCTGTTATTTTTCTCCTGTTGTTGACAGTAGGAGCCAACACTTACAATCAACGCCCTGATTTCACCAATAATGAGGGCGGCGAAGACAAAGGTATTTTTTTCCTGTCTTTTCCCCCCTTTTTTGAAGCAGAAAAGAAAAAGTCAACTCCATGAAGCCTGATAAACATGCATGAGAGCAAACCTTTGTATTTTTTCCTTTGGATTTCCCTGATTTCCTACACTAAAGGTGTGTGAAAGCACCTTTTTGCTTTTTTAAACACCCCCTTCCTTTTCTGATTGGCTTAGCACAGAGTCAGAGGACTGTGTAAAAGTTGGGGAAAAAAGGTTCAGCTATGTGAACACAATGCACAATACAGTATAATATACTTAAACACCAAGCAGACGTAACATTAACACCACCTGACTGTCTGTAGCTAGGTAGCCCCACAGCCACACTGTGTGTCCTGACACCTTTCCACCATAGTCAGCGTTACCAGTGTCAGTAGTTAGTGCTACAGTAGCTCTTCTGTTGGATCAGACCAGATATACTAGCCTGTACTACCCAAATTTATCAGTGATGCATCGGCACCTATGACACTCTTGCCTGTTCACTATGTACCAGCAATACCCCACAAGACCTGGTGTTTTGGAGATGAATAAACCCTGATCAGCCATGACATTAAAAATATTATTACCACTGACAGGTGAAGTGAATAACATTGATTATCTCATTACACTGGCACCTGCCAAAGATTTAGATGTATTAGGCAGAACATGAATGCTCAGCTGTCATTGACAAATGACGCTGACAAGGGCCACTTTGTGATGACTAAACTACTGGGTCTGTTCGTCATCACCAAAACTGCAGGTCTTGTGGAGTGTTCCTGGTATGCAGTAGTACGTACCTACCAAATGTGGGCCATGGAATGACACCCAGTGAACTGGCAATAGTGCCCAAGGCTCACTGATGCGCATGAGTTGATGAAGGAAGGCTAGAACGTCTGGTCTGATCCCACAAGAGCTGCTGAAGCACAAACTTTGAAACTGTTCCTGCTGGCTTTATATACAAGAGTCAGAATACACTGTGCTTTGCAGCTGGCTGCATATGGCGTTGCCTAGTCGTAGACGAGTCACGTGGTGTTAATAGTATGGCTGATCGGTGTATATCGTTTTAGAAGTCTGAAAGACAGTCCCTTCCCCTGGTGCTGCAATGTAACATCTCGCTCCACTTAAAATTCTGCATGTTTTTTCTCTTTACCTCCTCAGAGACATTCTGTTGTATTGTTTCCCTCTTTCTTTCATTGCTCGTCGAAGCATGAACACTAACCTGTGTGTTTTGGCGATGGGAATCTGTTCATTCGTAGCTCCTGCCACAATCCGTGCCCTTTAAGCATATTTTCTGTATGTAATATTAACAGCTCGCTCTGCATGGGTCAACTCCTGGATCGTCCACTTTTAGAAAGCAATAGCAGATAGCAGTTGTAGCCAAAATGTAATGCTTTATCGAAAGGATATGGGCTCAGGTTCCAGAACTACCCCAGACATACGTAGAACACCAGTGCATTTGTTCGGATTTTTTGGGTTTCCTGAGAATAAACCTTTACCAAATGTAAATATTCACTGAATGCAGTCTAGTTTTTCTATTTCAGCCCACTACAATGGAGCTTGTTTGCCGAGTATAACCGGCAATGTGGTGACTGAAGGCATGACATGACGATCGGTTGTGTAAATATTTACCTTTGCAAATAGGTTGATTGCTAATGGAAGTCCTGGAGGAGTATATATTATGTCTGGCCTATACCTTTCATGGATGAGTAAGCCAAGCCACAGAAGGCCTTTGTTGTTTTTGCTCACAAAAAAATAGCTACTCTTGAACATCATCTCAGAGTTATTTTTGTACACAGTTTGTGAGTTGTTTTGCCTGCAGAGCTAATAAATGTTGACTGTAATAGAGGAAAATGAAGGCTTCTTGTATCCCATGAGTGTATAACGTTGGATGTCAGTAAACAGATAGAAGCATTAACCATTCCATATTTATGACAAATAGGACATGTAAAGAATAAAACATGAGAGAATCTGCTGTAACAGAAAAATATGTAACTGCAGGAACTGCTTATCATAATCCAGATACTGAAAACTGACTACCGAAATAGAAAGTCCTGATAATGAAGACTTGAAAGATATCACTGTTTTTCCCTGTAAAGTTTATATACTAAAGAAAAAAAAAATATTACTGGTAATTGTTTGCTTTGCAGCTGAACCGCTGTGAGAGCTGCTATCATAGTCAACATCTTCCAACCAATCACGATTAAAAATTGAAAGCGACTATGTGGGTGGCAAGAACGTTCAAGGTTGTAACTTTGGGGCTGACTGAGGTCTTTTTGTGTGGCATTTGCATGTATTTCCAGTGCTTGTGTGGGTTATCTCTGGGTACTCCGGTTTCCTCCCATAGTTCAAAGACATAGTGGCATTTTGGTGTAGTGGATACTATGTGCAGCTCACAGCAAGAAGATCCTAGGTTCGGATACCAGGCATGGCCGTTTCTTGGTGGAGTTATCATGTTCTCCCTGTTCTTGTGTGGGTTTCCTTAGGGTAATCTGGATTCCTCCCGCAGTCCAAAGGCATGCGGATTAGATTAACTGGCTGTTCCAAAATGCCCAAAAAGTGTGTGTTTGCGCTGAGATGGCCTGGCGAACTGTTCACGCTGTACACATCCAGTGTTGGTTGAGACGGGCTCCAGCCTCCCCTAATTATTCCAACCCTAAGTGGATTAAGCGGCTCAGTAAATGAGTGACAGAGAGTGAGTTCAAAGGCATACTATTACAAAAACAAAGCTACTCAAATTTGATGATAGGTGTTATTCTTACTTTGTTGTTTGTCTCCGTGTTAGCCCTGCAATTGATTAGTGAACTGTTTAGGATGCTCCCACCTCTCACCTGAATTTAGCTGGGATGGGCTCCAGATTGCCCCACGACTCCCATATAATTATTTGCCTGCAATGAATATGGAAAGACTTTAGCACCATGAATGGATGGAAATGGTGTCACTTTGTGAAAATTACCCAATATGTGTGGAAATAGCTCAAATGCTAGATAGTTTGGAAAGTTGGATATTTGAAGAACATTTTTTTGTTTGTTTGTTTTCTGTTTTTTGGAAATGGGGTTATGGTGGGTATAGCAGTGATGGCTCAGTGGTTAAGACAGTGGGGCTACTGATCAGAAAGTTTGGGTACAAGCCCCAGTAACACCAAGCTGCCACTACTAGGCCCTTGAGTATTGCTCTTAACCTTCAACTGTTCTGATGAGTCAAAATAAATAAATGAAAAGCTAGGCGCTACAAAATGTAAATAGAATAAAAAGACCCGGAAGCCCTGGACTTAGGTGGTTTATTTTTATTTTATTTTTTGTAAATAAGTAGTACCAGAAAATAGGATTGATTTTTATTAAGACCATTAAAAAATGTAGAGTTTCGCTTGGGTTTCCTCCCACAGTGTAAAGACATGCACGTTAGGCTAACTGGATATTCTGGATTCAATTAACCCTAGGTGTACATGTGAATGGTTGTGTCTGAGCTGCCCTGTGATGGTCTGGCAAGCTGCTCAGAGCTCATATTCTTGGAATTTTTCACCCTACATGTATACTATATATATATATATATATATAAATA
>JBCNYG010000009.1:7211267-7226435 GCA_039654305.1 Porochilus rendahli | reverse complement strand
GGACTGTGGGAGGAAACCGGAGTACCTGGAGGAAACCCACGCAAGCACAGGGAGAACATGCAAACTCCACACAGAAATGCCCGTGCTGTGAATCGAACCCAGGACATTCTTGCTGTGAGGCGGACGTGCTAACCACTACGCCACTGTGCCACCGTATGGTATTCACCAGTTAGGATATACACTGATTAGCCATAACATTTAAACCATTAAGACTACTGTGATATTCATTCATTCGTTTTCTGAACCGCTAAATCCTAATTGGGTCACGGAGAGGCTGGCGCCCATCTCAGCCGGCGAGGGCAGAGTACACCCTGAACAGCTCGTCAGGCCTTCGCAGGGCAGAAACACGCTGAAGGCTATGCAGCTACTCTTGACGAAAATCAGCAATGGTTCTTTTATATGCCTTCCACCATAGACAGTGAGAGACATGGCCTGCATTTGATAACCCAGCACTGGGGGGGACAGCAGTGACAACCCGCCGATAGTGGGGCTTGAACCCAGCACCTTACCACCGGGCCACCACTGCCCCAGATTACTGTGATATAACATGACTATTTGGTTACAGTGCACCTGCCATGGGGTGGGATGTATTAGGCAGAAAGTGAAGAGTCTTGAAGTTAATGTGTTGGAAGCAGGAAAAATGAGCAACTGTAAGGATCTGAGTGACAAGAGCTAAACGACGAGGTGTTCCTGGTATGCACTTGGAAAGTACCTGCCAAAGGTGATCCAATGAAGGACAACCAGTGAAGTGGCAAGAGTGTCAATAATGTCCAAGACTCACTGATGTGTGTCTGGTCTGATCCCACAGAAGAGCTAATGTAGCACAAACCGCTGAAACGGTAAATGTTGGCTATAACAGAAAAGAGCCAGAAGGCACAGCAGCTTGCTGTTTATAAAGCTGTCTAGTCATAGACCATTCAGATGGGGTATAGTTATAGCTGATTGATGCATATTCTACTCTTTTTCAGTTTTACCTAAAATAAAAACACTTTCCCCATCATAGGCCACCGATCAGGAAGGGTGATGACAGGTAAACACATGTTTCCTCTGAGGCCTGCTGACTACATCCTTCGTCACTGCTTGCCTACTAAGCATCAGAGGAAACACATGTATTCACTTAAAGATGCCTAATATTGTCTGGCATCCCTATAATTGACAAAAAATGGAGAAGGAGGCACCCTTCCATAGACAACTTTCTTTATCCTTGCTGAAAGCAATATTAATTTTGGAAGTGATCATAATCAGAAAGAGGTCAGATGACTTTTCAGCAATGCTACGCTTAATGTGCACTTAGATTCCTCTTCTTATCTAATACGAGTGGAAGATAATGTAGTCTTCTGCTGGAACACACCAGCCACAAATTGAACATGTGCATACTGGGAAGCTTGTTTCTGCTCATCGTTGTCCTAAATAGTCTCCACCTGGCTGACCATCTCCTCTAACCTTTCTTTTATTTATTTATTTATTTTTTTGTTGTTCAAAAATGTTTTTTTTTCTTGCACCACTTTGTCTAAACTGTTGTGTCTGTAGAGACTGTTGTGTCTGTTGTGAGTCTGATTATAGCACGAATGTGCAGGTGTACATATGTTCTAAATAAAGCAAACTGTGAGTGTATTGTTTAACCAATTACCAGAACATACCTTCCATTTTTTTACATAGGTTACAATTTAGACCTTGATACCACCTCAGTCAAGCATTTTTAAGACCAAACATATATAAACATTCATTCATTTTCTAAGCCGCTTAATACTAATAAGGGTTGCAGGGAGGTTGGCACCCAACTCAGCCGACTTTGGGCGAGGGCAGGGTACACGCTGGACAGCTCGCCAGGCCATCGCAGGGCCAACACTCACACAACCATTCACACTCACACCCACACCTAGGGGCCGGAGATAAACATGCTTATTGTATAATACAACATTTAATAATCCATTCATTTTCTAAACTGCTTAATGCTACTATGATTCCGGGAAGCTGAAGCCTATCTCGGGTAACTCTGGGTGAAGGTGACACCCTGAACAGCATGCCATGGAAGGGCCAACAAACACTGACAACCATTCACACTCGTACCTAGGGGCTATATGGAATAGGCAGTTAAACTAATGTACATGTCTTTTGGACTGTGGGGTGAAACTGGAGCACCCTGAAGTAAGCCACGCAAACAAGGGGAGAACATGCATCCTCTTACTGTGAGATTGATGTGCTAATCACTACACCATGAATGCCATAATTTTCCTTATAATTCCCATAATTTATATATATATATGTATATAAAACGTGATATAGCCTAGCCATAACGATTCTCATGTCTGTCTCATAGCAAGGTTCTGGGCTCGGCAAGGGCATTTGTGTGTGGAGTTTGTATGTTCTCCTTGTGCTTGTGTGGGTATTCTCTGGGTAAGTGATTTCTTCCCACAGTCCAAAGACATGTACATTACACTAACTGACTGTTCTAAATTTTTCCTAGATGCGAGGGCGAAGCAGTGTGTGTGTTACATTTATATTTACTTTTGCAGCATAGAGTGCTGGATTACTGATCCCAAGGTTGGGGGTTCAAGCCCCACTATCACTGCTGTCCCCCCAGTGCAGCTAACTGGGTTATCACATGCCGGCCAAAAGAACCATTGCTGATTTTCGTCAAGAGGAGGCTGCATAGCGGTCAGCGTGTTTCTGCCCTGCGATGGCCTGGCGAGCTGTCAAGGGTGTACCCCGCCCTCGCCCTGAGTCGGCTGAGACGGGCGCCAGCCTCCCCGCGACCCTAATTAGGAATAAGCGGTTCAGAAAATGAATGAATGAATGAATGAATGACTGCAAACTCCTAAAAACCTACAGATATGAATAGTAACTCATACAAGTGTGCAGTAGTTATATAGTAAATTTTAGTTGCATATCAGGTCAGAAAAACAAAACTAGTTCTTGTGTTTGGATTAAATATATATTTTTCAAAGGATACTTACAGCAAGAGCAGTACTTTAACCTGCCCTGCCTTGCAAATGAAAATCGGACAAACAGGCCTACACTATTTACTGCACTGTAGAGTAGCTTCTTTTAATAACCAGAGCCAACAAAATCCTCAAAAGAATCAAATGTCTGAGGTTTTCAAAATGCATTTAAACCCCAGTAGTTTCCAGCAGGGCACAATTCATGTTCTCTGACTACATGTGCATGTGCAATGGTGCTGAATTTTTCTGGTTTCCTTAGGGCTCTAGGTTTACTATAGAGAGCTTCACTACTGGAGGGCCCATCTCGTTAATGCACTCATGTTGCTTCTAGGTTGAGTTATGAAAGTAGCTAAAAGCCTTTATTTTTTTCATTCACTTTGTTTTTTTTTTTTTTCATCCCTGTGTTGCCTTCGAGAAAGTTATGCCGCAAAGAAAGACCTCGTTTGAAAATTAATGGTTGCGAGAAGGCTCGTTTGAGAATTAGTGAACGAAAGGAACCTGCCTGGAAGTGGCATCTTAATTGGTTTACATGCAGATTGAACGAGAGGCCTGAAGTGTTTGCTTAATGGCTTTATTACAAAGTGACATCAAACTCTCAAACTCAAAGATAGAAGCCTTATGAGATGATATCAATAGCAATGCCAGGATTTGTCCATGGGCCACGTTTGCCTTCTTTGTTGAAGCACAGAAATTCAACTGGCAATCATTTATTTATGATGGCTGGATTTATGGATTTATGAAGCAACTAAAGACCTATGAATTATAGCTTTGCAGATCTCATATTAGTGGTACAACTGTTGCAGTTCTCCAGTATGCCAGTTACTGCTGAACAGGTGGACTGGAAAGCTAGCTATTGCACAACTGAAGCATCGGCAACCTCTGCATGAACAATACCAACCATTTCCATCTGTCCTTTACTAACAGTTTTTGCAATGCTGAAATAGATCTAAAATTCAGATGACCCTACTCTGACTCTCTCTCTCTCCCTTGTTCGGTCCCTTCCTGGCCATATAAAGATGAGTAATGTGTGTGGCGCCATACAGCCCATGGGGGAATATATTATCCCCATCAGGCTGTCCAGGCAATGATGAATGTCCATGGCACAAGTGCTGCAGAGTCACCCCCTGCTCACTCCTTTATTATGACTCTTCTTTCTTGCCTTCTTTCTCATGTAATGCCATCAGAGCGAGGGAGTACAGGAACTGATGACACTGCGACTCAGAGATTCCTCGCCATGCCTTCTTCTACATTTTGCTCTGTAAAAGTCCTTATTTAGAAACAAAAACGCTGTTTGTTGTCTTTACCATCCACCATTTTGGAGTGGCCAAAAATGGACGCCTGGCGATTATACCATTATGTGCCCTTCCTTTCTCCACACTTCTGGGAATAAATTTCCATTCGATTTTGGAGCAGATTCGGTTGTAGGAATCTGTGTTCTTTTAATCACGAACATTACTGAGATCAGGCGAAGTCAGGTGGGGACACCTGGGGTGTCGATTATGTTTCAGTTTAACCCAAAGGCATTACTGGACTTAAGATTAGGGCTCTCTGTAGACCACCTGTGGTTTTTTTTACTCCAACATTGGCAAACCATGTCTTTGTACACAGGGGTGTAGTTGTGTTAAAATAATTTCGTAACTCTTAGTTGCGGTGAAGGGAAATGGCAATGGTATTGCACACAAATACATTCTTGAGACTTCCAACTCACTGTGGGGAAGGATCAAATATGGGTATGGTTGTTGGGTGTCCACATACTTTTGGCCATATTAGTAGTGTATTCATTGCACAAGGAATGGATATGGGTTTCAAATTATGTTAGCTAGTGCAGTAATAGTCAGGCAAAAATGCATCTCGTGCGAGATCTGGGATGTTTATCCGAAATAGCACTTTGACAACTTTATGGATGCACTCCATTCCCTTAATGAGTTTCAAAGGTTCAAAGCCTTGTGGCATGTTTAAATTCCTAGTAGTTAATAAAGCGCTGACTGAATTATTACTCAAGGACTGAAACAGGAGAGACTTGGGGTAATCATTCTTGCTCCACGTTTGCACTTCTCATAACAAAGGTTAAAGATTTGGGTAAAATGAACTGATCTTCGATCAGCGTAATAAAACTCCAGGTTCTGCCGAGCCCTGAGGAACATTTTCACTCAAGGAGACAGAGCCATTATCTCAGCTGAATAAGCGAGTGGGTTGTGATGCTGAAAGTTGTACACTAGCGCAGAACTGCAAAATAGATGCCCTCGCATTAGCGTGCCCGCCTGGCTCCTGTTCAGAACCTGACCAAGATTAATCACCTGTCAACATGGGTTGTTTTCCACTCCCTCTTTCTTTCTCTATCTCACTTCCTTTCTTGCATCCTTAACCTGTTTTTTCTTTCTTCCTTACTCATAATTTCTTCCTGCTATTTGTCATCCTTCCTGGATTGATTTATTTCTTTATTTTTTTTTTTGTGCCTTCTCTTTGGCTCGTGTTTTGTGAATTGGTCCAAAGCTCTTCATTTGCACAGAGGCATCACTGGACTGTGCATTCTCTTCACAGGATAAGGGAATACAATTCTGTGTATGTGTGTGTGTGTGTGTATTAATCTCTCAGGCCTAGAAAAGTCATCTAGAACTGAATGCCATGAATAAATTCAGATGGTGCAGCATACAGATAAAGTAAGAGTGGGTGATATGACCAAAAAAAAAGTTTAAGATTTAAAAAAATATGATAAATATATTATATAAATATAAATGATGGCTAAAACTATCTGTCAGAATGTCTCTGGTAGGACTATTTCTGTACCACAATCAGAAAGAATTCTTCAAATCAATTTTCTTCTTTAAACATAGTGGGACACCCACTTTTAAACACCAACTTGTCAATTCCAACAATAAATCTAGATCAAAATACTTTCTGATTCATTTGTCAAAAATTTATTTTACACTAAATCCGTAAAATGAGCAAAATGGACACAATATATGGTTAGCAGCATACATATATACATAGATAAGCAATTGGTCCACATTAAGCAGAAGCGCAATCCGCCATCGTAAGGCAGTGTGAGTTGGAAGCAAGCATAAAACACAACACGTGTGTTCATATCTGTTTGCGCAAGTCTCAGCTATTTTTGCAGCCTCGTGATCATACACATCATGTAACATACGTCACAGTATAGAGGCACTCTGATAGTATACTGACACTATTAAAAAATGCTTGTACCTCCAAAAGTTTGCATGTTGCTGCGCAGTATGCTGGGCAGTTAAGAGATGTAATATATATATATATGTATGTATATATTACAAGAGCTGTAAAAGTTATTTCAGAAAGCTGTCAACTGTTTCTGAACAAAATTGAGACTATGCATACATCAAAGTTTCCTTTGCAGTTATGTGATATAACAATAATGAAAGCTGCCTTAATTAATGCTTATATACTATTAAATAAATATAAACATGATAACAAATACTGATTCATTAAAAATGTGACCTATATGTATGTATTTACCAATAAATTATCAGTATTGGTTATATTGGCAATGGTTCAATAGAGGATTAATAATGGTTTGGTTTTTTAATTGCTCAGGCATGCTTCATCTCAAGCTTCATTGAAATTACGAAGTTAGCCTTATTTCTATCAGTCATATTTGCTGATATAACTATATCATGAGAAAAAGTCAGAATGATTAACACATTTTAACTATAAATAATTGCTTTATTTTCACATTACAAACAATATTGTAACAATTTTTTGGTGGCCCTAAAAACTTTAACTAAAACTTAAACCTACAACTTTGAAGATCTGTTTTTGTTTTTGTTTTTTTACTTTGAAGCAACCAGATATGACAAAATAACAGAAAACTTTAGCACGCATCATTATTTACCCCCTAAAGTCAGTACTTTGTAGAGCCACCGTATGCACAATTACAGCTGCAAATTGCTGTGGATGAGCTTGCCACATCTTGCCACTGGGATTTTTGCAAAATTTTTGCCTCCTTCATGTTGGGTGGTTTCTGCTTGTGAACAGTGACCTTAAAATCTGACCACAGATTCTCAATTGGACTGAGGTCTGGGCTTTGACTAGGCTAATCCAACATTTAAATGTTTCCCCTTAAACAACTTGAGTGTTGCTTTAGCAGTATGCTTTGGGTCATTGTCCTGCCGGAAGGTGAACCTCCGTCCCAAATAACCAAAAAATAAAATTCAGATAAAAAAACATTGAAATTACAGGTTGTATGTATCATATATATATATACATTGCTTACTTTACGACGCACGGCAAGCCAATGATGTGCCTCGCAAACGTATAGTGCGCGTTATGTGTCAATGTGTATATATGTATGGTTAGCAGACTTGATTGTTAAGCTAAGCTAATATAGGGCAGAGGTGACTTAGTGGTTAAGGTGATGGGTTACTGAATCAAAGGTCAGTGGTTCAATCCCCACTATCACCACTGTTGGGCCCTTGAGCTAGGGCCTTAATTGTTAGTCACTCTGGATAACAGCGTCTGCCAAATGCTGTAAGTGTAATGTTGTAGCTCTTGTGTTGCATTGATCAACAATCCGTTAGCAAAACATTAGTCATCATAACTGTATAAATTCTAAAAATGTATACAAAGAGTCTGACATAAGAAAGTACTGTAAAAAGTACTTTTTACAGCTTTAATTTATCTAAAAAAAAGTTTCATCTCCCTAAGCAATTGTGCTAGCCTTTTGAAACAGCATTGTTAGCCAGTTAATGAGATGAAAATGCTAGTTTAATATTGTTGCTGTAAGTGGCCATTATGATAAAATTATAATCGCATAAGATACATAAATCTGATTTATGTAGTCTAGCTCCACATCTGCATGAAAATCTATTGCATGCAATGCAACAGCAATAATATAGTAGCTGTTTTATTTGATATAAGATTAGAAATGCTAGATTATCATCAGATAAGTATATACGTGCTCAATTGTAGTTTCAAATGTAAAGTTCAATGATCTCTTCAAGGAACAATGTATTATTTCTTGGTAGACTACATGTTAGCTTTACCCGGAATGACTAGCAGGCTATTTGGTATACCAAAATAATTCTACAAACACAAAAAAGTGCATGCCGAGGGCAGGAACAACATCAACACACACACACACGCCGACTCACATGCTACACGTTGCTATAAGCTAGCCACGATCATAACCCTCTCCTGATGGTATTTGCTCTCATTCGATCTGACATTTAGCACAGGCCTGAGGAGGCCTTATAGTGGGCGAGTACATAAGCTTCAGTAATCAGGAGAAGTCTCCACAGGCGCATAGCCTGTTCATCATCTGACAAACTTATTTCATCATCCAGTCCTATCTCCAACATCTACTTTCCACTGACTTTGTTCTCTTTTTGGGAGTTTTCAGTTTCCCATAATGCTCAGCTGTAGGCATTGACTTGGAAAAGCAGTCGGTAATGATCATGGAGCCTGTTGGCTATTTGTGGAATGATACCTGTGTCTAGTGTCTTACCAACCCATTCATTTATAATTAGCTGCTTCTTCAAGTTTTCTAATCAGCTGTTATAATCGGGGCAGAAGAGAGTCACAGATAGAACCCTCATCTGAACAAATGATGACCTTCGGCGAGCTTCATTGCACATCTTTTTGTGCGTTCGCTGTTTGGTTCAAATGGAGCTCTGACTGAGCTAATGGTGGAATTAAAATGCTAATGAGATGTTGGTATTTGAGGTAAAACTCTCTTGTTTCATTAACCCATCGGTATCAAACTACAAAGCGTGAGAAATAGGACAAATATATAATTGGGTGACTCCATGATTTTTATCTAAAGGTAAAGACAATTTAAACAACCTACTTGATTGTTGCGGATAAATAATTTGGGTGTTGATACAATTAACAATGTTTCTCCGGCAATATAAGGACATGCACATTAGCCTAGCCGGCTGCTCCAAATTGCCCGTAACTTTGAATGTAATTGTGAATGGTTGAGTGTGTGTGTCGCCCTGCAATGGCCCAGAATCGGCTCGGAAGGGCTCCAGCCTCCGTGTACCCTAATAAAGGATATAGGGTTTTAGAGTAATGAAATGAAATGGAATGAATGCTAACTAGCTCCCATTTTGTGCATTTGCTTTTTTGTTTGTTTGTTTGTTTGTTTGTTTCTTGTTTTTTATTTTTTTAAATGGCCTTGTTAAATGGCCTTATTAAAATAAATAAAAATAACATAAAAGCTACATGACACCACCATCATGGAATCACCTAGATATATTAATGATCTCCACCTAGAATAACCATACTCCAAATTATTTTACTAATGGAAGATAGAGCTAGTCAGATATTATGCACTTTGTTCTAAAGATGGAAATTTCCAGGGACCACCCTGTACAATATTGTTGACTGATCAATGTCAATTTGTATTGCGATTTGATTTATTTCCCAATTCAGTATTACAATTTTCCTTTTTTTTTGGTTAATTTTTTTTTTAATCTTAACCCATGTAAAAGAAAGTTTGTTCATTGTTATTTATATAAAAAGTCAGCAAATAATTTGCTCCTACCGCACAGGATCCAGTGCTGCCTGCCAATATAGAAATAGTTTACAGTGTGCCAGCTGTTGGATTATAGGGAAAGGACAACATTTCACCACCTTGAATGTAAGCATATGAATTAATCATTGATAACAAAAAAAAATAATAATTGTGATATATAATTGAATGTGAACTTCATTTTTTCATGTTCTTACTATGTACTGTTCAGTATTAAGTCATATCAATGAGACTTTTTTGGGGGGGGGGGTGTTAGGAAAAATCCATGTGAACTATGTTTAAATGTATATATTTTTTAGAAGATTTGAAATTTTTAAGAAACTTCTCAGAGTTGCAAATTATAAATGCTGTGATTCCAGACATAGGCGTTTGGTTGAACATTTTTTGTGCTTTCATGTTTTTAAACTATAATTTAAAAATAACAATAGAAGTTCTTAGCTGTCATAAACTCAACATTAGCTTTATCCTTTGGTGATTAGCTTACACTTATGGATTATTAACTACCACTCATAACCATGACTGACCTCATCATAGCCGAGAAAGACTTTCTCTTTAATATTCCAAGCATTTATTTTCATGTTTATTTTTTTCTCTTTTCCAGACATCCATGATGAGAACGGTCTGAGGCCTGTCATGGTGTACATTCATGGTGGATCTTACATGGAAGGAACAGGCAACATGATTGACGGCAGCATCCTGGCCAGCTATGGAAATGTCATTGTGATTACCATTAACTACAGACTGGGAGTGTTGGGTAAGTCCAGCTGTTTGTTTTTTGATATGATTTTAGCTTTGGATGAACAATCATCCTTCTGAGTGAACATCAGGTCACTATTAGCAAGAACTGCTATTACTAGCATTTGTATATGGGAGGCGAGGGTGCTTCACTGTTTTGCCCAACAGCTTAAAGTGTTCAGGATACAACACACATGTACAACTAATGAACTACCTAGCTTAACATGGAGGACAGTAAACTGACCACAGCATGCTGTGTCATTGTTTTTTTAGCCGTGGCGGATTTCTCACCTGCACGTTTACAATGCCGGTATCCTGTGTGTATTTTAGAACTAATGGTGGACATGCTGACTATCAGAAACACCGATGGGGACAGAGAGCCATTGCAGGGAGCCATTTAAATGCAATAAGACTATTACTGAATAACATGCACTCTAAAAAACAAAGAACATTTCTCACATTTTTAGATTTATTATTAGATACATGTATACTGTAACATCATCAGTCACAACAATATGTGACAGATAAAGAAAAGTGTTGCAGTTTAACTCTTTGTGTAGCGTTCAGTATAGAGGTTGTTTTACTCTAGCAAGCCTATTGCATTGTAAATAAATTGCATACCAAAGCTATGAGAATGCCAATATATACTTTATTAAGTAAATTCTTAATCCATTTTTCACATTCCTAATGTCATTATGTAAAGGGTCACGCTATGAACTGTGTGTATTCCATGGAGAATTCTCACATTTCCCAAAAAGAGTGAAAAATATTAAAATAGCAGATATTTTTTCTTCGTTTCTGTCATGCTTCGAAGGAGCTGCTCTGCTTACCATTTGTTATCGGCTGGAGCTGTCGGCAGAGCTCCCTATATTTAGTTGCGCTGGAGCCAAGGGGAAAGGTGTTCTGGAAAAAGTGTACGCTGCAGGGAAATGGAGGATAGAGAGAGCTGAAGGCCTCGTTAACGTTGTTCATGCTCTGATTTCCTGACAACACTGAGCGTTGGAGTCGATCAAGACCGTGTCCCAAATGCACACCATCCTCACTCTTCTTTAGGAAATGCCTGGCTTTATTGTTTTGGTGATTGGTGTAGGAGCCCATTCATTTCAGTGTGCAGAACAGTTCAGCTCATCAAAAAATTATTAGTTTGCACCACATTGCATATTTTTTTTAGTTTTAATTTTTTGGTTTTCCTTGATATTTTCCCCAAATGTAGTTATTGTCAGTTGGAGCCCACCAGACAGCTCTCCCTTATCGCACAGCAATTACAAATCTAGTAGGGGAAAAGGCTATTACATGCTTCCTCTTAGGCATTTCACTCTAGCCAACTGAATCTTTTTAACAGGGAGGAGAAAACGCTATCTGCCCACTTCTCTAAGAATAAGTTCACAGACACACAGGATTGCCTAGGATCTACTGGCTGGCCATAAAAATAAATAAATAAACAAAAAATTGCAATGTGTCTGGAAATTGTTGGAATGCCATTGAGAGCAGCACGTGATCACTGTGGCATTGTTTAGGTAAGCTCAAGCAACATCACTTATGTATTGCCATCCAGATTTGGGATTATTTTTCATTGAAATCTTGACTTAAAGACGGGAAAACTGAACCGCTCCATAAAGTCTTCTCCTGCACATCCCTACAACTTAAAAAACGGTTAAGGTCAGGACTCTGTGGTATCAGTTTATGTATGAAAATGATTCCTCATGCTCCCTGAACCACTCTTTCTTTTTATTTTATATCTGTGAAACCACAGAGAAAAAAGGCTGTTGATGTGATAACCTGCTCTCACTCCTGCACATTCAAGGCCATCAGCTGACTTCATTTTATCACCATATAATGTTGCTGAGGCTGGACCTGACCAGATGAAGCAACAATGCCATGGCAGTTACGTGCTGTAATCAAGGCTAAAGGTGGTACAACAAAATATTTGAATGCAAAATGAATGAAAATAAAAAATTATTTATTTTATGAAATAGTGGAATTCTATCCATTTTTTTATCCATTTGCAGTTACATTATTATTGTAAGGTGTGCTATAGAATACGTTACAGTCGCTGTAAACAGTCACTTTGGTTTAAGTGTAATAAAAAGCAGACAAACCACTAAAATGCAGCGTCATCCATCCTTACACCTTCCCATGCTGAAAAACATTGGTAAAACTTTGCTGTAGGCTTTACCCAAAAATAAACAACTCATAACTGAAATGTTGTCTTTGTTTAAATAGCAGTCATATTTAAATGTGTTCAAGCAAATTGTTCACCGTACAAGTAGTTGTGAACCAGTCGTTATGATATGAACCATGATGGAATGTTTTAAAATGAGCATATTGATATAAACCTGGGTCTTTTTTTTTTTCTGCAAAATACGTTATAAACTAATAGTCACAAACCCTCTGCCTGGTGATATACTGTTCCTTTCTGTAGGTTTGATCTCCAAACAAAGTCTAACACTCCTCTTTTTTCTTCATCTTGAACTTCCTGAACTTGAAAGTCAATGGTTGGGTGATGAAGTGGACATGATTAGGGTTGAAGTCTTCAGGGAAGCATATCTTCAGGAACATGGTTGGTGGCCACTGGAATAACCTATTAGATAGCTGTGCTTGTGATGGCTCGACTGCTTTCCATTTACATTCATCTTGTCATAGCAGCAAGGTCAAAAGCTCCCGCCAATTCCCACCATCCTTCATATCTGTCACTGTTAGTCAAATGCTGGAGGTATTCATCTTTGCCCTCCAAAAAGCTTCCTTTCCTCCTAAACTTTTAAAAGTTTGCTGGAAGTTTGCATAAACCATCCATTAATGTGAGGATGTCACCAGAGCAGTCAGCAACTATGAGCTCCATAGCCTCAGTAAAGTATATTAATTTAAATCATGGTGAATATATTGCTTTTAACATCATGCGTTGGAAGAGCACATCAAGAGATATGGATTTTTTCTTTTTCTAAATTCTGTGTGGAGTCCGCATGCTCTCGTCATGCTTGGGTGGGTTTCCTCCAGGTACTCCAGTTTCCTCCCACAGTTTAAAGACATGCACCACAGGCTAACTGGTTGCTCCAAAATCACTCTAAGGTATGGATGTGAATGGTCGTGTGTGTGTGTTGACCTTGAGATTGTCTGGAAAGCTGTTCAGGGTGGGGTGTACCCTGCCTTTGGCCAGAGTAATATTAGTAAGCGGTTCGGAAAGTGAGAGCATGTGTGTTCAACAGATTGCAAAATTTTAAATTTAAACTGTTGGTTCTGGAATGTTTGGGTCCATCTAGCCAATCTCGTTTATTCTGTGATGAGTGTGGTCATTTTCAGGATGATCCTGCCCCCATTCACTGTGCGTGAGGGCTCAGCAAATGAATTTATAAGGATGAAAATTATGTAAATTAAACGCCATGGCCTGAACTAGACCGCAGTCATACTGATTTCAATCATACTGAACACCACTCAGAAAACCCTCGTTGATTTCTGTTGAAATATGACTCGGAGGGGTTGGGCTCCATGTTGGACATTGCATCATTGATACTTTGGAGCTGGTACTAATTTTATATCTGGGGCAGGGGCATTCAGGACACCTTTGACTATTCCTGGTGGTTTCCAGTGGTTTCCACTATAATCAAAAGTTTCCCGCTGTTGCCTCTATATTGCTTCTTGTTATCAGTGTTGTTTGGAAATTAATAAATTAGGTTAGTATTAAGGGCGACATGGTGGTGTAGTGGTTAGCATGTCCGCCTCGCAGCAAGAAGGTCCTGGGTTTCTGTGTCTAGTCTGCATGGGTTTCCTCTGTCTACTCTGTTTTCCTTCCTCAATCCAAAGACTTTAACATTTGGCTAAATGTCTGTTCCAAACTGCACATAGGTGTGGATGTGAAGGTGAATAGTTTTGTGTGTGTTTTGTCTGCCTTTGCCCCGTGTAGGATTAAACGGTTCAGCAAATAAGTGAGTGAGTGAGGTTAGATACATTCAGCTCCTTTGAACAGTGTGACTCCTTTTTCATCTTGAAATGTTTCCTTTGCACAGGAAGTGTACCAGAGCCAAAAGAACGTTATAAAAATGCACTACCTTCTGATTCGGGTTGGATACAAAAACCTTTTCACCCCTGACACATTTCTACACAAACTTAAGAAAACTCTATAGCAATATGGTGCAAAAAGCACTCGAGTTTATTTTCAAACAGCAAAAACTACCAGAAATAGCAGAAGAAGTCCCAAATGGCTGAACACCCATAGGACTGAGATGTTACATAGCGCTTATTAACAACATCAATTGAGGGAATATGTTTTGTTATGTTATAAAACTTGTGCTTCCAGGATGCATTGATGTTGTTCTGGGGCTTGAACACCTCACTAGAGGTCCCAACAAAATCCCTGGATAGGACTTAAACTGTACAAAGGAGCCATTTTGTGTGTGATGAGAGCCTGCTGTCCTTCTTTAGTCCTGGACTGGCAGTGGAAGCACATTTCACCTTTGAAGATGAATCCGTAGTACATCAGAAGAATATTAGTGACAGGATGTGTTCTGTGTGTGTGTGTGTGTGTGTGTGTGTGTGTGTGTGTGTGTGTGTGTGTATATGTGTGTGTGTGTGTGAGTGAACAATCTGCTGTGTGTTTGGAGATGGTTCAGCTGTACCAATGAGATGTACATAAGGCCTCAGTTGTTATTAAACCCTGAACATTTCAATTAATCATTTCTCCCACATGTACACAATTCTTAGGGTTAACATACAGATCAGCGTCACGTTTTCTACCAATACGATTAAAGTGTCTAATATGGGCACATCTGATTGCATAGCTTCAGAGACATGGTAGCTGGTGGTTGTGATAGATCAAATGTAACAGGGCATTGTGCGCGTATGTGTGCGTGTGTGTGTGTGTGTGTGTGTGTGTGTGTGTGATCCCATTGCTTTCTATAAGACAACGCCATCTGTGCAGCAGAGTGTTTAGGACGAGCTCAACTGAGACATGTCACCAGCACATGCCTCTCTCTCTCTCTCTCTCTCTCTCTC
>JBCNYG010000009.1:7198389-7211124 GCA_039654305.1 Porochilus rendahli | reverse complement strand
CTCTCTCTCTCTCTCTCTCTCTCTCTCTCTCTCTCTCTCTCTCTCTCTCTCTCTCTCTCTCTCTCTCTCTTGTTATACACAGATGTGAGCAGTCTACGGATGGCTCTTACACAGAGCAGCATGTGTCTGTTTCTGGACTGTGGAAAATTTTGCTTGAGTAACACTGTACAGAATAATGAAAACAGCTGGTTAGAAAAAGTAATTTATATTTGTTAATATTATTTATTTATGTATGATTGTTTTATTATTATTTTTATATATGCATACCAAGCTCAAGAGCTTTGTATTTGCAGCTTTAGTCATTGTACTGCTCTTGTATAGTAATTTTAGTGCCACTTAGACAATTTTATGTTTAATGATGTTTTAAAAGCACTGCAGTTTCTCACCCAAACCGCTTAATCCTACCAGGGTGGTGGGGAGGCTGGTGACTGTCTCAGCCGACACTGGACGAAGGCGGAGTACACCCTGTACAGCTCACCAGGCTATTGCAGGGCAACACACAACCATTCACATTCACACCTAGAGTCAATTAGCCTAATGTGGATGTCTTTGGACCGTTGGAGGACACCGGAGTACCCAGGGGAAACCCACACAAGCACGGGGAGAACATGCAAACTTCACACAGAAACGCCCGAGCTATGGAATTTGAACCGAGGACCTTTTTGCTGTGAGGCAGACATGCTAACCACTACGCCACCGTGCCACTTCTTTTATTATTTATCATTAAATGAACCCTATTAATTACTGTAGAAATTACATTCCAGTGTAAACCGTTTGGTCTGTCTCTTATACCACAGCAAATTGATAGATTTTTGTTGTTGTTGTTGTTGTTGTTTATTTGTTTGTTTAAGAGTAACACATGATTTTATCCATTTATGGTTATAAACACTTTGAGAATTCTATTCCCTTTCTTTTGTTTCTTCCTCACAATCTACCCAGTTCATGCACTACACATCCCAGCATACTCTGCAACGCTCTCAGTCACGTGACTTCTAGCTTCCACAACACATGATCCTAGTATACCTCTTATCCCTCCCAACTGACTACTGCCACACTTTCACACGGTCATATGAAAAAGGATTGCTCATGTGTTTACCAGTGATTACCAAGCCACTTTCCAGTCTTCTCATTTTGACCTTGAACTTTGCCCTGCTTACCATTCCCCTGCGGTTGTGTATGAACTGTGCCTGCATTACGGCTGTGATCTGTGTCCTGCCTTTGACTATGGGCTCCAACTGGTTTGGATACCTCTGCCTGGCTTTCATTAAAAAAGGAGTATTTTATGCACATCCTCTCTGCTTGTTGTTGTTTTGTAGGATGACACATTTTATTAATGATGTGAATAAAAATGGAATTTATTTACATTAATACATTTGAATAATTAAAAATTAATAAAATTATGTATATAAATGAATAAATAAAATGATTTATGCTAGTTATGCACTTAGAAGACAGAATTATTTTGATTTTGTGTGGAATGTGGATTCATTTGCCTAAAATGGCATCTCATCTTATGCGAAGTAGGCATTGGCTGTAAAGTGCTAGGGCACATAAATCTCAAGATCCACTAGGCTACCCTACACTTCTCCACTGCTGAATTTAGAAGTGTGTCATTGGGTCTGCTGGGCTTCTGATTCCCCAGAGAGGAAAAGGTTGAGTAGAGAAGGACAGACAAAGCTCATGGGATTTTAGTCCTGTCAGGAAGAGAGAGAGAGAGTTAGAGAGAGAGAGAGAGAGAGAGAGAGAGAGAGAGAGAGAGAGAGAGAGAGGGAGAGAGAGAGAGAGAGAGAGAGAGAGAGAGAGAGAGAGAGAGAGAGAGAGCGAGAGAGGGAGAGGGAGAGGTAAGAACAAGATGGGATTTTAGTATCATTTAGTGCATAGCCATGTGATTGACACCTGGCACCTTTCTTCTCCTCTTATCGTTCCTCTTAAGTTAGTGTCAAACTGTATGTGCAAGTGGTGTGGGTGTCAATGAGCTGCGAGGCAGAGTGGTGGTTACATGGTTGCTTTAATGACCCCCTGTCTCTCAAAAATGAGATTGAAGGGTGATGCGATACAGGACGAACTGAAGAAACAGAGCATGAGAAAGACGAGGACAGAAGTGGCAAGCAGGAGATAAAGACGGGTAATAACCATATATAGCAGAGTTGAGAGTGTGGGAGAGAAGGCGTAAGAGTGGATGGGTTTCCATTCAGAGGAAACGTGTTGAAGACAGGTGTTGAGTTTCAATATAAATTGAATGTGAGTGATGACATCAGAAAAGGTAAAAAAAGTACCACAGAGTAAAGAAAGTAAGATATTTACTAAGATGTATAGACTATGAATCTTATGCTAGATGGTTATAGATGATTAATTGGTAGATAGATAGACCCTTGCATGACACCTTTATTTCTTTCCTACATTTTGTTTGCAGGATCATTCAGAAGTAAAAAAGTAAATAACTTTGGGGTGTGCGGTTATAGGGAAAAAAGTAATCAGTAAAAATGGTGTTCTGAGAGATAAAGCAGAGTTACTGTTACCACCTGGATATGGATAATTATCTCTGCAAAGGAGGTTATGTTTTACCCTTAGTTTGTGTGTTTGTTTGTTAGCAGGATTGAAAATAAAATAAAATAAAATAAAAAAAATCATGAAATTTCTACCATTTCTACTTTGGACAACAAAGCCTCCATCAGATTTTGGAGATCAACCAGATCAAATACTGGATCCAGGAATTTTTAAAAGATTTGTTAACATTTTGAAATAGAAAGATTTTTGTCATTTAATTTATGTACGACTTCTAGGCTTGGTGGAGGTTTGTGCTCTCTCACTGCACATTTTCTTTATGTCTTTGTTGCTTTTTTAAATACTATAATGTGAATTGATGCCCTGCGATGGCCTGGCAAGCTGTCCAGGGTGTACTCTTCCTTCGCCCAGAGTCGGCTGAGATGGGCGCCAGCCTCTCCGCGACCCTAATTAGGATTGAGCTGTTCCGAAAATGAATGAATAAATGAATATGGACCTATAGATCATGTTGTGGAGCCTCAACTTACTTCCTGGTATCACTTATGTAATAATGGCTATTTGCTTATTTTATCTTGACATTAATAAGAACATAAAAATGCATCTTGTTGCCACAAAAATAACAAACAGAATTTCAGATTTAAAGTGGCAGGTACAAAAAAACTTCATCATGACTAAACCATACATTAAATAATATTAAGTAATGCATTTACAATCTGTTTACTGTTAGACTGATTATGTGGAACATCTGCCATAAAAAAAGGTAATATATTAAAAACAATGCGTAAATATTAACTTTTGCAGCCAGCACTATACTGTCAAAGCTGCTGTTGGAAAAAATTAATCAAGCAAACAGCTTTGCGAATTCAGTAGCCCTGTGTAATAACAGAGTTTAAAGTACACTTTATCAGCTAATTTGATTGGACGAGAATGTTCCAAGAGTGCTGACATGTAGTGTTACAACAGTGGTTCAATGTTTAAATCAGTCGCTGTGTAAAATTCCCAATCAAGCAATAGTTTGTTCCATTGAAACATTTACTACTCTCACTACAGGTCATTAATCAGGCATTTAGTCAATCTGTTTGTTCAGCTGGGGCTTTTTAAAAATTGAATTTTAGTTTTGGGAACTGTTCTCATTGAGGCTGCAGTATTATAAAATAACCAACGCGTGGCCATATTTTGTCTGGTGGCTTGGCTACTCAGTATTCAGTTCTTGTTTATAAAACTGTTAAATGCAATACAACACAACCTAGGGTGCTATCATATTAAATACCAGCATGTTTGTGATTACCTGCAGCCTCATGCCTACCACTGAATCATATTCTTATGTCAATAATGCAACAGGCAAATCTAGCTCACTGATTTACATAGATATGAGGCATTCCAGGAGTGCTCATACTCAGTGTAACAGGATATATTTTATATAACTTGTATGCTTGTGTGGGTTTCCTCCAATAACTCTGGTTTCCTGTGTTCGAGTAATTTGAATTCATTTTTCAGTATTGAAAATTTTAATGTTTAAAAATGCATGTTCATGAGTAAATAAAGCTCTCGTTTAAACATAGGCAAATTTATTAGCTATGATTTTATATATGTACTGTATACCATGGAAGAATGCTTTGTAGAATGCATGTAATGCAGTGCTTCTCAAGCTACTGAAGGCTAAAAGGGGTCATTTTGTAAAAACAAGATGTTTACATGACCAAATAGCCTGATCGTGTACTGCAGGTTGCAGTGTTATGTGACATTAATGTGAAGATGTGAGCAGGTTCTCTCTCTCTCTCTCTCTCTCTCTCTCTCTCTCTCTCTCTCAACTCCCCTTCTGGCGCTCTACTCCTAATTTAGTGACTAGCTTCAAGGAATGTTCAGGGCTCTTGGAAAGCAGGTCAGCATATTTTGGTTTTAAACCCCACGTGGCAAGCGAGCTACATGCACTTCCTGTAGGCTCCTACAGGCTCATCTGTGGTGAGCAGAAAAGCAAAAGGTTTTTTTTTATGGTGAAAAAAAAGCCCTCATTGACAAGATAAATGGAGCGACATCTTCTCTCTCAGTGCTTTTGACAACACGTGCCTCTCCTGTGATTTCAATAATAAAGCAAATCAGCAACGTCTCAGGCTCTAAAAGCTCTGCCGCTGCAAAAGGGTCTTACAACAGTGGCAACCTAAATGATCAGCAATCAGATTTTGATTTTGTAAATGCATTTTGGTTGTTGGTGGTTTGCTTTATTTTTGTAGCCACGATGAAATAAGAAATTAATTCTTAGTAGCAAGTGGTATATAAGTATCTGTATAATATATGCAGAACCCAAGTGAGTAGCACAGTTTTTCATTTCATCAGTTTGTGGTTTTTAAGACATTATATTGTAATGTGAAAAGACAGATATGAAACATGTGCACATAGTCTGCAACACTATATACATATAGTAAGTAATGTCTTCTTGGCCGTGAAGTGTTCTGTCTGTAAATTTCTGGAATAAAAATCTCTATGGCTCCATTCAATAAGCACGATAGTACTGTACAATGAATAGCTGTATTATATTCACAAACAAAGCCTGTGCTATAAACAAGTCAACATTTTATATATAGGTATGTGGAAAAAAATGAGTACATCTCATGAAAATTATCTATTTTTTTTGTACAATATATTTGAACAAGTAAGCATTTCACCTTCTTTTAATGCAGTGCATGCAGATCAAAGTATTATGCTCTGAAAAAAAAGTATTTTTAGTCATTTTTAAGACAAAAATATCAATAGTAATAATAATAATGCTCTCTTGAAAAAGTAAACACAGCTTTGGCCTCAGATGCTCGTATTGCCCCCTTTAGCAGAAATAACTTCTTGTGGGCGTTTTGCATAATCATCCACCAGACTGACGTTGGACCACTCTTCCATCAGTTGTAAGATGTCTCAGAGTTTTTTTGCATGTATTGCCCTTTTCAAAATGCTTCACAATTTATTAAGGTTCAAATATGAACCTTGATTAAACCATTTAATTTCTTCCTTTTGTGCCATTCCTTGGTGAAATAACTAGTGTTTGAAAGGTCCAACTCCAAGTCAACTTCATTTGAGATCGTCTTGAAGCTCACGCTGATATGATGCAGAATTCAAGGTTAAATCAATCACTGCAATCTCTACAATTAAATATTAACATTTCCAGCAACATGTTAACTAGTTTGGATACATTTCTTCTTCTTTCCACACATGTACTGTTTCTGTGGCCAACCAATGCTGTCTTTAATTCATCTGTCGAAAAAGTATGTTCCGAGACGTCTTGCTGTTGTCTATGTGGTCATTTCAAACTGTAGCCTTGCTTTAATGTTCTGTTTGGTGAGCAAAGGCTTTTTCCTGGTATGCCTTTGATGCAGGTCAAATTCATCCAATCTGTTTTTGGTTGTAGACACGGACTTTCACATTAACACTTGCAAGAGTTGCCCTTTATACATTTTTATGTTCCTGAAAATATCTTTACACATCAAATGGTCTGCTTTACTTTCAACATGTACAACCTTTTGGGGGGGAGGGGGGGGGATTGAATTGTGATGATCTCAAGGGAACTTGGTGGATTGTGCTGATTGTAAAAAATTCTGCAGCGATTATAATGTTTTATTATGGATTTATGCCAATCGTAATAGAACGTGGGAATCGTAGAAGACCCCAGTAGAGCTTAACAGACTTTAACAGGGTGTAACAGACTTTGATGTGACATTGTAGGGGATCGTGAAAAACTTGGTAACACAATTGCTTTAAGTTTCATCTTTTGGATGCCCCCTTGCCTCCTTTTTATACCCCACTCATGATACAAACGTGTTCATTGTGCTCCAGGGTTAATGGCATCTTATCTAGAACACCTGATTCTTATTTTATGAACTTAAAGGTCCAGTCTTACATAGGATATGAGTAGGATAAGGATATTAAATATGTTAAATCTTACCTGCTAGGCAAGATAAAATCATTATAACAAGAAAGTGTGTAGATAAAATGAAATAAATTCAGTTTTTTTTGAGCAAGCAGCATTAGCTCTCCCAAACGCAGCAAATGTGGTGACGTGATCTGCTACGTCAGAAACTGGTCTCACAGGTTTGTTAACAGCATGCAAGCATAAAGCCTCGGAGCCCTCGTCAGTTTCTAGTCAATTTAACGACCGTTGGAACGATATCAGTGAACCTGACATGGATAGACATGATTTAGGGAATGTTTTATTCCATATGAACCCCTGGGGGGAAGGTTTGGGGTCATGTTTCAGTGAAGAGGATTAAGAGGACAGTGTAGAGCGTCTCGGAAACACTGCATGGGGAGCATCAGATTTCAACCCCATATTGTTTAACTTAATTATACACGAACCAATGTATGTAAATATATCACATTGCACCACTGTGTATAAATATAGAGTGTATTTATATCTACTCAAGCATCTATAACAATTAGTAGCTACATAAAGGGTGCAGTTCAATGTATATATTATAAATATTAAACTTTTTATTCTTATATTTTAGATGCATGTATAAATGCATGGTACAGCTCATTACAAAGTAATTTAATAAACCATGAGATATTAACTAACCTTAAGATTTCTTATTAATGTAAAAGACACTTGTGGAGCATGTCAGTCGTTTCCACAAACGGGGCAGAATCGACTTAGAAGCCTTTATTTATACACTGTATGTATATCCGAATCAGTGAATCAAGTCTTCTTGGAGTCGGTTCCAAGCTCGCCCGTACGTTGTGGTTGTTATTTGGGAATACAGTCCTCTCGCAGGAACTTTATAAAGCATAATCCATCCTCGGCGGACTTTCTACAAAATTCCATTGAGCATATGTCTCTGGTTTTCCATTTTTTGCATGCGTGAAGACCGCTTTCAGCCATACAGGACATGTTTTTACTTTTGTCAAGTCCACTGTGTGACATTTCACGTACCATGTGACCTGGTTTAGTCTGTTTGGAAGCCGTGGATAAATGATGGAACTGAAAGGTTTAATTTATTAAGTCACCATGAACTATTAGCAACAAAAACTGGACCTTTAAGGGTATGTATAATGTATGAGTGTAAAAAAAATTATATACGATTTAAATGCATTTTTAAACATAAGTGTATATTTTGTAACACCTAAACGTGAAGAGTACATTAGGGGAAACTCGAAAAATTTGAATATCAGGAAAAAGATCATTTACTTCAGTAATTAAACTTAAAAGGTGAAACTAATATATAGACTCATTACTTGCAAAGTGAATTATTTAAGCCTTTATTTTTTATACTTTGATGATGTAACTTAGAGCTTATGAAAACCCCAAATACAAAATCTCAGAATATCACATGAAATCAATTAAAAAACGATTTTGATTACAGAAATTTCAGCCCAGTATAATTATTCATGTATACGCAGTACTTAGTTTGGGCCCTTTTTCATGAATCACTGCCTCAGTGCAGCGTGGCGTGGATGCTATGAGCCTGTGGCACTGCTGAGGTGTTATTCATAATCAGGATGCTTCAATAGCAGCCTTCAGCTCTTCCGCATTGTTTGTCTTCATGTCTCTCATCTTTCTCTTGGCAGTGCCCCACAGATTCTCTATGGGGTTCAGGTCAGGCAAGTTTGCTGGCCAATCCAGCACAGTAGTCCCACGGTCATTGAACAAGGTTCTGGTACATTTGGCAGTTTGTGCAGGTGCCAAGTTCTGCTGGAAAATGAAGTCAGCATCTCCATAAAGTTTGTCTGCTGAAGGAAGCATGAAGTGCTCTAAAATGTTCCGGTAGACAGCTGCATTGACTCTGGACTTAATAAAGCACAGTGGACCAACACTAGCAGATGACATGACTCCCCAAATCAACACAGACTGTGAAAACTTCAAACTGGACTTCAAGCATCTTGGATTGTATGCCTCTCCATTCTTCCTCCAGACTCTGGGACCTTGGTTTCCAAATGAGATGCAAAATTTGCTCTCATCAGAAAAGAGGTCTTTTTAGACCACTAAGCAACAGACCGGTTCTTTTTTTAACCCAGGTAAGACGCTTCTGGTGATGTTTGATGTTCAGGAGCGGCTTGACAAGAGGAATACCACATTTAAAGCCCATGTCCAGGATCCGTCTGTGTGTGGTGGCTCTTGATGCACTAGCTCCAGCCTCAGTCCACTCCTTATGAAGCTTCCGACACTTTTGAATGGCCTTTTCCTGACAGTCCTCTACAGGCTGCGGTCATCCCTGCTGCTTGTGTGCCTTTCTCTTCAACTTAACTTTCTATTAATGTGCTTTGATGCGGCACTTTGACAACATCCAACTCTTTTGCAATTACCTTCTAAGGCTTTCCCGCCTTGTGGAGGTGGTCAATGATGGTTTTCTGCACAACTGTCAGGTCAGCAATATTCTAATTTTTCAAGTTTCACCTGTATCTATATACTGTGTATATATATAAGCTCCATGTGCATGATAAATTATCAGTAATTGGCACAAACAATATGTTTTTTTCTCCTGGAACTCATTCTCACTAAATACGTTATGTAAATCTCAATCCCATGAGTTTCCAAAGCTGGGTGTGCATATAAATACACCATAAAGCAGCTGCAGTTTTTTCCCCTTGTGGTGGTGAGCCTATTGAAATCTGCATGAGAACAAACAAATCTGAGAAAATTGCACATACACAATGCAAGCTGTGGATGGATTTTTAATAGCAGAGACTGCAAGCTGAGGTTGTACTTACCGGAGTGTGCTCATGAACAGGGGCTTTTTTATGTTTTGGTGGGGGCTAAATGTTGCCACATGGACAGGACTATATGACAGTTTAGCTCGTTGGGGATATTTGGCGGGTTCCCATGAATATTATTATTATTAATAGTAGAGGATGGGATGTGTTAGTCAAAAGGTAAAAAATTTATTAAAATTAATTCTATTAATTGATAGAAAGGCATTTCTTAACTCTGGGTCTTTGCAGTTTATTGGGAGTGAGTGTGAGAAAGTATGAAAGATAGAGATAGAGAGAGAGAGAGAGTTACCGTGTCCATTACTTTATTACATTTTCCACTTAGGCCTACTGAGAGTCTAAAAATGTTTATGTCCTTTATTTCACTCTGCAAACCAAAGTGTGGTGTGAATAATGCTGTTGCCATGGAAACAGAAGATTTCCCTCTGGCATTTTGGAGGGTTCGAAACCCCCCCTTTTTCCCACCCACAGACACTTATCTGTGTTTGTGTTTGTGTGTGTGTGTGTGTGTGTGTGCATGCGCAGGAGTTATGGAGGGATATCTTCCTCCTCACCTCTCAGAGCTCTGAGATAGATTACTCATTCATGTCTTTCAAAAGTGGGTTGCGTAATAACAGCAGTGAATGCTTTCTAGCCAATATTTGTTATATCTCATTATCCAAATTAATATTAATTTGTCTTTTATTCTTTTATTTCCATAATTATAGTGATGATAATCTATATATATATTTGGTGCCAATGATTAAAGCATGTCAGTTGATTGAGACCTGTGTGCTGGTTTTCTAAGGGAAGCCTGAATACGCCAGGCTGCAGTGGATTGAGAGCAATGCAGAAATTATGCAACTCTTCGAAGGTGCTAAATGGCGCTAATAGAAACATGCAGGTGGTATCAAGCAAGTAGCATCATAGCTGACAGATGCTGATAGTGCATATGTGAGAGAGAGAGAGAGAGAGAGAGAGATGGAGAGAGAGATGGAGAGAGAGATGGGGGTGATGGGGACTGGTGGGGATTTAGTTTACAAGTAAAATATCTATATGACAGCAGTTTATTTAAAAAAATCAAAAGATGCTACAGGTCATTTTCACATGCTCATGCACACACTCATAGGTGCGCATACACACAAACACACACACACACACACACACACACACACACACACACACACACAAAACCATTCACATCCACACTGACACCTCAGGTAAATTCGGAAGAGTCAGTTAGCTTACTGTGTATGTTTTTGGCTGTAGGAGGAAACCGGAGCACCTGAAAGAAACCCACGAAAGCATGGAGAGAACATGCAAACTCCACACAGAAACACCCTCGCCAAGCCCAGGATTTGAACCCAGGACCTTCTTGCTGTGACACAGACGTGCTAAGCACTACGCCTCAATTTGTAAGTTACCTTGACTCTGCATGTACCATTGGCATCCACGGTGGTGGAAGGAGTTTCACTAAAACTGAGAAAAAATTTACTACGAATCAACTATATAGAATAAAAACATCCTGATAAGAAGGAAAGGGAATGACTTGATCAATAGATTTAACATGAGTATTTCTCTGTCTCTCCTGTGCTAACACACACACACACCGTGTTGAAATATTAATCAGAGCATTCGGTAGTCTGCGATATACAGTGTGGGACTGAGAGGCTCCTGCTGCATGAGTCTTTTTTGCTTCATTATGGCAGCGTGTGGGCTCAGAACAGATAACGAGAGGCCAAACATCTTCACAGAGACTCTGACCTGCAACACACACACACACACACACACACACACACACACACACATTTTCCTAATCCAGCGAGACCTCCCAAATCCAAAGAGAAAACTAGGGCTCCATAATACACCCCAACAATGCATGTATCCACCCACACACACACACGCACACACACACACACACACACACACACCTCCTGAACTTGCTTTAACTTCAAACAAATTTATTTTCATCCCTTGAATTTACTTTATTTATTTCGGACAACATTTATAGAGGCGGGCGGCACGGTGGCGCAGTGGTTAGCGCGTCCGCGTCGCCGCAAGAAGGCCTGGGTTCGATTCCTGCGCTCGGGGTGTTGCTGTGTCGAATTTGCATGTTCTCTCGTGCTCGTGTGGGTTTCCTCCAGGTTCTCCGGTACACAGTGCAAAAACATGCACAGTAGGCTGATTGGCTGTTTTAAATTGTTCCTAGGTGTGACAGTGAGTGTGAAAGGTTGTATGTGTGTATTTCTCTAAAAGTGTTAATTTATAGGAGGGCGGCTTTGCCCAGTGTTAGACTAGACAGGTTCCATCCTCCGTGACCGTAGTAAGATTAATAGGTTCGGGTAATGAGTGAGATCAAGTAATTTAGAGGAGGCTTGGGGTTTCCCTGCAGTTCAGTCCAAATGTGTACTGTGGGGTTTAGGTCAGGGTTCTGCAGAGGACACAAGAGTTCTTCCATTCATTGGCAAACCATCTTCCCTTATGCACAGGGTCGTACTGAAACATGTTTGAGCCACGTTTGAGGGTTGAGCTGCACCTTCTTTTCCTCTGCCTTCATGGCTGAAATGCCCTTGAGCAAGGCACCTAACCACCAACTGCTCTCCGGGTGATGCGTTGTGTGGCAGCCAACTGTTCCGAGTGTGTGTGCTTACTGTTTATATGTTTGTGTGTGTGCTCACTTTGGATGGGTTAAAAGACAATTAAATAAATAAACGTTTAAAAAGCTGTTCACAACACAAGCCTTAAGCCCCACTTGCTTTATGCTGTGGCTCAATAGATAAGGCTCTAAATTACCAATCTGCAGATCAGGGGTTCGAGCCCCAGTACCACCATGGTGCCACCACTGTTGGGCCCTTGAGCAAGGCCCTCAACCCTCATTGCCCTATTCGTGTTAAAATGATAAATGCAATCATGCTGGGAAAGGGTGTCTCCCAAATAATGTTTATATACTTAGTGATAAAGACGCGGAAAGGTAACATGTAATTCTCTTTTATAATTTAATAATGAAATCAGTTGGATAATTTGCTCCAAGTAAAGAGCTTTGGGAAAATATACTTGGGTTTATGGTTGGTATTTTTTTCCCCTCTTCAAATGCCATCTGTGCCAAAGGCCTCTGGTTTCCTCCTTCATGAAGCAAAAACAGAATAAAAATGATTTCTGGAAAGTCCAGTGGCTTTTGCTAATCCCTAATTATGGTCTTAAGAGCTTTTAATATTTTTCTAATGGTCTCAATTTATTAAAACATCTCTCTATCTATTTTTCCTCTACAAATATATTTCTTTATAGCTTTTTTTTACTGCATCGTCAAGGGCTGAACCATGATGTTCTGACCGCACTGACAAATTGTGCCATATTTGGTTTGTTTCCTACTTTTAATGTAAACTTTTTGTTCCTTCTTTTAATGAAATTTATTATCCAGGCTACAAAAAAAGGGAAAAAAATAACAAATAAACACTTTAACTGCCCACTTCCTTCCTTTTTTTTTTTTTTTTTTTTTTTTTTAATACCGTACACATATTAGAAAGTCTGTGATAAATTAGCCATGAAGTTTTTGAATATCTGTAG
>JBCNYG010000009.1:7126245-7136361 GCA_039654305.1 Porochilus rendahli | reverse complement strand
GCGAGCTGTCCAGGGTGTACCCCGCCCTCGCCCAGAGTCGGCTGAGATAGGCGCCAGCCTCCCTGCGACCCTAATTAGGAATATTCGGTTCAGAAAATGAATGAATGAATGAGTATCAGAGCTATAGGTGGCTCTGTGTTTAAGGTGCTGGCTTAGTGAGCTGAAGGTCAGGGTTTCAAGCCCCACTTTCATCGGGTTGTCACTGCAAAATCCAAGGACTCATTATACATACTGGCAGCATGGTGGCACATCCGCCTCACTGCAAGAAAGTCCTGGGTTTGAGGCTTAGCGAGGGTGTTTCTGGGTGGAGTTTGCCCATTCTCTGAGTGCTGCATGGGTTTCCTCTGGATACTCTGGTTTCCTCCCACAGTCAAAAGGCCTGCGGGCATCAGGCTATTTGGCTTTTTTTAGATTTCCTCACCTAGAGTCGGCTGAGATAGGCTTCACCCCACTATGAATGAATGAATAATTTGTACTTGACTTTCTATACGCAGAGCAACTTACCGAAGGGTTAAAAAAACAAACAAACACATTAAAATGCCATGTACAATTCATTAAGTCAGGAGAAGAAAAAAAATGTCAAGGGATATTTTTTTTCTGATACAGAACCCTAATTGCTGAGCTCCAATGTATGAAATTAATTAGTGACCACTGCCCAGACCTTCAGCCTGATACATGAACTCTTCCTACTCTAATATTCAAGCTTGTTTAAGCAATTATAATAAATGAATAATACAACATCACAAGCTAAAGATTGTCTCCGCAGAATAGTAACTCTACTTTGGAGTGCCCTTGGTATACCCTTGCTTTATTTACCTGCTAAAAATATGGTTCTAAAACTGTTTAACCACTTATAGCTTTGATAGCACTTTTCAGACACTGAATACTGTCCGCTCTTGAAAGCACTCGGAAAAGTTTCTTCCCCCCGCCCCGTTTTATTCCATTAGAACCTATTTGAATGCAATAGCTAAAAAGCAACCCACTGATGCTCAACATCAGCCTACAAAGCTTACCTTCCGGTGGTAAAAACAGCCCAGATCGAAGTGAAATCTCATAATGGATCAAATGACCTCTGGCAACAGCTTCTCTTCCCCAGAACCTGCAATTCAATCTGGACTGAGGATGTGACACACTTGATTAAAATAATGCCGACGAGAAGCACAGTACTCCCTCGAGCTCTTGTCTGGAAGGGTCAGCTATGATTTATGAATATATTTTGAATTATATAATGTGTACTGTGAAAAGCACTTACTGCTACATTGTTTCAACTCTAGTTGCTGGAGTTAGAGATTTTTAAGAGATATATTTGTGACCCTCCTCGTCAAACCAGGAGGAATCTCAGGAGTGTATTTTGAGAAATCGCTGATTAATGCATTATTGGGTCAAAAAGGATCGATTTTTCATATTTTAGCATAGCACACGAAAAATTCTTGACATTTTTCACATATTTAAGTGGTTTTATTTTTTTATAAACTACATATATATCACATGCATCAAAATCCACATTTATTGAATTTTTTTTAAATATCACAAAAATGGCCCAAAATCATCAGGCTATATTGCATGATGTTCATGGATTCCTCCACCATGTCATGTTTATCATGCTATACTTGGGATTCCTGCTATCCAATAATTTGGTATAAAAATACAGATTTCCTGCAGATGTAAATAAGTCATCCACATGCTAATGGAGCGACGCAGTGGTGTAGTGGTTAGCACGTTCACATCACAGCAAAAAGATCCCAGGTTTGATTCCTGGGCTCGGGGCGTTGGGTGATTCACCGAGAGTTGACTGAGATAGGCACCAGCCTCTCCGCGACCCTAATTAGGACTAAACGTTGTAGAAAATGAATGAATGAATGAATGGAAAATCTACATGAAAAACACACAATGTTACAGATACAACTTACAATATACACAATATTACTGCCATTATACTTATGGCATCTGGTTAAGACTAGAGCTGTGCATCGGGATTTGGACGCGACAGAAAGTCAAACAGGAGGCTATTCTATCTACCTGGAGATTTTGAAGTTTGGATCCAAGTTGATTCTGCAGCTAGGAGTCTATGGGAGCTAATTGGACGAGCTCTCGCGGGACAGCGGGATGGTATATGCTCGCCTTCTTGTTACTCAAAGCGATTACCAATCAAACATGGGCGTCTGTGACCTCATGCATACAGGGGGGCAGATAGTTCTGTCACTCTGAGTGTGTTAGGCTGCCCCGAAATAACCATGTGCAGCAGTTCGAACAAAAAATAGCGGTGGCAGCATTATGTGTTACAGGGATACTCCCCTCTCTTGTTCTTGGTGCTCACATGGTAGGAAGGCCATACTTGATGGGTGGGAATCGGCTACGACTGAATTACGGGATGCACATTCATTGACATGCATTTAAAGCAAGCATTCATTTATTCCTCCTTAGTATCTGCCTGGTATGCATTAGGGTGGTTTATATTATGATAGTAGTTTATGTATAATTTGGAATAGAGAAGCAATACATTTATTAAGACTATGTCAGGCAGGTTCAAATAAAAATAACTAGGAATAAAAAAACGGCGCTCTTCTTGAGACCATGGGCGTCGCCAGACCCCTTTCACCAGGGGATGTGCGCTAATATTTATGGCTCGATTAATTTTCAACAACAATAAATATTTACTATTTCATTAATTCAGATAACTGCGGCATACTGACGGAAAAAAAAGATGTACAGTATTCCTTCTCAAACGTGTAGCAAGAGTTTGAACTCTAAATAGACACACATTCTGTACATCAATGGAGGTCACTGTGCTTGAGCAGCCAAGAAAAACTATGCAGTTTCCCCAAGTGTTGGTGCGCAACACTGAGCACAGTTTGAAGTCTAGTAATGTGACACAACAACAATCAATTTTATTTTTTAATCAAACCAAATGACCTTTTACTAATTGAAACATTATCGCATGACTTGTGCCGATGGATATCATAAAATTTCTTTGCACGACGCAGAGACAGGGGAGCAGTAAAGAGATGAGATAGAGGGACTCTGGCTGTAATTTGTTATAAATTAGCCAGCTAAACTACTGTACAAAACTGTTAAACAACAGAGCTAAAAAGAAGTATATAAATGTATGGTTTTGATGGTTTCACCGTCATGTTTGCTTAATGGTTGTGTGTGCTTGGATCAGGAGTCAGAGCTTAAAGACGTCTGGTACACTGCTGTTTACCCACGGATGCGAATGTGAAAATGCTCAGTAGTGGGCTAGTTCAGATGCATCTTAATTCATAATCCCCCCATGCTAATCGTGCCACTATTTCAAAATTTGTGGTGCCAAAAAAAATAAAGATTTATCACCTAATAATCCTACAGTGTTCCCAATGACAGTGTCACTCATCACTCACTCATTTCTGAACTGCTGAATTCTATTCGGGTCATGGGGAGGCTGGAGCCTATCATAGCAAACACTGGGCAAAGGCGAGGTACACCCTGAACATGCGCATGTCTTTGGACTGTGGTAGGAAACTGGTTGTACCCAGAGGAAACCCACACAAGTACAGGAATAGCATGCAAACTCTATACATAAATGCCCACGCTGAGCCCAGGAATGGAACCCAGGACCTTCTTGCCGTCCAGCAAGAGTGTCATGATTATAAAAGTTTTATGACTCTTAAAAAATCTATGAAAATAATGATGACATAAATAAACATTAATTCATTTATTCATTCAGTCATTTTCTGAAGCACTTAATTCTCATTAAAGTCGCGGGAAGGCTGGCGCCCATCTCAGCCGACTCTGGGTGAGGGCTGGACAGCTCACCAGGCCGTCACAAAAAAATAGAACATTAATATAAATATTAATTAATTAATTAATTAATTTTAAATTTAAAAATAAATTCTTGGTGGAATTCAGTGAAACTTTATTGAAACAAATCAGGAATGAATTATGAACTATGATAGATGACTAAAATAATTGCAGCTAATTAAAATTTTTAATTTATGATTTATTTTTTCGCAGGCATATTTTTTGCAATAATTAGCCCTAATCTTTTAAAATAGCCCTGATGCTTTGAAGTACTCCTATGACACAGTCCAAAATGGAATGTCCATGTACAGAGCTGCCAGGAGTGATTCTCACTAAAAAGATGAAAAACAAACATTTTATTGTTGATTTGCTTGTTTTAAAATTTATCATCTCGTGCAATTAATGTACTCAGTAAAACAAAAATTTAGCTCCAATAAATTTTATCTTATAATCATTATTTATAATGAGATTTTAGAGTATTTATAATGATTTTTTACCAGGATTAGCATAATGCACACACATATCTCTCAACCCCTGATTAAAAGGGTACATTTGGCGATCATCTCACTCACCCCCTCACTCACTCACCCCCTCACTCACTCACTCACTCACTCACTCACTCACTCATTTGGTGGAGGGCCTGTGGCCCAGTCAATCTTCAATCTTCAATCTTTATGCCTGGCAACGCCCCTGGTTGAGACCGATGATGAACTTGAGTATTGGAGCTGAGGCTGAGAAAGTGTCACAGCAAGGAATGACATACTGACAGTTCTGGGTTTCTTTCCTCCCTTGGGTGTTTTCCACAGTTTCAAGCAGCATAGTGCTCGGGTTAAATAAAATCTTCTAGGATACAAGCCACACCCACACACATACAGATAGTCGTACTGTGTTAAGCCCCCAGTGTAGACATAGCTTTCATCTACAGTTCTGAGAATATGGAGTGGATTAATATTAAGGGCTCTTTTTCCTTCTATGCCACTGAATCATCAGCTTCAAGCCTCTAGTTATCTTTTTCTAGGACACAATCCACAACATGAATCTACTGCCATGCATGACTGATCTGACAGAGGTCCAGTACAAAGGTTTATATGTTATTTGTCAGCATGCACGTCAGATGCTCAGTATTTACAAGGCTAAATAAAATGATGGAAAACAAAAGCCGTTAGGAGGATGATAACTCTGTGCTCGGTCGCTCTTCATATTGCCCTAATTGAATCACTAGACTAGGATGATATAAATAGAAAGTATGGGCAAAACATCATGCACACACACGCACAGAGTGCTTGCTAGAGAGGGAGAGAGAGAGAGAGAGAGGGAGAGAGATAGAGGGAGAATGATAGAGAGAGAGAGAGAGAGGGAGAATGATAGAGAGAGAAGGAGAATGATAGAGAGATAGAGAGAGATCCTGGTGTGCTGTGGCCTATTTACAATGTGGCAATTACAGGTAAAGTAATTCTTACACACAAAAATACTAATGATAGCAATATGAAACATTCCTATACATTACATTCTGGTTCCAGTATGTGTTTACTTTGGGACGTGTAATAAAGTAAACCCTACGAGATTTTCACATGGGATATCAAGAAGAAAATAAAATGAAGCTTCAGGAGAAAATCAGTCGACAAAAATAACATTATCAAGATATTGCCAGAAATCGATGTGTGGTCAAGAGGAAATGAAGCCCAAGTTATCAGACAATGACAAATACTAAAATAATGAGGTTATTTGGCTCTGTATTCCAACATACTGGATTCAAAATGTAAAAGTAATGACAAACTGTTTTAAACTTTATTTAGAAAGTACCCATAAGTAGTGTTCATAGTGTACCTCACCTTCGCCCGGAGTCGGCTGAGATAGGCTCCAGCCTCCCTGCAACCCCAGTAATATAAAATGGCTAAGAAAATAGATCTATGAATGACAGCCCACTTCATTAGTGGATTTTTTTCAGTCAAGCACAAGTATCTTTGTCTCAAATCCACTTTGCTGGAGTTCTAACCTAAAATGACAGAAGTGATAACTGTAGTTGAAATTGGTGTCCACCCATGCCGCTTTCCTTTTGTTCTGCTTTATTCTCTGCACATTACCATTGAGTTTGAGCATTGATCGGAAAAGTTAGACTGGTGCTCTGGCTTTTAGCAAAGTGGTCTGAGTGCACTAATGGCTGCTTATTTCTTCCCGTTTGTAGATCTCTTTCAGAAAGCCATCATCCAAAGTGGCACAGCTCTATCCAGCTGGGCCGTCAATTACCAGCCGGCCAAGTACACACGTCTACTTGCCGAAAAAGTTGGCTGCAACATGCTGGATACCATAGAACTGGTGGAATGCTTGCAAAATAAGAACTATAAGGAGCTGATTGAGCAATATATTACCCAGGCCAAGTACCACATTGCATTCGGGCCTGTTATTGATGGTGATGTCATCCCAGATGACCCTCAGATCCTCATGGAGCAGGGAGAGTTCCTGAACTATGACATAATGTTGGGTGTCAACCAGGGTGAAGGTTTCAAGTTCGTAGATGGAATCGTAGATAGTGAGGATGGAGTGTCGGCCAATGACTTTGACTTTGCAGTGTCAGATTTTGTGGACCACCTGTACGGTTACCCAGAGGGAAAGGATACTCTCCGAGAGACTATTAAATTCATGTACACTGATTGGGCTGATAAAGAAAACCCAGAGACCCGGCGTAAGACTTTGGTTGCATTATTTACAGATCACCAGTGGGTGGCACCTGCTGTAGCTACGGCTGATCTCCATGCCCAGTACGGATCGCCAACATACTTCTATGCTTTCTATCACCATTGCCAGAGTGAAATGAAACCAAGTTGGGCAGACTCAGCACATGGAGACGAGGTACCGTATGTGTTTGGGATCCCAATGATTGGCCCAACCGATCTGTTTAATTGCAACTTCTCCAAGAATGACGTCATGCTGAGTGCAGTGGTGATGACATACTGGACAAATTTTGCAAAGACGGGGTAAGTAATCTTCTTAAAGTAATTTAAGTCCTTCCAGGTATTTGCAATGTAGCAATTTTATCAAATTTATTCAACCAAATTCAACCAATCCCTGTGCATTCTGTATGACCTTGCAATTGGATCCAATATTTGCTACTTTTCTGCAAATTTTGACATTTTGGCCAATTTCACCATTCACAGCATTGCCTTACACAAACACTGACCTGTATGTCACCATAGGTCACCTCCTTTTTTATGCTTTTGTGGACATCTAGATACCTGTCAATTTCATTGCAATTGGTGCCTAAAATCTTTTTTTTTTTTTTTGAGAATCAACACATTTTAGCATTTTAGACTGCAACAATCACAATAAAAAACTGTGAAATCCTCAAGAGACTGTTCTGCTGCCTTTTTCCCAGCTGATGCCTGTACCAATTGAATACCTTACCAAAGAAAGTAGAAATTTTGTACTTAAAGCAATCAAATTTTCTAGTGCCTGGAAATGTCGTTGATGCACTCAAGAAGTTAGAGTGTAGGACAGTGACGCCAGTATGTGCTCAAAGTTAGAGCTAATTTTATTTCACCAGTCAGTGTATTATTTAACAGAACAGCAGAGGAAATGTTATGAAGGTATCATTGAGGACATAGTCATAGCACTTACTGCTTAAGTCCCTAAGACAATACAGGGCAGTCTTACGAGACAGATATGTTGACAATGATTTGTGTAAAGTGTTGGTATGCAGTTTCATTTTCAAGAGCTTCATAAAAGCCAAAAACACAGCTTTGGTTAAAAATCACCACATAGCAAAAGCAAAAAACATCACTCCTTCATCAGATTTTCACTTACTCCAGACAGATTGTACAGTTTCTTCCTTTTTTTCTGTTTATTTCATTTCAGAGCACACTACCTTGTCACATGGGCCATCCATTTGGAGATAAATGGCTTTGCTCCTAAACTATTTCCCACACTTCTCTGTTTAGACGTGACAAACGTTTTTTTTTTTTTTTCACTAGTGAAATACTCTGGAGAACTGGAGAACTAATCCTAGGTACTCTCAAACATGTGAGCCTTGTGTTTCAGAGAATACTTTGAGAAAACAAGGTTCTATCTATCACACTAATGGGTTCTTAGTCTTGTTCCTTTGGGGAGACCATTAAAAGTTCAATGTAAAAGCTTCTAGTAGAATGTTTTTCTTTTCCTTCCAAGTTAAAATGAAAATACTGGCGAAAAAAGGTAGAACCATCCAATAACATCCAAAGAAATTCACTTTCATGTTTCAAAGAATTTTATAGCATTCTTCACTGACTCTCATCTTGGTGCTAAGTAGCCAAATTAGTTAGCTGACACTTCTGAGGCCTTGGGCAAACGCATATTAATATTTTTAAAACTGTATTTATTTCCCCCCTGCACACATGAAAAGCATTGTTGGAAAAGTGAAATTTTCAAAATATATGGGTAATTTGGGTTAACAGGCCCTAAATGCTGTAATTGGAAATCATGTGGTTAGCTGGGCGGCTAGCTATTTAGGTATGTAACTTTGTACAGATTTAAAAATGCAATTTTATTTTTTTATTTTTATGCATATTCCTTAACATTTTTTTTTGAATCACTGCAAGACTTTGTAGGATATGAGATTTATATGTTCAATGTTGTGCTTTGTGGATTTTCAGGGCTATTTTATTATCATAATATATATTTTTTTATAATTAGCATCCACCCACATTGCCCAGCTAACTGTGTGAATACTTTTACTCTTTTGTTTAAGTTCATTAAGTCTAATTGGTCTATCAGAATAAAGAGCATAGATTAAAGTAGCTGTTAGTGTTAATTATGGGTGGATTATAATTAAATTAGCATTAAATGAAACTACAAAATTTATCAAAGCTACAAAATGTTTAGGTAAATCAGTGAGTTTCAAGGAATATTACACTTTTCATCTTCATACAAACTGTACTTGTCTTAAGTTATTAATGTGAACAATTTATATTCATTCTATTTTTTTGGAAAATACAATGCATGGTTTTTTTCTTCTTTTTTTCACAGACTGAAGAAGTATTGAATATATTTTATATATATATATATATATATTAGCAGATGTTACATAAGCAGATGTTACATTTTACATCTGTAAAAAAGCAATGCACTTAGTGTATGCTTACAATGGTCTTTTGTTGGTCACATATTCGGGGTCTGTATAGTATGTAGTACATGTATATGCTGTATAATATCTGGAGGCACGGTGGCATAGCGGTTAGCATAGTGGTTAGGATGACGGTTGTCTCCTGCGGTCCAAAGACATCCAGTTTAGGTTAATTGGCTGTTCGAAATTGCCCCTAGGTGTAAGTGTAAATGCTTGCATTTGTGTGTTGGCCCTGTGATGGACGGGTGCGCTGTTAGAGGTGTTTCTTCTACCCTTCGCCCAGAGTCTGCTGAGATAAGTTCCAGCCTCCCCATAACTTTAGGATGATAAGGCACTTTAAAAAATGAATGAATATACAGTATGTATGATATCTACACTGTACACATCATCAGATTTATTTATGTATTTCTTGTAATAGTATAAAATCGTTTTAAATATGATTTAGATAATGCTATACACTGACATACCAAAATAAATCGACACCCCTCATAACAGTGTTTTATCCATCAAACTTAATAGATCTAATTTGTTAATATATCATTATTTTATTTAAAATAGCAGTATATAATGTATTTATAGCATCAAGCGATGCTGCGAACACCAAGAGCAATAGAGGTGTCTGATTTTAGGGAGTATTGTGGGTCAGTCTGAGAGTGGACTTAGCCACTGTCACTGTCACTGCACAAAACTTTGGGATTGCTCTTACCACAGTCAGCAGAGTGATTGTTCTAGTCACAAGCAAAGGCAAGGAATCAAAAGTATCCCTCTCAGGTTGACCTGGGCCCTCTGGCAGGTGTCTTTGGACTGTCAAACAGTCTGTTGAAAATAATCCCCATTGTAAAGCAACTGAAAATGCAGAGAAACTCCAAGAGAGTTCGAGTACAGCTGTGGGGAATCTCCATCAACTTGGCTGCTATGTCTATGTTTAAATCTTTCAGAAATAATGGTGCCTATTTACTTCTGCTATGTCACTGTATACTGTATATTAAAATAGTTTAAAGTGAATATTAAACATGAATAAAGTCCTCAAAGGTTTAGTTTCAAGTTTAGTACTACACTCACATTAACTCGGCTCACCCTAAGCTGGATTAATTTACATTATATAAAGCCTGTATGAAAACATCTTTCTGATGCCTCAGTATATTTCATTCATTCATTCATTCATTGTCTGAACCGCATATTCCTAATTAGGGTCGCGGGGAGGCTGGCGCCCATCTCAGCCGACTCTGGGCGAGGGCGGGGTA
>JBCNYG010000009.1:6952066-6967602 GCA_039654305.1 Porochilus rendahli | reverse complement strand
TTAGTTTAAAGGGAAAAAGTTTTTTTTTTTTCAGTTCATTCCCCCCCCCCCCCCCCCACCATATGAGACTTTATCAGACACCATCATCAGTGGAGGTGACGCTACTGGGCATGACTCTCTTCCAATCTTAGGCTTAGTGTATGAGCCACATGGAAACAGAAAATTTGTTTTAACTAGGTTTGTATTGCTTATTTTCCATTGTAATACATGATAATGATGACGCCTTCTGCTCCAAGTGACTATGAGAAACTGAGCATCCATCTTTTTAATTAAACATATCTACTCAATAATTTTTTCTTTAATCAGAAGATAGAGATAGACTAATTTTCAGATTGCATTGTTCCAGTGTAGTTTATAATAATGGTTGTTGACTGCGAAGTTTGTAAGTATAGCAGATTGCTACTTAAAAATATGGAAAGAAAAAATATTCCATATATACTTCACATTTTCAATCTTAACACTAAAAGGCTTTATAAAAGGGGAGGGGGGGCAGTTGTTAATAATCATTGATCCACCGACACATTACAAGATGTTCAGCTCTGTCTTCAATTCATTCGGTCAGCGCTTCACTCACTTCATGGAGCTGACAAGTGGAATTTGTAGCCATCGTCCTTTAGAAATTTGCAACCCTAAGTGTTCATTAGGTGATGGATATTTTTGGTCCCAGTGGAGAAAGTGCTGGTCGATTGTGTTCAGCTTTGAGAGGAGTGACAGCACACAAAGAGGAGTGTCAGCAGCGAGGCGGCTGAAGGAGGCAGGCAGGCGTATGACACCCAGATAATAATGGCTGACAGTCATGATGGCACTGTCTAAACCTCGTTGCTGTCACTGAGCCCCAGTCACCTGTCCAACATGGCTGCCATTCAGCAGGTTACTTAATACTTTCCTTCATGTACATTTGAATAAACACTTTATCTGAATGGTTCCTAATGTTAAGTTTTATCGCTTGTCTTTTCCTCACTATTCAGGCTCAAAGATGAAGAACACAAATCATTTAAATGGACCATCTGTGCTGAACATTTTGGCCCACGTTTTGTCTAGCCTCGGTTTAAACCCTAATTAGGATTCCACTGCTGGAGTGTATCGTTTCTTTCTTTATTTTCTTCTTCATTATTTTTTTTATTTAGTTAATTGTTGACTGTTTATAACTCTTAAAAAAGAAAGGCACATTCTTTTCTTTTAATCAAATATTCATCAAAGCTTCTAGAGATCAGAAGGTTAACACATTTCAAAGATACGTTTTCAGGCTTGTAGCTTTGATTGGGCATATAGTGTGCTGAGACAAAGAATCCTGTTTTTTTTTCCCCAGCTTTCATAGATTAGAAGTCTTATTTGTTGTTTAATGAGAATAAACCTTTCTTACTGGATTTCTTCAAACAACTGAATATAACAAGGAGGAAAACAGCAAGGTTGACACTGTGATTAGCTGACATAGTGATGAGCATGTCTGCCTCACAGCAAGAAGGTCCAGGGTTTGAGTGCCGGGTTTCCTCCAGGTACTCCGGATTCTCTCCTCAGTCCAAAGATATGCACTTTAGGCTAACTGGCTGTTCCAAATTCCAAATGTATATGTTGGCCCTGCAGTGCTCTGGTGAGCTGTTCAGAGTATACCCTGCCTTTACACAGAATCGGCTGGGATAGTAATTCAAAGAATGAATGAATAACTGAAAACTGAAACTCCAAAAGGTGTCAATTTATCTTATTTACATTATCTTACATAGAACACTATGAAAAAAAAACTGCATTTAACGACTCCATTTAGTGGAGTCAACTTAGGTCAGCTGGGATTGTCAAATGTGAGTGTAAATAGCTGTTTGTGTCATGCAATTGACTGGTGTCCTGTTCAGGGTGTAACCCTGCCTCTTACCTGAAGTCAGCTTGGATTGATTTCATCTTCCATCGTGACCCTTGCAGTTAAGCAGTAATAGTTAATGGATAGATAGTTGGATGGACTTCTCTCAAAAACATTATGGGTATTTTTGACATCTGATACTTGATTACACACTTATCTATTCATGCGTATTATTTGTTTTGTTCCAGCATATACGCATCCAATGACTGGATGACTGGGTGTAAGTGGATTTGTGGAGTGGATGATGGTCCATTAGAAATGGGTGTGAACTTCTGCATACATATGCAAAGGGTAAGCAAAAAGAAAACAGTCTCTATTTTCCAATGGGTGTAGGTTTGAGCCAGATTTAAGTATGTGGTTAGCATTGTCCTTAGATGTACCTGAACTTGAATCTAGCAAACATCTAAAACCATTCACAACAAGCTGCTGGATGTCTGGTACATTGCCTATTGTGAACTTAATTCAGTAGACATTAGCCTCTAGCATAAGTCAAATGTGATTAAGGAAGGTCTATGAATTTATTTTGTTTGCTACTATTATATTATTATAAGACCACTAATATGTCATCTTACCTCACCAAAATCTGCGGTCACGATCCAGTGCTGCGTTTCAGGCATGACAAATACTACCATGCTGATATATTCTCTTCTCCTATGATAGCTCTTTAAGGTGATAATCAGACATGACCACGGTGGCTGCATAAGGGACACAAAGCTGTTGTGGATCAATGACCGCCCACCGGGAGCTGGTGGCCCTTACAACAGGGTTATAGGTACCATGCTGTTCAACATCCTCAGCCTCAGATCATATTCCAGATCTTTCTGCAGCGACATCTGGGAGGAAATGATTCAAGAAAATTTTTTTTTTATTTATTTACTCTCAACAACAACACATGAGCCAGTCGAGGAATCTGGAATGACTCACATTTTAACCGTGTATTTGTTTAAAACTCTATGATAGTAACAGACCCTTCTGGAAGTCCCACATTTTCCCTGCTATCTCACATTAGTAGCCTCTGATCTTGATTTTCTCACTTTCTAAGAGTTTAAATGGACAATGATTTGTGTTCATGTCGCATATTCCCTTTCTCAGAGCTCACTCAACCTCTCCGTGCATGCCACGGCTGTCAGCACTTTTTTTTTTCTGTGTGTTTGTTTGCATGATCATGTTTTGGTTTACATGTTATTTCCATCCTTGTCTTGTCACTGTCTTGCTCTGCTAATGTCTCAAGATTAGTCTCACCTGTTTTCAGTGCTTCCCTTGATTCGGTTGTGCAATTTCACCTTTGTGTTTCTTTGTTCTAGTTGTATACAGTCCTGTCACTGTTAATGCCTCAAGCCATGTCTTTTGTTATCCCCAGTCACTATCTTCCCCCGTACATATGTTCACCAGTATTTATTAAATCAAGGGATTCCATTGTATTGTGTACTTTATAGAAGTAAGCAACAATGATTGCATCCATATTGTAAAAGAAATATGTAAGTATATAAAACAAAATCAAACATACACATCAAAGTAACAATTTATGTAATATTAGGGTTTGGGTTCCAGGGAAACATAGGTACTGGGGAACACAGATATGGACCCCCTAAACACACTGAGAAGCTAGAAGCTAGAGTCTTCATAACTCAAGATGCAAGGTACCTTTGCAGTGGAAAATATATGGGTACTGGTTTTAAGCTCACATGTGCATGTCTTAGGATATATTTTATAGTCATGGATGTGACCATTTTAGTAAAAACCTCCTGTCTGAGGATGGTTATGGTTTGGCCTTTTAAGGTAACTTTAGGTCAAAGGTAGTTTTCTCATTGGAATGCCGATTACTGTTCTAAAGTAATGGCTTGCCAACCCTACTCATTTAAAAGGTATAAGTGCACCATTTCCAAAACCTTGCTCTGACCTTCAGTGTCTACCTTCATTTAATTTTCATCACATTTTCTTAATTGTTTTTTCATTTATTAGAGTCATGGGGAAGCTGGAGCCCATCTCATTCGACTTTAGGAGAAGGAACAACAAACTATGGTGGAATGATTTTGGAATGATGGTGGAAACTCATTCACCCTGAAGAAACCATGCATGCATGGGAAGAACATGCAAACTCCACACAACAACACCCTCGCTCGACAAAATGCTCAAACAAAACACCTTTCTTCTGTGAGGTGGATGTGCTAACCTATACGGCAATGCACTCATTCAACTTTGACCCCTGGGACTCAGGTATGGTAGTGTTCCCATCAAGTTCGGTAAAAATTATTGCATTGGTGTTGTCAGGATTTTCATTCATTCAATTTCTCAGCTATTTAATCCTAATTATGGTCATAGGCAAGGCAGACTACACCCTGATCAGGGCCAACACACACAACCATTTATGCACACACCTTTACATCTAAGGGTGATTTAGAAGAGCCAATGAGCCTACTGTGCATGTTTTTGGACTGGGGGGATCCACCCGTAGGAAACCCACACAAGCACAAGTGGAACATCACACAGAAACGCCCTAGCCTGGAAATTCAATCTATCAATCTATTTTTCTAAATACCAAAAGCTTATTGTGCTACATGATTAAGATACTTGTTCACTCCTAAGATCTGCACTAAACTAGCTAAATTGCTAGCATTGTACAATAGTAATTTGTTAGCTTCCAATTTTTAGCTTAGTCTATGTTTCTGAGCAAACAAATTATGGGACTGGACAGCATAGTGGAACATTAACTTGTCTTGTCGGGGTGCTAAGATATTCGTAATTTATCTTCCACTGTTATTAAATTGAAATCTGCCGAATCTTGTGAATATTTTAAAACCCAGGGAAACAGATGTAGTTTTAAATGCAAAAGAGTCCAATGAAATCAAGGAGATACAAAAAAAAAAAAAAGCTCAGATCACGGCTTTGGGAAAAAGGCCCCAAAAAAAAATCATTACTAAAACCCCAGTTTCATCACAGGTACTTGCACAAATCAACTCCATTTCAACTAATCGACTAAATAATGTGTGCACTCCAGAACAGCTCTATAAATAATTCCATTTCTATTGCACCTTGTATTAATAAGTAGATTTCAGGAGCAATTCTGCACTTTTAATCAAATTCCTGAAGGCTTTCAGGCATGTAATATACACCAATGATTTTAATCGATGCTGACTATAAAGAGTGCCACTCGTCTCGTGGGAGCGGATGTACCTCTGCATCATCTCTTCTTTAAGACCGAAAGAGGTGGACCCCGTAAAAAGCGCTGACTCAGCCAGCTCATATTAGGATCAATTGAACGGGAATGTCTACAATGCTTTTTATTGGTAAGCGGTGATTAAAATGCACTCTCTCTCCCACACACACACCATGTAGCCTGTAAAAGGAAGAACACCTTTAATTGTCCGTTGGTGGGAAATAATGTGGATCAAACTCCAAGGGTGCAATAAAGGGTGAAAAAAGGAAAAATCTAAGTGACGAGGGAAAAAAAAAACAAGTGAGATACTGTGATATGACTTGGAGTCGAGATGCAATTACTTTGCTGACATTTAGCTCCCCTATTTCTGGGGACTCCTGTCAGACGAAGCCGTGCCGAAAGCAGCTCATCTCGCAGAGCCATTTTCACAAAAGTGATGGCAGCACCCCAGATGTTGCCGAGTAGAAAAGCATAGAGAAGAGTAAAAGAAAATAGCATTACTTGTAGACATCATTCCAGGAAGAATGACCAGACTTCTAGGGACTAAAAAGCAAAGTGTATGATCAGTTAAAGTGTTTTTGGTAGTTGTGGGCCTATTTATTAAAGTTCCTGTCTTGCAAATATATCATACTGCTTAAAAAGCACACAGGTAATTTCACAAATAATTAGTCTATTGTCAAAACCATAATGCTGTCAGATACAGTATGTTTATATTAAACAAAGTATGACAGGGAACAAAGTATGATATGGTTAATTTTTGGGATAACTAACTTTGAGACTGAATACATATCCATATTATAAAAAAGCTAATATTCATAGAAAATATAATTTGGCAGTGCATGGTATGTGATAATTATAGCTATCTTCTTGGAAGAGGCTTGTAAAAGAGGAAGAGAACTGAGCTTATTCTCATGTTAGTTTCTCTGGTACATATCAATTCTATGTATATATTTTGAAAGCAGTATGTCGTCGCAGTAAAGTATTTGAATGTGTTCTTTTCTTCACAGTACAGTAGACTGCTAACAAGCATGTTAGCATCTGTGAGCTTTATGACTCAACATTAGTATGCTTTCCTCCTGATGTCATTTCCGATTCATCTTAGACATGAAAAATTACCAAATATGGAATTAAATATTTGATGGTAAGAACCTATTTTTTAGTTTCAAGAATAAGACCATTTTTCTCTGTCAAACATCACTGTATCAGCTTTTGGCAATGTTCAAGAAGTCTTAAAAGCGAGCAGCCATTTGTCTGGGAGGACAGGGGAAAGGGGGGAATAAATATCATAAACACAGATTCGTCCTGTGGAAAATGGCAATACCATGTCTGTAAACTTTGCTGAAAACTTCATCATTCATCCATTCATCTTGTGAACTGCTTAATCCTACGTAGGGTCGTGGGGAGGCTGGAGCCCATCTCAAGCAATTCTTGGCGAGGGCAAAGTACACCCTGGATAGCTATCACAGAGCCATCACAGAGCCGAAACACACTGACGGCTATGCTGCCTACTCTTGATGAAAATCGTCAATGGTTCTTTTGCATGTCACCATATAAAGTGAGAGATATGGCTGGCCTTTGATAACCCAGTTTGCTGCACTGGGGGGACAGCAGTGACAACCTGTTGATAGTGGGGGTAGTGGTCTTAAAATTCACTTAATTCATTTATTCCCACTATTATTATCATTAGTAGGGGCAGTGGTGGCCCGGTGGTGATCTGAAGGTCGGGGTTCAAGTCCCACTCTAACCAAGTTGTCACTTCTGTTCCCCCAGTGCAGCTAACTGGGTTTTCAAATGTCATCCATGTCTCTCACTGTCTGTGCGAGAGGCATGTAAAAGAACCATTGCTGTTGTTTGTAAGAGTTGGCCACTGGGTTGCCATCAGCGTGTTTCTGCCCTGTGATGGTGAGCTTTCCAGTCACTCATATGTTGTACCACATTTTGACGGGACAGTTGTGTTTACAGGATTTTGTCTGTTAGTTAAAAATTCTGTCAATGTAAAATGTCTGTGAAATGGCTCTACTGGATTAATTACTCAGCATGGTGTATGTTTTCATTTAAATGTAAAAATGCCTTGGGCCTATGTGTCTTAATATAATACAATGCAGTAATTTTATTAGGCAATTACAAAATACACTTTGTGCACTTCAGTGTTACTTTACTGTGCCTGTAGCTGTTAACGTTTTTCAAGCAATATTTCTTAGGCCCCTCATTTGGGATACTTTTTATGATCTGACCCCATTCCAAATAAATTAAACAGCTATGCACTAGAGGATTAAACAGTTTGGCAAATGAATGAATGAATGTAGTATGTATTAAGTGAGGGGATATAATTAGTGAGTAGACTATAAACAGACACTGCTAGTTACACAGCATTTATCTTTGCCTAGAGTACAGAGCTCACCTGACATGTTATTGTAACGGCACAAATTAAATGCCATTAAATTAAATTAAATGGCTAAAATATGTTGCTCTCCAGGAACCGCAATGTGTGGCAGCCAACTGCTCCAAGTGTGTGTGTTTGTGTGTATACTCACTTTGGATAGGTTAAATGCAGAAGTCAAAGTTTCCCTTGTGGAGTTAATACAGTATAAAAAAACCCTCAAAATAAAGAGGGTTAAAACGAGCCCACAGCTTTTGCAACTGCTTTTGCATGCACACAAAGTTCACCAATGTCCATCATGATTTTTAAAAGAATGCTTAATTTCCCATGTAATCTGTTTTAAAACAGTTTTACACCTCAGGCTTGGTGGATTGAAATGAATCTGAATTAAAACTATAATGAATTGTTGCCTTGGCATTCTTTTTCGGACATCCACCTCGCCTTCAGCACATAATTTTTAATTGAAACTGAACTGAGTAGAATTTTGGTTATTATCGTTCAGTAGTTTAACCTTGACTTACAGCATGTCATTACCATCATGTGGCCAATAATAAAAAATAAATAAATAAACAAACAATGTTTTAATGTATTGACCATCAACATATTATTAATCCTTATTTTTTTTTTCTTTTTGCCAGTTTAAATCTCTGACCCTGGAGCTGTAATTATTCCCTGGAACAACTGACTGATACAGACATTGCGATTTGTCCTGAAGCTGAATTGCAGCCACAACTGAACAAATTAAATTAGCCTTGTTTGATTCTTCATTTCAGCTCAATAATGTGGAGAAATACGTGTGTCATTACATTTGTCAGATTGATTTTTTAGGTCAAGTCCAAGGTGATAAGAACAAATCGGCTGTGCAAAAGATGCCTGGATGATTTCCCGTATCAAAAGAGTTTTCATGCATCTTGACTCACAAGGTTATGTTTGTGATTCAGCAGCTCGGCTGCTCGGAGGAAAAGACCCTCTAACCTTTATCTTGCTCTCATATGGATGAGCAGATGCACCAAGGAATGTTTACAGAGCAGCAGAAAATTCTGTGCAAAACTTGAATTTATACCAAACGTTATTTATTACTATCTCACATTTATTTATTACTCTGTTCTCCTGGTTTATTTTAATTATTAGACCATCAACTCAAACATAGTGGCTACTTGTGCTGAAATTATTTTAATGTATAATCAGTTCTACTCTTAATACATGTAACTTTTTTAGGGGTCTGTAAAATTGGTCATTTTTATTCAGTCACTTTATTATGCCACAAGTGAGTTTTATGATACTTTCTATTACTTCAATCATGAATGAGAAAGTAATTAATTTAGTTGCTAGATTTGAGTATAGTATTCATTTGCATTCGTATTAGGCTATGATAAAGTTCTACAGTATGTTAAACTGGTGCAAAGGTTATTATTAATGTAAACCTGTGGCCTTTAATTTAAACATGGAGTTTAAATTCATTTATTGAAGTTCAAATTACGTTTGGATATAGTACTCCTGAATGTTAAGCTTCTGGAGAGATTTGTTTCATGTGGTGAATGTAGTTATTAGATTCTTCCACAAGCCTACATTCTGTGGGAATTAAAAAAGTGCAGAATATTCACAGTGTTTTTGTCCTGGTAAGTCATCAGGTTTTCAACAGTATTTTGAGGATTGGTGAGCAAACACCTAGTAAGTCTTGTCTCCTGACCAATCAAATTTATCATTCTGATCATAACATATCTGCCTCAGGGGGTAAGTCCACCTCAAATCACCAGATTTCAAAAAATGTTTATAACTAAAACTATCTATAATAAAGATTTTTAAGCTAGATGCATGACTTTTTTTTAGAAATTGTATTCAACTGGGGGCAGTGGCGGCCCACTGGTGGCCTGGTGATAGGGGGCTGATAGGGTTACTAAAAAACCAAAGTCAGGGGTTCAAGCCCCACTGTCTATGGTGAGAGGTAAATGAATCATTGCTGATTTACATAAAGAGTAGGCTACATTGCCTTCAGTGTGTTTTTGCCTTGTGATGGCCTGGCAGCTATCCAGGGTGTACTCTGCCCTCACGCAGAGTTGGCTGAGATGGGCACCAGCCTCCCCAAATGAGACAGTCTGAAGAGCAAAGGGACTTTCATAAGCCAGGATCGATGTCAAGGTGGCAAGGCACAAGAACAAAAAAAATAAATAAATAAATGGAGGAGATATTGAAAAGTGTGCATAATTCATGCCATTCCTTGCTTATGCTGCAAAAATGATTCATTTTTTATTGCTTCCACATTACTGCACTTTCAAACTATTCACAAGTGCCCTGTATGCTAAATGGACAAAGGCCAAATTGTGTGCTTCCATTTCCAAACCAGAATACTGATCCTCGGTATTGGAAAAAATACATCTCGGGTGGGAACTTCATCAGGGCCATCATTGAAGGTCAGAGCTTGACTGGAATAATTCTTCAAGCACAGGAAGTACTCCTTAATTATCTTTAACAGGTGATCTACAATGTTCATTGTGTTGTTTTCACATGATTGGTTAAGTTGATAAATGTATGAATAAGCAGATATACTGTAGATGTGAGGTAAAAAGTCTGGTAAGTGAGTATATCTCTAAAAACCACATGTTGCTGAATGCTTTCTTAAAGATTTCAATTTGAATGTGCTGCTGATATATCACATTCCTTCTGATAATTATTATGTATTAGCTATCCAAAATGTTGTTCACAGCCTGATCCACTGACAAGTCTGAAATCGTTTTAAAGAATATTAGTGCTTTTCATCCCAGAGACACAGGAACCAATGGTCTTTTTATGGCTTGCTTCTCTTCATCTAAATAAATACCGGGAGAGCATTTAAAACAGCCTAAAGAAGGCAAAGGAGAATAATAAAATGAGAACTTCTAACCACAAAATGGTGCAAAAATTGCAATTGTACAACTGCAGCACATTGAAATCAGAATAAGCCCAATATCCCCTAGGTTTCACTACACAAATTAAGACTTATTTACCATAGGCAATGTATGTATGTGTGTATGTATGTATGTGCACAGCTTCAGCCCGTTTCTGCTGTCTTCTGAACTCTTATTACATTTTCCACTGTACTACTCCCAGTCACATGATCAGCACACCTGCTTTTTATTCCATTACTTGCATGCACTATACAAGGACATTGTTTTTGTCAGCTCTTGGCTAGGTTATTTCTTATGTCACAATTCATGCTCCATACTCTTTATCATGCCTCATTTTGTATGTTTGGCATTTTCAGCTTTTCTTAAATAATCTTTAGTTATAAACTTTACTTTCTTGCATCTTCCTCATCCCCAAATGGGGGCATTTTTTTGCCCTGAAGAATCTGGAGGACATACAAAGATATGAGTCCCAGCCAAATCAATTCCTACAAAAGGGGTGAACAAGTAAGGATAGCATGACCCCAATAGTGACAAAGCCATTAATGAGATTAGATTTTGAAACCATGCAAGGTAAGGGCACCATACTAAAGATGCCACCCTAAATTTTCACCAAAGTACAGCTGAAGTAAGAACACCTTGCGGTGCCTGCATGGTAGCAACACAAAGGAAATACTTCAGACAGTGGTGCAGAATAATCAGTCCTGACCAAATTCATGCAATAAAAGCTCACATGACCTTCCTTTTATTTGTAATTATTTTTTTAAACTGAATGTCACCCCTGACACCTTGTAACTTTGGGTTAGTCTTTGTTAGCTTCATTGAAGTCCACAAGCCATCTCATTGCTTTGTAACAGTCTACATTTTTAGGATTGTGAATGAACTGGTTTTATTGAACTGGAAGGATACATTTATTATTATTATTATTTTTGTAGCCTAATGCAAGAATAACAAGAGCACTTGGACTCTTGCATACATGGTACACACAGCTCCACCATCCCCAACAATCCTCCTTAAGAACCAAGATTCCAAAAAATGTCCAAACTCAATATGTTAAAGAATACTTCAAAAAAGTCCTGGATCCTGAATTTCATCTGTATCATCCCTAAAATCTAACAAAGTCGTTTTGGGGTCCAAAGACCCACCTATGGTAGAAATTTAATGAAAATTCACACATAACTTATTTGCATAATCTTACTAACAAATATAAAGGCACACTTTCCGAGGATAAAGCATAATCTCCTTGGTGGAGGTTAACTGCTTCAGCTCGTATCTCATATCTTTTTTTTAATAGCATGCCTCATCATGTTTCATTCCATATATAAACCTTAGCTTTGGGCTCTCCAAGTCTGAGAAAACAGCAGAAGTTTAGCGCTATATATTGAATAAATCTTCATTTTCTGTGTGGTTAAGGTTATTATTAGGGCACAATAACCAGAACTTTTCACTTTGTTAAGTGTCAAGGGCAGCATGTTGGCATAGGGGTTAGAACTTATGGCTCACATCAAGAAGGTTCTGGGTTCAAGAACATTTCTATGTGGAGTTTACATGTTTTCCACGTGCTTGCATGGGTTTCCTCCAACAATTTAAAGCCATGCACTTTATGCCAATTGTAAATACGCAATTAGCCCTAGGTGTGAATGCATGTGCAAGGTTGTATGTTTGGACAAACCCTGCAATGGTCTGGTGAGATGTTCAGGGTGTACACCGCCTTCACCTCAAGTCAACTGGGAGGGGCCTTCAGAAAATTAAGTGAGATGAAGTAATGATCAAGCAAAGAAGGGTGTATTTACAGTTTGCAGATTAGACACGCCCACTGTGTACATGACACACAAACTTGCACCTGGAGTCCTGTCAGTAGTCTTAACCCAAAATTTAATCCAAAGCCAGTTACTAACCAGGACTACAACTCTTGCACCATATTGCAACTAATACAAGCCTAAACATTTTCTTTCTTTTCTCTCTTTTCTCTCTCTCTCTCTCTCTCTCTCTCTCTCTCGCTTTCTCTCTTACACACACACACACACACACGCACACACATGCGTGCACACACACACAAATGCTATGACCTTTACATGAGGTACCCTGCCACCCGTGCTACTATCTCACCTATCACTCTCTCATTCCTGAAGTAGTCAGTAAAAAAACTGACTCCAAGTTTCCTTGTACTGATACACTCAGGAGGCCTCCAGAAATGAACACCAGCTTCCTCAAATATACTCCTTACAAACGTTATTCTCTTGGTTATGTATTTCTAAAAGCAAGCTTCAGTTTTGATTTATCTTCAACAGATACAACTTTGGAAAAGTCACAGTAATTAAATTAAGTAAATAAAGACAAGCTTTTTTTTTAATACTGTCTTTCTTACACTAAAGTCAGATGCCGATAATATATTTCACAATAATTAGATTCTGCTTCCTATTGTTATGCACCAAATAAACTGAAACTCCTGCTAATTCTGTTTACTAAACAGCTCTATAGTCCCTACCCCGCATGTAGGTCATATATTAAAAATGTCTTTAATATTCTTTTTTTAATTATCAAAAGCACATAAATTGAATAGGTAAAGAGTTATGTGATTTTTGCATGCAGCTGAGAAAAGCACAAGCATAGATCATTAGAAATATCATTGTAAATGCAAATATGACAAAACTAGAAAAGTGCCTAAAGCAGTCTACAGTCTAAGGTAAATAAACAGCCCTCTTTAATGAAAGCTGACTTTGGATCTAAACTGTCAGTGTAGATCCTAACCTGTATTACACAAACTTGAGTTCCTCAACAAAGTAATGATACATTTGTGTTTTACAACACAGTGTCATAAAGGCAAATTTGTAAAGACTTATGATGTAATCATCAAAGGCAAGCAGACAATTATTTTGTCTCTCAACATGACCTGAGATTAATGAATCGAACCAAATAGAGAAAACATTAAGTGCACATCAGCTAAGCAGCCAAAAGTATATTTGAGCTTGAACAAATAAATCAACTGAATATATGATTTGTAGACATCCAGAAATACAGACTAGTAAATAAAGTGCAAACACCCAATTAAGGTAAATCATCTAACTCATATAAGATAGGCACCTTGCTTAAATCAGTTGGGCACCCTATTCTGTTCAGTTTGGTTAAGGATAGGGTCAGGGCTGTTGGATCCATGGGCTGAAATTGTTGGACCAATGGGCTTTTGGAATTTAGGCCTGTAACCCACATTTATCAGGCATAATTTTTGGAAAAAAAAAACAATAAACGGATAAACAAATATGCAAACGACCGACACACATTTAGCCAAGGGCGTTGCCTAAGAAGGTTAACACCCTATATCAAGGTGTGCATAATTGTTAACCAGATTCTTTTCTTCAGGCAAAATCGGCAAAAAAGGAGCTTGACTGACTCTGAAAAGTCAAAATATGTAAAAAACTGTGTGCACACAATTTTCTCCGGGATCAATAAAGTGTTCTTATACTGATCATAGAACTATCTAATGTTTTTTTGCAAAAGGTCAACAGGGCTGAAAGAAAGTGTTGAGAGAAAAAAGATGCAAATCAACTTCCAGAGATTCACAAAAAATGAAGTCTGAAGCTACTAGGAACCCATCGTGCTGCATATTCCAGAACTGTAACCTACCTGGAGTACCTAGAAGTACAAGGTGTTCAGTGCTCAGAGACATGACCAGGGTAAGGAAGGCTGCAATGTGACCAAGTAAAGCGTAAAATGTAAAGACTGGGCCAAGAAGCACATGAAGACAGATTTTTCAAAGTTTATATTGGACCGATAAAATCAGAGTGACTCTTGACAAACTAGCTGGATGCTTCCTTTGTAAAGAAAACCAATCAGAGAGAAAAAAAATTAGCACCCTGGTATAATGATAACACACGCACACTAAAACAAAACACCTGTAAATTAGACTAAATTAATGATATTCCAATTAGCATTCTTTAGTGCTTCTAGAGCAACATATTTCTCAAATCTGATAGAAGATTAAAAAATAATCCAAAATACTTAATGAACTTAATACAGAATTAACTAGGAATAAGACCATAAATAAAACGTGCAGACCATCAACCTATAGCAGTGACGACTTCATAAAAATGTTTTTGTGGTAAAATTGAAAACGTCAGGCAAAAATCAATTCCCTAAACTTAAAAATCAGATATGTCATTACCTAAAATGGTAAACAATAATACACCGCCATAATACACCACAACTAGAAAGTTTTAGCCCCATTCAGAAGACAACAAATCTCATTAATTACTTCATCTAAATGATCAACCTGTGTGCAATATCTAGAAAAACAGGTACTACCAGGAGTGATGAACCCTTTATTAAATATAATTAATTCTTCCCTTAGCACTGGTTATGTACCTAAATCCTTTAAACTGGCAGTTATTAAACCTCTGATTAAAAAACCGACCTCGACCCATATCAGCTGTCCAACTATAGACCAATATCAAACCTCCCTCCTATCTCCAAAATCTTAGAAAAAGCTGTACAGTTATGTTCATATCTTTGTAGGAATAATATTTATGGAATGTACCAGTCAGGATTTAGGCCCCATCATACCACAGAGACATCACTCGTTAAGGTGGTAAATGATTTACAGGTGGCATCTGACCATGGCTGTGTCTCTCTGCTTGTGTTACTCGACCTAAATGCAGCCTTTGACACCACTGATCATACAATTCTCCTTGATACATTAGAAAATGTTGTTGGAATTAAGGGAACGGCCCTCGTCTGGTTAAAATCTTAACTGACCGTTTTCAGTTTGTAGATGTAAATGGTGATTCCTCTATACGCTCTAATGTTACGTTTGGAGTTCCACAAGGTTCTGGCTTAGGCCCGCTGCTCTTTTCTCTATACATGCTCCCTTGGGGTAATATTATTCAAGAACATGGCATTAGCTTTCATTGTTATGCTGACGATACACCGTTGTGTATTTCAGCAAAGCCAGATGAGAGACACCATCTTAATAAAGTTGAGAAATGTGTTGAGACATTAGAGACTGGATGTGTACTAACTTCCTCTTACTAAACTCTGATAAGACACAGGCAGATAGAAATAAGGTTTCTGATTATGTATTAAGTTTGGATGGTGTTTTAGGTTTGTCGTGCGTAACAGTTAAGAACCTTGGAGTGGTCATTGACCCTGTTCTTTCATTTGAAGCTCATGTAGATACTTGGATAGCCTTCTGTCATCTCAGAAATATTGCTAAAATAAAAAATATGATGTCAATGCATGATGCCGAAAAACTTGTTCATGCTTTTATTA
>JBCNYG010000009.1:6810627-6826891 GCA_039654305.1 Porochilus rendahli | reverse complement strand
AGTGGTGTGTGTGTGTGTGTGTGTGTGTGTGTGTGTGTGTGTGTGTGTGTGTGTGTGTAAAATTTATGTTTCGAGCTCATTATAATCTCCCAGAAGGGGGTTGCTCAAGATTCTTTATCATTGTGAGATATGGAGGCAACGCTAGTTGCCACTAGTTGATATATATATTTTTAGTCTTTCTGTCTGTTTGTTTAGCAATCATACACAAAAAATCATAAACAGACTTTAATAAGCTTCTTTGAATGGGTAGAGTACGGCCCAAGTAACATTTTATTCGATTTCAGAAATGATCTGGATCAAATTATAGATGTGAAATGTAAAAAAAAATCAAGAATCTTTATCATTGTAAGATATGGAGCAGCCATGGTTTAATGATTAGAGAAGTGAGTTTGGGACCAAAAGGTCGCTTGAACGATTTCAGAACCAGCAGAAAAAAATGTGCCTGGGTAATGATTAGCACCTTCCATTCCCCCATCTTCATGGATGAAGTGACATTGACATAAAACATAAACAAAGAAACATATAGAATAGAATAAAACATAAATATAAAATAAAATATAGGATACAAGATACTGGTGTTCTGGTTCAGGGCCCGAACGGCCTGTGGGAAGAAGCTCTTCTTCATTCGCTCAATGTTTACTTTCAAGGAGTGAAAACGTTTCCCTGACCGCAACAGAGAGAAGAGTCCATTGTTGGGACATGATACTTCCTGTCAGGATGCTCTCAATGGTGCAGGTGTAAAAGGTTTTTAGCATCCTCGAGGGCAGTTTAAAATCCTTCAGGTGTCTGAGATGAAAGAGATGCTGCCCGGGCCTTCTTCACCAAGGTGTTAACATGACAGGACCATGTCAGGTCCTGCGTGATGTAAACAACTAGGTACCGGAAACTGTCCACTCTCTCCAGTGGGGAACCGTTGATGATCAGGGTCTGGTAATTCCTCTCCTGCTTTGTACTGAAGTCCACTATCAGCTCCTTAGTCTTGCTGACATTGAGGAGGCTTCCAACCTCCTCTAGGTAGGCTGTCTCTTCGTTGTTAGAGATCAGGCCCACCACAGTGTCCAATCCAGTGACAAAGGGATGAGCTGAGGCCCAGGATCTCCATCATAGTGGTGAGTATGAAGGGAATTTTGGTTTTAAATGCTAAATTATTGTCAACAAACAACATTTTAACATAATTCCACTTTCCACTGTCCAGGTGATTCAGGGCTGTGTGATGGAGGTGTGTGATGGCGTCCTCTGTAGATCAGTTTGGACAGTACGCAAACTGTAGCGGGTCCAGGGTGGCTGGTAGGGAAGAAGTGATGAAGTCTCTGACAAGCCTTTCGAAGCACTTCATCACTACCGAAGTGAGGGCCACTGGGCGGTTGTCATTCAGGCAGGTGGGCTGGGATTTCTTGGGGACTGGAACAATGATGGACTGTTTGAAGCACATCAGGATTATAGACTGATCCAGGGAGATGTTGAAGATCCCAGTGAACACTGGCACAGAGTCTTCAGGACTCAACCTGTGATGCCATCTGGTCCTGCTGCTTTCCTCGAGTTCACTCACCTGAATGCCTTTCTCATGTTGTGCTCTGAGTCGATGAATGGGTTACCCTCTCCGGTGTACTCCAGAAGTGTGCTGTCCATAGCGATTTTAGCCCTGCTATCACTGTTAGCGCTGTGAGCTGCAGCCTTGAAGAGAGCATAGGAGGTGTTTAGCTCATCTGCCAGAGAAAAGTCTCTATCCACCGATCTGGAAGTTGGTGCTTTGTAGACAGAGACTTCTGGCACTGGAGACATTCTGGATCATACCCTCTGGACTACCACAGGGTGGAAATCCGGTGATGAAGTCTAGAGAAATATGGGACCATGGCCTTTGGGGAATCGCCAGGGGATGAAGCAGGCCCTAAGGATGCAAGGAGTGGTTCTTATTGCGCACGCATGAATACAGAGGCACCCTGCAAAAGCTCAAAAGCAGAAGACAATAAGGGGTAAGGGGTATTGATAGCATAAGCATAGGGCCAATGGGGGCCAACACCATGGCCCGTTGCTTACTGAAAACCTCCTTGAGGTCCAAGTACTTGGCTAGGACTAGGGATAGGTCAGGAGGCTCAGGAGACTTAGAGGACTGAGGTAGTGGACTTGGGTAGAGGCAAGTGGCATGACAGATGAGACCCCAAGAGAGGACAGACCCCGAGCTCCACTCCAAATGTTGGTTATGCTTCGTCAACCAGGGGAAGCCCAAGACTACAGGGAACTCAGGAGAAATGATTAAATGAAAGAAAATCTCCTCTACGTGGTTCTCAATTCTCAACCGGAGAGGGGCAGTGTCCGGAAAACTTGACCACTCCCCAATGGTCTTTCATCAAGGGCAGTCACACACAAGGGAACATCGAGCAAGGCAGTGGGCAGCGAGAGGCTCTTGGCAAGGGACAGATCCATAAAGTTTCCCGCAGCACCAGAATCTAAAAAGGCCTGGAGAGGGTGATGTTGATGGCCACAGGAAATGGTGTAGGCAAGATGAAGCCAGAGGATAAAAATCCAGGAGGTCGGCTGGTAAGGAGGGTTATGATGTACGCCACTCGGGAGTACTCGGATGGAAACAAGGAGGTTTGTAGCTCAAATGTCAGTTCACACTGGTTCAGGAAGGGATTACCATCATACGGTGTCAGCAACCTGGGCTCCTGAAATTGGCCTGGAGGTGACACCGGTAGGGGTGCGAGGAATGCTGCCGAGGTTGATGCAGGGTCCGAAGGACTTCCTCCAACAACCTTTCATGTTTAGCCAACATCTCCCCAAGATGTTCTAAGGGGCTGGGGGTTACTGGGCGTTTCTCTGCTGTGTCCAATACTTGGCTGTGTTCTTCTGTCGAGGATGGTTAATTGCACAAGCATTACAAGGACCAGGTGATAGCAATGGTAACTGATTGGTATTGGAGTGACGTGCAACATGGCATCTGGTGGTGGGGATAGGTAGCAGCACCCCAAAGACTCTGACACACTGGCCCTGGATCTGTATTATGTCATATTATTATTACTATTGTTGTTGTTGTTGTTGTTGTTGTTGTTGTTTTTATTATTATTATTATTATTATTATTATTATTGTTATTATTATTACCTCTGCCAAGGATGTTATAATTTTACCAGCATTGGTTTGTTTGTCTGTCTTTTAGCACATTACTCAAAAAGTTATGAATGGATTTTAATGAAATTTTCAGGATAGCTGGGAAATGATACAAGGAACAATTGATTTTGGCATGGATCCAGATTTTTGTGGCCTCTGAGTGGTTTTCAAATTATTATTATTAGTGTTCATTCATATATTCATTCATTCATTCATTCATTTTCTAAGCCAATTAATCCTAATTATGGTCAGTTCACCAGACCTCTGCAGGGCCAACACACATACAACCATACACATTCATGCTCACACCTAGGGGCAATTTGGAACTGCCAGTGAGCTTACTGTGCATGTTTTTGGACACAGAGAGAACACACTCAAGCATGGGGAGAACATGCAAACTCCACACAAAAACGCCCTGAGCACGGGAATCAAGGCCGGAACCCTCTTGCTGTGAGAAGGACGTGCTAACCACTACATCACTGTGTCACCTGTTATTCTTGTTGTTGTTGTTGTTGTAAACATAGATTTTATCACTATGTATTTAGAAACACTTTAAAACACCGGGGAAAGCAGTTTGAACTACCAGCACTATTGGCATGGTATGTGTGTGCGTGTATGTGTGTGTGTGTGGGTGTGTGTGTGTGTATTCTACTGCAACTCTAGCTAATAATTGCTCTAGAGAAAAGTGTGGGACTGTTTTCAGTCCCACTCATGGGGTTATTATTTTGGTTCATACCTGCCCATTGTGTTCAGTAATTCATGTATAATTTTTTATTAGTGTGCCTCCTATTCATGTTTTTAATAGTTATTGTTTAAAGCATATTATCTGTTCATTCCAGATGATGTATTTGTGTAAGCTTAATAATAATTCACAAAAATTAATTTCAGTTTAATGTATTTATTTGGGATTCTACAGAACTTTTTTTTTTTAAATATAATAAAATAAAAATGAAATAAAAAGGCAGAAGATCAGCGGTGGAGATGGGAAGAGCATCTTCGAAAAGTGAATTATTTGGTATCTTTTGTCCTCAGGGCATTTAGTGCTGATTTAACTCAGTTAAGTGAACAGAAGAGAGGTTGTGCTCCACATTCTACTCATGTTATCAGAACACCCTACATCAGATTCACCGGCATGACAAATCAAGTTAGACTTTACATCTAATATTGTGTTGGTTAATGCTTCGGGTTTCCATGGTTACCGGTAATGCATTTTTCTGCCTATTTGATTATAGTAATGTCCTTCGGCTGTGCAATATTTTGTTGACAGTTTAAAGGCTTATATGCTGCTAGGCCAGTACTGCTATCTCCAGAATTACTGGAACCCTTCACTTCAATAGGAATGAAACATATTTGAGCAACTGCTAACATTTGCTGAACAGCTTAATGGTAATATTAGGGTCACGGAGAGGCTGGAGCCTATCTCAGCTGGCACTGGGCGAAGGCAGGGTACACCCTGAACAGCTCGCCAGACCATCACAGGGCAACACACAACAATTTACACTCATATTCACACCTAGAAGTAATCTGGAACAACCAGTTAGCCTAATGTGGACTCAATGTTGGACTGTGGGAGAACACCAGAATACCTGGAGAAGACCAACACAAGCACAGGAAAAACATGTTATAAATTAATAAATTGCCAGACCTAAATAAAATTAAAATAAAAATTTATATGTGTTCTGCAAAGTATAGGTATATTTTAAATACTTAAATACTTAAAAAAAGAGACACAGTTTGGGACAAGTCTGATAATGCCATTTAAAAAGCAATGCTCTATTACCATGACAGTAGACAAGACATGGCAGACAGAATTTGATCATTGTGATGTATGGTCAGTGTAAGCTATACTTAAGTGCAAGGTTTTTTTTAGAATTTTTTTTTTAATTTACTTTTTTGTAGCAATCAAAGAACTGTAATTAAAAGTGAAAGTGGGGATCAGACTACTGGCAGGCAGCAAAAAACTAGGAGAATCCGTAATCACAATCAGCAACACTGAGGCGGGTTGGAAAATGAAAGAGGAACCAGAAGAAAACACATACACACACATATAAGAGTGAGAAATGCACAAATACAGTCAGCAAGATTCTCATTCATTCGTTTTCTGAACCGCTTAATCTTAATTAGGGTCGCAGGGAGGCTGGTGCCCATCTCAGCCTACTCTGGGCGAGGGCAGAGTACACCCTGGAGAGCTTGCCAGGCCATTGCAGGGCAGAGACACACTGACGGCAATGCAGCCTTCTCTTAACAAAAATCAGCAATGGTTCTTTTACATTCCTCTCACCACAGACAGTGAGAGACAAGGCCAGCCATTGATAACCCAGCACTGGGGACAATCAGCAATATTAATTGACAACATAATTAAAGAATAATAGAAAATGTGTGCACTTGCTGTGATAAACTAGTGGCAGGATATGAGTGGAGACCGGACTAGAACCAATACAAAGGCATATATCACAACAAATTAAAATAAAAACATTGCTTGTGATTGCATTTATTAAGATAAAATCCCATAATGAAAATCCTTTTAATATGAAATCAGTCTTATGTTGCTTTTACAAGGGCAGCGAAAACAAGTTGTATCAAAAAAAGTTGCACACACGTTTACATGCAAATCATTGGAAAGCCAGAAGCTATAAAGACAAACCACTGGAGAAGAAATGCCCATCTGCTTTTTAAGTCTGTAAAATGACCTAATAACCCTGATAGATGTGTAAACCCTCCTACGTGACACCGATTATGTTCTGACAGCAAGTCACACTTGAACAGTGCATTCAAACATGCACAATGTTCAATGTTCCACAACAACTTGCACTACCTGGAAAATTGGAACATCCTGGACTCATTGGTTTCACATTGTTCCGGAACAACTTGTTCTTACACTTAGATTTCTCTCAGGTGCAACATTTCTCTCAGGTGCAAAGGTAGCTTCAGTAACAAAATATTTTACACTGATGAACCAATTCTGATTAAATTTCTCCCAGTGTTTGTGTGGGTTTCCTTTGAACACTTCGGTTCCTCCCACAGTTCAAAAATATGGACAGTAAGCTAATTAGCTGTATTAAATTGCCCCTAGGCCTGAATGTAAATGGTTGTACGTGTGTTGGTCCTGCAATGTTCTGGCGAGCTGTTGGGGATGTACCCTGCCCTCTCGCCCAGAGTTGGCTGAGATGGGTGCCAGCCTCCCCGGGAGCCTAATTAGGATTAGGTGGCTTAGAAAATGAATGAATGGAACGATTTTGAAACAACCATTGCTGTCCAAAAATTCCACTTGAATGGTGTTGTCCTGACTCATTGGTTAGCAGTGTGGCCTCACAGAAAGAAGGTCTTGGGTTCCAATTGAGCTCCCATTTTGTGTGGAGTTTGCCTGTTCTCACCGTGTCTGACCAGATTTCTTCTAGTGTCTTTGCTTTCCTCCCACAGTTCAAAAACATCAACATTAGGACGTATGGCTACGTTAAATTTGTTTATATGTTTAAGTATGAATGATATTTTGCCTCTATGTTCGCCCTGCAGTACAGTGGTGACTTATACAGGGTGTTACCCCAACTCTCACCCAAAGACAGCTGTGATTCACTCCAGCTTCCCCCACAACACTGAATAATATGCTGTATAGAGAATGGATGGATGGATGGATGGATGTATGTATGGATGGATGGATGGACGGATGGACGGATGGACGGATGGACGGACGGATGGATGGATGGATAGTGTTGTCTAGGGAAATTTCACCAAACACTCCGTTCTTATCTTATACCTCTTCTTTTATCTTCTGGACTTTTTCATCTTTCAGTAACACACTTATCTATCATGTCTATCTTAGCTAAACAGTATTTACATGCAGCCTTGTACAAAGCCTGCAAATTGAACTTTGTAATTAGTGTCTACACATGCCTAAATTAATGTGATCAATGAGTAATTGAACTTTAAAGTGATCCCTTTCATTTGCTTTTTGTTAATGAATCTCCATGGATATGGAGAAGTATTGTGGTTCATTTTGCTGAAAAAGTGGTGGGGGTGGGGTAATTGCTCTGGAATCGGAATGAAAAAGTAGAATAGCTGTTGTTTTGCTGATTTGGAATGCATATATAGTACAGACTTTGCAAGAACTTGCAAGAGATAACACCTGCGACTCATCGATCAAATCTATGTCTGAAATGAGATTTTTAACAGAAACTGACTTTAAATAAGTTGATGAGAAAACCATATATAGACCTTGAAAAGTGAAAGCATGAGTTGCCTTCAAACAAGAGAGGTTTTTGTTTTTTTTTCGCTACCAACCCAACATGCTCATTGGGTACCCAACCCAACACATCATTGGGTGACATTTTTAGAAGAAAGGCTCCCTTCAAATTATTTGGGCACCTCAGAGCTTTTCAGTGATGTGGAATGGCATTGGTGCTTGAAATGAAAATATGAGGTGAAAAGAGGCCAGGGCTGTCCTTTGGTCAAGATTAGAAGACAGTTGATCAACAGGAAATCCCCATAACAGGCAAATCCCCTATACCACTTGTAAAAGCGCCATTTTCATTTAAAAAGAGCTGAAAGTTGAAGAGACAGTGACGGAATGAGATGGGAGACTCAGAAAGGTGCATAACATATGCTTGAGGAAATCTGAAACGAGACACCTTGGAATATTTGAAAAACTCTTTACGTGTTTGATTTGGTTGATTTTGTAAGAAAAATATTATACTGCTATACTGTGCCCTGACCTACTGTGTGTAAGGGAGTATTGGATGTTTTCTACCTCAATACTTGGGGGAAAAAAAACTAACTTGGATATAAAATAGCAGATTCATTGTTGGCAAAGTTTGCACAGAAGATTGTTTTTCATGGCTGGAATGTAGTCCTGCATTTCCGACTGATGTTATTTTTAGACATGAAACAAGCTCGTGTATGCCTTTCATTTTTCCATCTTCTCGTGAAACGAGTAAGGGCCACTTTTAAATAACGTTTTGACATTCAGGATGAGGAAGGCAGCAGACAGCATGCTGTGCATAAATGGCTAGTTATCAACTGAAAGTGTTGAGGCGTAGCAGTGGCAGATGCACAGGTCCTGCCAATGTAATGCTGTCTGCATGAGTTAGCATCAGAATGCTAGCCATGTCTCCTTAGGACAGGTGATTGCTGTCCTTTTGCAGCAAGTTTTCAATGAAAAAAAAAGAGCAGCTGTGTATTTTCCCTAGCCACCCACCAGTTGCCATAGCACACCTTCCCATATTTAATTCTGAACTCATTGGGACGTAGCCAAGGTTTTAAAAAATCTAAGAAAAGCGAGACCTCCTTTAACCACAACGTATTGATGGACTCACTAGGTGGCCTGGATCTAGTCATTATCAGCCATATGGGTGTTGAACCAAATCAACTCTTCTGTTGTCTAGCTTTGTATCAACTTGCTTGGCTGGGAATTAGCATGTCTAGACAACAAAAGGAGGTCCTGCCTAGTATGTTATTAGAGCTTTTACCATGACCAGTACAGAGTGGTTGGTGGCCTAGGAATTGAAAGAATGTTGATTAGGGTGATCTTGGGTCCTTTATTTGTCCTCACTTATTAAGTTTCCCATTACTCTCCAGGCCAGCCACCCCCATAAGACTCATCTATAATTTACCAAGTTGTACTTCATGTCCTCCAAGACAAGATGACAATTAATTAGTCTTTTTGTTCATTAAAAGGCCTTGCTTCTAAAAGACTAGTCATGTTTTATTTTATTTTAATTACTTTGTCTTTTGGCAGCCGGCGCGATTCGAAAATATTTCAACAAAGGAGACCAGTGCAATATATAATTGGACATATGCTATTACTTATTAATTTCTTATGTTTCCTCCTCATAATTTTATTCTTGATGAAAATGATTATACAGGGTGACCAAAAAAAAACCAGAAGCCATACATTTTTGTCTGAAATTCATAAATTTAATTCTAGCTTTTTCTTTTTTTTTCAGCGTATTAAGTAGATTCTGTGCAAGAAAGATTGGAACCATAGTCTTCACCAACATGTCCTGGTCTACCAAGGAAAAGACATTTTGAGTGGAAGCCTATTTTGTCAACAAATCATACACGGTCATGAAAGCAAATTTTAGGAGAGATTTTCGGTGTTGAAATGCTCCATCAAAAAGCTGAATTTTTGACTGGGTTAAAAAGTTTAGAGAGCATGGTACCGTGCAAAATGTTCATTCTAAAGGCATCACAGACACTTTCTTCGGTCAGAGGGTGAGTAATAGGGCAGAAAGAAACATCGATGCATATTCTGCAGAGAACATAACTTTTGTGCAAAGCGTCCTAGATTACTGAAACTTTTGGGTACAAGCATACACAGACAAGTCCAAGTGTACAAACAAATCAAGTGTTACAATAATTTTGCTTTATTTTTTAGGAGTAATTAAGAAGTTTATGGGTTCTTTTTTTTTGGGTGGGGGGTGTCACCCTGTATCAATCTCAACACACAAAGACATACCTATTTGTCTTTCTACATCAGGTGACAAATACCATGTGATCTAAATGTCCAACTGATATACAGAAAACAAATGCAAAATTTAAAAGTATTTTAACAGTATGGATATTTGTGTTATTAGCATAGTTATATAAGATCATGTAACAATTAGACAAATAGTATCTATATGTAGATTTGAATGATGAATTTTACATATATAAATTATATATACTGTATACATAATTTTATCGATGAACATTTAATGCATTTATGTTTTTGTCATTTTATTTTTATTTTTAAAATAATTTCAATGTAATTTAAATATTTAAAAAGATTATTTATTAAATAAACCACAGGGGGCAAAATTATGTCGTTATTTCCCTCAAATGCAAATATTTTACTTCAGCAGAGACTACACAGGAAAGGTGAGATCTGCTGTCTCAGGAGAATCAGCATTTTACTGTCAAACACAGGAAAATGCTGTAGCAATTAAAAATTAAATATAAACCCTTAAATATGTTTTTGGTTGCTTTCTAATGTTTCCTTGTAGTGTATAATATTGAACGATTTTTGGCCTCAGGCTTGGTGGATATCACTGAATAGTCCCTAGGGACTAATCCTGATAATTCAGTGATATCGTCCCTGCCATTGGAAAATAATTGTTATTTATTCTATTCACACCCATTGGATATGAGCAATTGCATGTTCTAATTAGCTAATATGCAACTAGGATTTCACATCATATAACCTTCAGTAATTAGGTCACTATTGAAAAAAAGAAAGAAGTGTCTAATACTAGTTGGCTGGCTCTCTCATTCATTATAAACGCATTGCAAGAAAAGCATAAAAATTTGAAATGAAATTATCTTATTGTTAGAATCTTTAATTTTTTAATTTGCTTTAAGAAACAAGCCTCCAGTGCTCAGCGTTGCCTGATGCTGGTGACTGAAGAAGAGACCATCGAAAACAGTGTGCAGCAAGTGTGGCATGACTCCATGCCAGACTAAATGGCTCTTCCATTAAGTACAGTGTTTGATTATAAGATTGTATATTAACTATATGGACAAATGTTCATGGTCATAACCCTCATGTGTTTCTTGATCAATAAACTCCAGGTTTCATTCCTCCTAGCTCTTATAATAAATTTCTCTCTTCTGGGAAGGCTGTTCACAAAATTTTGGAGTGTGGCTGTAGGGATTTGTGATCATTCATCCACAAGAGCATCATTAAGGTCAGGCACTGATGTCAGGCAGGGACACCTGGGGCATTTGGCATTCTCATTCATCCCAAACGTGTTCTGTGGGGTTAAGGTCAGTGTTCTGTGCAAGCAACTCACTTTCTCCCACTCCAACCTTGGCAAGGCATGTCTTCATGGAGCTCAATGTGTGCAAAGGGGGACTGTCATGCTAGAACCGGTTTGAGCCGCTTTGTTCTAGTGAGGGGAAATTGTACGCAAAGACATTCTGCACAATTTTGAGCTTTCAACTTTGTGGCACTTTGGGAAACAAACTACATTCCTTGTAGGGGTCTGATGGTAAAGTATCCATATACATTTGTCCATATTATGTATTTCAATCAATCTGATTCAAGTTCATGGAATAACTGTTCAATATTGTTATTTGAAGTATTTGAATATTGCTTCTAAAACTTCATAATAGGATTGGCATTAAATTCAAGCCTGAGTGCCTAGCTGAAATGTTCTACTCATTAAAACGTTTTAATGAACATCAAATGTAGCCACTGGGACGTCTCAGCTGGCTTTATCCATAGCCACATTACCTGCTTCACAGCTTCCAGTTTTAATTATTTGCTCATTCACTGAGTGGACTCCAGGATAACTGAACTTCTGATAGCCAATCCTCAGAAGAGTGGCATCCCCAAGATTTGGCAGCCTAATCGTGTAAATAGTTGTAAATTCTCAGTGGAGGTGCTTGGAAACAGTTCAAGTTTCAAACCGTTGTTAATTGATGAAACAAATTCTGCCAAATGTTTTCCTGCCATTGCTGCATGTGGATGATTGCAGTTGGTGGCAATTCTAGAAAACAACAGGGTCTCTAGAAATTAACTTAATTAAGTCTGTATGGAAGATACAGGATGTTAAAGTAAGGGGCATACACACCGAAAGCAATGAGAGACAAGTAAATCTCATCTCTCCTGCATGAATAAATCACTTTTGCGAAACATTTAATTCGCTTAGCAAAGCACTCATTGCCAGCTTTGGCTGCCTAGGTAACCCTCTTGCATGTTTCCTGCTTGGAAATGTTTGTGAGTTTAACTGAGCAGTTTCTTGCTAGTTCACACATAAATAGCTTATATTATCGTTAGCCATCATTATCATATAGCACGTATAGAAACAAAGACTGTTGTGCATCATGACCAATGCTCTGCCTTACTTGCGTGGGTTTCCTTCCACAGTCCAAAGACATGCTCATTAGGCAAATTTACTCTTTCAAATTTCCACTAGATGTGAATATAAGTGTGAATTGTTGTAGGTGTGTGTTTGACCTGTTGTTTGTGGTATGTGTTCAACTGGCAGTTGTTAAGAGTGTACCCTGACTTCGCCCAGAGTCGTCTGAGATAGGCTGTAGCCTTCCCGCAACCCTAGTAGGATGAAGCGGTTTTGCAAATGAAGGAATGAATGAATGTTCATATGATAAGAGACAGAAAAGAATAGCTTTAAATGATAAGATAGTAAACAGAACTATAGTAAAGTTTGAAAAAATGTGAGAACAGAGTTTCAGACTGCACTTCAGGTTCTTTCAGTGGTGGAAGGAAGCATTTTAATCCCACAAAAAAATTGGGGTGGCAACTGAGGTCAATCAAATATCACTGCCACCCGAGCCACCATCCAGCTCCACCTCTGATTGCAGGCGAATAATCAGACCAGTGTCAGATCAGGGCATGCACTGATGTTCTCTGATATTCTCAAGAAAGTAACAACTAAGGACATGCTCTGATTGAAGTTCCTGTTGACTCTGAAGTGTTCAGTGATGCTGCTCAGTTACACACAAAATGGTATATGCTGTCAGATTTAGCAACCCACTTACACAACTGCAGATAGACAAAATAGGAAGTGAAAAAGAGCATCCATATTTCACATCTCTTTACATGACATCCATGTTTTTATTCTCTTTCTTCATCTTTTTTGTTTAGTGGGGATAAAAATAGGTACGATATATGTCACTGCAACATGTTGAATTTATTTAAAACAAATTAAAAATAACCAAGAGCACTTGAAGAGTGTTAACCTCTACCACACCATAAAAATTAGGTACACAACCCCCCCGCTGGACCTGCTGTACTGACACACTTCCCAAAAATTAAGGGATTTTCTGTTATGTGAAACCTTAATTGCTGCTAAATGTGCAATCACGAACAGATCTGAATGAAACTTGGTTCGACATCAAAGCATCTGAACCCAAATATAGACGTATTTCCCAAGGTCTCTTCCCAGTTGGACATGCCTGAAACACCACACCAGGGAGGTGTTCGGGAGGCATTCTAATCAGATGCCCAAGCCACCTCAACTGTCTCCTCTCAACCTGAAGGAGCAGCGATTTTACTCCGAGCTCCTCCCGGATGACAGAACTTCCCACCTTATCTCTAAGGAAGAGCCCTGCAACCGTAAATTGACTGGTAAATTGAGAGCTTTGCCTTCTGGTTCAACTTCCTCTTCACTACGAAAGACTGTTACAAGCCCAGCTTTACAGCACAGGCGACACCGATCTGCCTCTCAATCTGCCACTCCATCCTTCCCTCACTCGTGAACAAGACCCAGAGATCATTGAACTCCTCCATTTGGGGCAGCACCTCATTCCAGACCCGGAAGGCACATTCCACCCTTTTCAGGCTGAGAACGATGGCCTCTGATGGAGGTGCTGATTCTAATTCACACTCAGCTGCGAATCGCTCCAGCGAGTGCTGACGGTCCCGGCTTCATAAGGACAAGAGGACAACATCATCTGCAAAAAGCAGAGACAAGATCCTATGGCCACCAAACCATAACACCTTAACACCTTGGCTGTGCCTAGAAATTCTATCTATAAAAATTATGAACAGTACAGATTGACAAAGGGCAGCCTTGGAAGAGTCCAACCCCCACTGGAAACAAATTCGACATTGTGTTACCAATGCAGACCAAGACCTGCCTCCCAAAATACAGACACTGAACGACCCATAGCAATGGGCCCAGTATATCATATTCCCAGAGAACACCCCACAAGATGGTACACAGTCGAAAGCCTTCTCCAAGTTCACAAAGCACATGTGGACAGGTTGGGCAAACTTCCATGCTCCCTCCAGGATCCTGTAGAGTGTGTAGTGTTGATCGAGAGTGCTGCTGGCGGGATGAGAACCACATTGTTCCTCCTGAATATGAGGTTCCAACATCCGAAGAGTGTGATTCCATGATAGTTGGAACACACCCTCCTGTCCCCTTTTTTAAAAAGGGGACCTACCACCCCGGTTTGCCAATCCAGAGGTATGGCCCCCAATTACCACGCAATGTTGTAGAGACGTGACAACCAAGACAGCCCTAATACATCCAGAGCTTTGAGGTATTTAGGGTGGATCTCGTCCACCCCCGGAGCTCCTCAATCCCATCTGTGGAAGAGGAAGAGCCTAGGGGTTCATAGGGGGTCTGCTTACACTGGGGCTGAGGTCACCAAGGTAGTTAAAAAGCTTTTCCCTGATTTTCCCAGTTTACTTGTTGCCAGCTGCCTGCTATCAAACATGATACATATGCTTCACGATACCTATTCACAACCAACAAGGAAGGGTAAAGAAAAGCACTTGCTTTCTCCAGCACACATGATACCAGCTGACTGCATTTTTTTTTATTTCTGTGCATGCATAAATAGGACCAGTGTAACACACTTTGTAGGAATGCGAAAGAAAATCTGCCCCCTTGCATGCATGAGACACCCATGATTGTGTGAAAAAACATTTGTTTGCCATCTTTGCCTCCCTAAGTTTAACCAATTAGCTTTCATTGACCCCTCATCACAGATTACTGTGTGTATCAACCTGGGTTCAAACTCGCAAAGACTTGAGTGATAGTGGCACAACATGCCTCTGCCACGCAGAAGCACATCCATCTGGTTATCCTCTAAGATCCAATTCTCTTAGGATTGTACATAATAATGCTGATATGAAAGATTTAATTATTTATTAGCCACCCTTTAATTAGACCTTTCCATGAAATGGCTTTGCCTGAGCACCAAATTGTTGAGGACTCTTCATTTGAAGCTGTACAATATCTGATTGTGAACACGTTGAATTATTTTACATATGCCAAGATCTCTCAATCTGTCAATGAAAGGAAGAGATTATCTGTTGCTAAGATATTTTGTGAAGCTAAAAAGAAATACTTACATCATTCATTAATTTTCTGAACCACTTCATCTTGCTAGGGTCATGGGGAGACTGGTAGGTGTAGGTAATTATAGGCTAATTAAAACAATCATTTTTGCGAATTCATTCGTTCATTCACTCACCAAACCATTTAATCCTACTAGGGTTGCAGAGAGGCTGTAGCTGAACTGCTTACAAGTACATTGAATGGTCAACACACAACCTTTCACACTTACACTCCCCCCCTTTAGGCAAATAATTAGTCTAATGTGCATGTTTTTGGACTGTGGGAGGAAACCTGAGTATCTGGATAAAGCCCAGTCAAGCACAGGGAGAACATGCAAACTGTACATAAAACATAATTTTTAACATCTTATTCAATTCCATAGATAATGACAGTATTTGATATAAGTATAAGTACATGATATTTAAGACTTCTTTGTGTGTCAAAATGTTTACCTTAAAAAATATATGAAGTGAGCTTCTCATTGACTTCTTGAACAGTCTTTACCTTCCTACCCGATGTTTGGAAAACTCAAAATAGGTCTTGACTGTCAAGGTGGCATTGGCTTATGTCATATTTTGTGCCAATTTGTCATATGATGACACACCTTTAGCAACCTCATCAAAAAGGCCAGCGTGGTCACTGAGCCAGAGATATGCCCACAGGGAAGGAGGAAAAGGATGATGAAGCTTTGCAACTTGCCTAGAACTCAGACAAACCCCACTACATCTCTGCCAAAAGACTTCTGGAAAGTTCAAACTAACTCGAAGAAGGTTCTGGAAAGTTTGGACAAACAGGCAGCAATCCTTTACCAGTTCACCAGACATCTTACCTTTAGTGAAAAAGGAAGAGACAAATAGCCACTTAGCCGAATCTTTTCCTTGTTCCCATGCTGATTGTGTTCAATCAATCAACTCTACCACTGCCTGCATTGCCTGGGCCCTCGGGTGATGAGGTTTATTTCTAATTTGGAAAAGCCAAGGATGCTATATAAAGATAAAGGCAGGGTAAATTGAAGGTATCTGCCGGACAGTGCTGCGCACTCTAAGGCTCGATTGCCTCCTGACTGTCCTTCATTAAGGAGCAGTGACTCTGCACTTCACCCACGACAGGCAATAGGATTTTGTTTAACCCACCTACATGGTGGAGCACCTGTGACATTGACAGACTGGGAAGACACTGCTCTTAGAGCCTGTTAAAGTCATTAGGCCTTGCTTAGCGGATGATTCCTTTGGACTCCTTTAACCTAGCCAACTAGGTCTCATCTAAAATGTGGAGGAATTCAAACAAGGCAAATGTTTTTATTATTATTATTACTATTATTATTATTATTATTATTATTATTATTATTATTATTATTATTATTATTATTATT
>JBCNYG010000009.1:6793810-6806740 GCA_039654305.1 Porochilus rendahli | reverse complement strand
TGTTGGTAGTGGGGCTTAAACCCCTGACCTTGGGATCAGTAATCCAGCACCCTACCACCAGGCCACCACTTCCCCTAACTCAATATAGATGTTTATAACTTCTTTAAAACTTTCATAACCACTTTTTAGTAAGTTATTATTGTTATAATTTCCTAATGACTGCCCTGTGAGATGTTGGCTACAGCGATCTAATGGTTGCCAGTAGTACTGCTCTGTCCTTATTCATCCATAAGCTTTTTAGAGACATGCAAAAAATCTGGACGGAATGAGTGCAGCCTACGCATAGAAGGCGCTGTCTATAACTATATCTGTCTTAAACATTGAGCATATTGGCTTTAACTATACCATAACCATTCTTCCATTACATTTACAGCATTTGGCAGATGCACTTATGTAGCACTTACATTTTATGCAGCTGAGCAGATGTGGGACAAGAGCCTTGCTTAGGGTTGCAGCAGTTACAGATTGGTGGAACTGGGGCTTGAATCCTCAATTATCCCTCAATAAGTCAAAGCCTTACCCACTGCCCCATTATCTATACTCTCTGCATCACATGGGGATTTTTTTTTTCTTTTTTTTTGGGGGTAGTTGGAAATATTAGTGTATAATGGGATTGACACAAGAGTCAATCCCAACTGACTTTAGGTCAGAGATGATGTCACCACGGCAAAGCAATGTAGTGTAGCCAGTGAACTTTGGAATAGATCCAGCAAAAGCCTACATGAAAATAAAAGCTCAGGAAGAACATGCAAAGCCCCTATAGAAAAGGTTCAAACCCAGAACCTGTTGGCAGTAAATAAAATCAAGTGTCAGAATTGCACAATATTAAGTTCCACTTAACTTGAGTTTGAACTTTCTCAAAGAAATTTTCCTTGGTTAACTTGCCTGGGAGGTGATGGACCCAAGATAGCAAAGCTTTACAATACACACATTGTAGGTTGTTTTGTAGCATTTCATTTGCTTTAACCACAGCATCCTGAAGATTTATCTAATAGTGGTGTTTTTAAGAACTCTAAATACATGAGGCTCTCAGTGAACCAGGGCTAAAATCTGATAATGGATGTCTTGCTTTGCGCCAATCAATAAAAGAGACCTGCATCAGAACATGCACTTTCTGACATACACCCACATACTGAACACATGAACCACTATCAGGTACTCAAGGTAGATAATTAGAAATAAGAGGCATAATTTGTGCTCCATCATGTGTGTTTACTAGCACAGCACTTTGTTATATCCACTGACTGTGAGAGAATACCGGTAAGGTACACTATATAGGATTAAGTCCATTACAACCAACCATATGCCCCCTTGCTCCTTCCTTTCCAAGTGTGTATTAGAACATACAGTGGCTGTACGTATGGTTGCATGTAGCATACAGGCAACAACGTAAATGTACACTCCCTTGCATTTTCTTCATACTTAAAAATATAGAGACTTAAGCATTGCCTAAAAGCAGAGCTCTCTTATGATTTCCCTACGTATATAAGGATTAATTTATTTTAATAACTTTTTATAGAATTAAATAAAAATAAGGTAACCAAATATGCAATCTTAGTCTCGACATCAGACTAAGGTACACAATTTGAAACTTATTCTTTAGATTTGGAGAACATAAGAATATAATTAGTTGTTTATTTATTTCATTTAGTTTATTAATTTATTTATTAGTTGTTTATCATTATCAATGACGTCACATCACATGACTCGAATATTATACATGACATCATTATCGATGACGTCACATCACATGACTCGAGTATTTTACGCCTCTTGTTCTAGTTACTACTCTCTCCCAACTTTTCCTTTTTCGAGATATAACATTTTCAAATAATAACACAGGTTTCCCATGTGTATACGTTTGCCAGAAGGATGGAGAGACGAACGGATGTACGGCATAGGTTTTTCCTAATGCTCCAAAAGCAACTCGATGATTAGACGCTTTTATCTTATCAGTGATGCTCTGCTCGCACGGCATGAATAACTTAAATCTTACAACAAATCAGGTTCACAAACTTGCAGGACCAGCAAACACTGATTCCTTTTCTTTCCTCTTCTTTGCCCTTCTTCTGTATTCATACTGCCACTTTTAAAAACACGAAACATGGAGGATGCTCTCTACAGGATTGCCATTCTGGTCTTTCATTTCCAAGACTAGGTGGCTCAATATAGCTGCTCTGTTGAAGAGGACCCACTTCCTGCATAGTTATGAAGGGACAAGTCTAAGCTGTGACAGCTTGGCGGTGTGGTTAGTATATCCACCCCACAGCAAGAAGGTCCGGTGTTCGAGTCCTGTGCTTGTCGAGGGTGTTTGTGTGGAGTTCGCATATTCTCGTCATTTTTGTTTCTGGTTTCCTCCCATAGTCCACAAGACATACACAAAAGATCAATTGGTTTAGGAAATTAATAAATAAATTCTAAGAGTACAAAACACAATGATATGTAGTTTCCATTCATCATTATTTTCTGAATCCTAATTGGGTTCATGGGGAGTTGGGAGCCTATCTCAGCCAACTCTGAGTGAAAGCAAGTTACACCCTGAATAGCTTGCCCATTCATCCTAGAGCCAATCCACACCGTATTCACACTCAGATCTACATAGGGGCAATTTTGAACAGCCAGGTAACCTGATGTGACTGTGAGAGGAAACCTGAATAGCCAGAGAAAGCACATGCAAAGTTCACACAAAAGTGCTCTCACCAACCACATGGCTTAAACCCAGGAGCTTTTTGCTGGCAAGAGTGTTACATACTACTCCACCATGCTCCAGAAATATACACATACATCCAGAAAAAAAAATGACTCTGTGCAGAATATCTTATCAACAAAAATAAAATTACAAAAACAGATTTTATGCATGAAAGCCATCCTAACATACAAATTTGGAGATTAAAGCATTTCTTAACTTTATCAAAAACAGCCATGTAGCTCCTGACCAAGGCAGCATACTTCCTCAAATCTTTGCAAATCTGTTTTTCTCAGCTATTCTATTCCCTTAATAACCTCTGTTCCATTTGCCTCGTCTTATCTGAGCTGTGAATTTGAGAAGTGAAGTTTCAGGAAGTTCTGCTAGAAAGTAGGGCGCGTAGTTACACAGCCTGATCGCTGTTTCTTTTTCCCTTTATATCGTGCATGCCCCATACTGAATATAGATCAGGTTGCGATATAGCACCATCTGTCCTTGAGAACAAGTGATATAGTGATACTGTCACCTTCAGCATCTTGAATTGACATTTGTGACTTATTTGATGTGGACCAGTAAGACACACCCCACTGAAATCCACCTCCACAGCAGCAGCTGGTCCGAGTATTCTTCCATGCCACAGTGGACTCACATCAAAGGGAAAGACATGTTAATAAGTGAATTTGCCTTGTCAATATCCAGGAGCTTCAGTGTCTTACACTCCACTTTATAAGGAGTACTTGTAGATCTGGAAAGTCTTGCTATTATTTACTATGTCAATAACATGTGAGCTGTACAACCAAATCATGCAGTTACTGTCAGAGGCAACAGTTTCGGATAGTATTTGTATATGTAAATACCGTAATGATGATGAGGGGGACTTTGACTTCAGCATAGCTGTTGGTGCCAGAGGTTTAGTAATTTGAGAGATTACTGCTACACTGAAATTTTCACTCTGCAGAGTTTACCCAAAACCGTGGAGGAAAAGAGCATCCAGTGATGAAATACATCAGAAAAGAATGGCCAGAGTGCTTCAAGCTGACAGGAAGTGTACAGTAACTCAAATACCCATTCTTTATAAAGTGGTCACTCAGTGCTTAAGGCCTGGTCAAAAGGTCAGGGATTCAAGCCCCTGTACCACAAAGATGCCATTGTTGGGTGCATGAGCAAAGGCTCCATACGCTTAACTACTCAGTTGAATAAGTGAGATACAAGCTGAAAGGAAGTGTACACTAACACACTGAACCACTCAGTTTAGAGTGGTGGCTCAGTGGTTAAGGCATCAGGCTACTGAAGAGAAGGTCAGGCATTCAAGCCCCAGTACTACCAAGCTACCACTGCTTTGTCCTTGAGTAAGACCGTTAACCCTCCAGTTGTATAAATGCAATACAAGCAGGTAGGGAGTATACAGTAACTTATATAGCCACATTATATAGAGTGATGGTTTAGTTACTTATCAAAAGATTGGAAGTTCAAGCCCCAGTACCACCAAGCTGCCACTGTTGGGCCCTTGAACATGTCCTTAAACCCTCAACAACTCAGGATTATTGATGAGATACAAGCTGACAGAAACTATACAGTAACTCAAATAACAATAATAACACTTAACCACTCTAAGATAAATTTGGCTTAAATAATTTATAAGTCAGGAAAGTGGTGGCCCGGGCGTAGGGTTCTGGGTTACTGATCCAAAGGTCAGGGGTTCAAGCCCCACTATCACCAGGTTGTCACTGCTGTCCCTCCAGTCTAGCTAACTGGGTTATCAAAGGTCAGCCATGCCCCTTACAGTCTGTGGTGAGAGCCATGGAAAAGAACTATTGCTGTCGTTCGTAAAGAATAGGCCATTGGGTTGCCGTCAGTGTGTTTCTGCCATGTGATGGCCTGGCGAGCTGTTCAGGGTGTACTCTGCCCTCAACCAGAGTTGCCTTAGCATGGCACCAGCCTCCCCATGACCCTAATTAGGATTAAGTGGTTCAGAAAATGAAATAAATGAATGGTTCAGAAAATGAATGAACATATAATCAAATGACCGTTCTAGGTTGCTGATCATAAGGTTAGGGTTTCAAGCCTTGGTGCTTAACCCTCAGATACCTAACTGTATAAACAAAATACAAGCTGACAGGGATTAATCAGTAGCTCAAATGGTCACTTAGCATAGAGTGCTGGCTCAGTGGTAAAGGTTTCAGCTTTCTGGCCAAAAGATTAGGGGTTCAAGCCCCAGTACCACCAAGCTTATAAGCTATAACCTTATCAATGAAAAACGATAAGGCCATTTGCCAAATTCCATAAATGCAAATGTGCTAAACCACAGCATACAGTATATTCTAGGCAAGTACATCTTTGTGGTAGCAGTGTTTTGGAAGAACCAACATTTTTAAAGCCTCTCCAGAATTCAGATTAAGTGAGGCTACAATATACACCACGTCAATTAAATAAAGTGAAGTCTTGCACGGCCGGATTAACTTCACAGGCTTATGCAGGAGTTTTTCCGATGGTCAGTTCTGTACAGCTCCTGATAAAGCACTTAGGACCACATGACTTTATGCTGAGGTCTTGCAAGCCATATGATAAAGTTTGTAGCCATTCTATCTCAATGTTAAAATGGCCCTGGCTGGTTCACAAGTGGGATGATGGATGGCGTTGCACTAGTCATGCCTACACTCCCGTTGTACTGAAAATCCCAAAGCCTGAAACTCTGATGATAGATTACCTTAGCCTTATCTTGTACTGATTATTCCTGCCTGAGACGGCAAGCAAGGTGCGTCTGAATAAGTGCTGTTCCTGTATAAAAAAAGAAATGACTTTCTTACCTGTTGCTAGTTATTTGTCATTATTAGCTTTTCAGATTTTCATCAACCTGAGAGGCTTGAGTGCTAAATCGGTGTACTGAATTGTTCTTCTCTCAGATTTCAACAAAATAGACTGGTAGCTTGTGCATGATCATAATCATTATCATCATTTGTAGCTCTTTTGGTTTGTGTATTTAGCACACAACCTACTGAAACGTTTTGAACAGTGCTTCACTGTGAAGTTGATTATGTCTCAAACATTTGCTCATATTTGAAAATATGTGTACCAATTCTCACTTCTGTCAAAGATTTCTTCTTTGTTTGTTTGTAGGTTTGTTTTTTGCTGCTTATAGTATGACTTTTTTTAACATTCCTCTTTACACAGAGCCATCAAACTGAAATTAATCTATCTAGAAACACTTGTAGATTGCAAACCTCCACCAAGCCAACATAACAAGACCAGAATGCACAGCACACTCTGCTGGACCTGTTGTAATATCACACTTTCAAACTATCTTGGCATATACCAAGTATAGCATGTGACATTTTTGGATCTATTAGCAGAAATTAAAGTGTATCATCCATAAATAAGTTTTCAAGAATCTATAATCATTAAAAAAAAGTGGTCCAGTTTTCAGAGACTTAGAATAAGCTGCCTATATCCATAAACTATATGGGTCTCATGAAGGCAGCCATCGTGCAATGTTTCTACAATAGCCCAGAAATTTAGGGCCAACATACACAATTCAATTCAGAACAGCCAATTAGCCTAATGTGCATGTCTTGGGACTGTGGGAGGAAACCTGAGAACCTGGAGAAAACCCATGCAAACATGAGGATCACATGCAAACTCCACGCAGAAATGCCTGAGCCCAGACCCAGGCCCTTCTTGCTGTGAGGCAGACATGCTAACCGCTATGCCTTCATGCCACCCCAGAATGAAATTTCAGTTGGTTCCATTTTTGTCGCTAGGAGGTGCTAGATACAGCTATCTTACACAATGTCCGTTAAAAAATCTTTAAAAAAAAAATTCTGGATCCAGGATATGATCTGATTACCACCAAAACTTTATATTGTAGCTATTGTTTGTTTATTAGTCTGGCAATGTACACTACACTGACAATAGTATTGGATCCCAACACCTAATAGCAGTATTGCTATCAATCCCTACTTCAGACTAGAAGCTGCACCAGGCCTTAGAAATGCTGTGAACGTTTAGATGTATTTCAAGGAGACCATATCAGTTTCTTCCCCGAGTAACTTTGTAAACATTGTCCAAAACATACCCAATACAGCAGCAGACCATTTCCCCTGAGCCCTGCATTAGAGAGATTTTACCAGCAGGCATTTGCTGTCTGCCTGAATCAAATCCAAACACTCCCTTTTTGAAAGATTGCCACTGATGCACGGCATCATCTGGAATCAATTCTGTTTGCTGACTGCAGAGATATGACCATATTCCTCTCCAAAAAAAAAAAAAAAAGCTGAAATATCACAACAGAACATTTTTTTTTAGCAAGCAGAGCAGGACAGAAGTGAAGGAAACAATGAACTGTGAGACTGTGAGCCGTTTGAATAAGATGGGATTCAGCTCATGCTGTGATATTTACTTGAAATGATATTTCACCAGTGGAATTTGATCAATACCTTAGTTAACATGATCCCATGGTGGAATGGCTTACAGGCGTACAATGTATACTTCTTCTCACCGCCAAAAAGAAGAAAACACACCAGTAGGAGGACTTGTAATTAATTTGCCTCTGAATGTACAGTATGAATTATGCGCTGAAATCGCATTCAGGATCCATGAAATGTAGCATTTGCTGAACATTTTTGTTATTTGGAGGCTGCATTTAAGGCAGTATATGAAAGTTAAATTATCTAGAATTTATTACACTGGGCACTGAGGCTCTATAGACATAACGTTGCTTAGTGTTTACTAGAACCACATCTATTTTTATGCTACCTGCAGTCTCTTATGATGACGCTGCATTATTTACATTATAAGTGCTTGTGGTTCCGGTGCAAATTCGATATTTCCCCTCACAGTGCAGCAACGACAGTGGCAAAAAAAAAAAAAAACATTTATTGAAGAATCAGTGTTCTTTCTGTGATCCCTCAGGCTCTCATGAAATATGCATGCTCTCCCCCAAATCAAAAAAAAATTATTTGTGTCCTTTGATTCTGCTGTTCTATTTTGCACAGATATACCGGAGAAGGTTTCAGCAGCACTATAACTACAGCGTGTGACGAACACAGCAGCAGAAACCCTGATAGTGTTTATAATGACGAATGATGTATGATGAAATACTGTACAGAGTGAGGGAAAATACGTATTCAGATACTTTTTTTTTTGTATATCCACTTCAAATATCCATACATAGATAATTATTCATTAATCTAACAGAGAAATCAGAGCAGGTCACTGTACAACACCATTTTTCGGTAATTCATGAAGGACTTATCTCGCTAATTATAGTGCAAGACTAACTGAAAACCGTCATCAATTTAAAAAAAGTTTTGTGTGGAGTTTTTCCCCACGCTTGCATGGCCTTTCTCAAGGTAGTTTTCTCCAACAGTAATAAGACATGCACATTAGGCTAACTGGCTGTTCCAAATTGACCCTTGGTGTGAGTTTGCCCTGCAATGGTCTGATATAAGAATTCTGTGATCAGTACCTTTAGCTGTGCAATAGCAGTTACACATGCCACAGTTTAGGAAAGAAAAAAGGATTCTAAACAGTATAAAATCATTTCTATTTGTTGTTTGGATGTTAGCTGTTCAGAGAGTCTTCACCCCGAATTGGCTGAGACAGGCACTAGTCTTCCTGCAACTAAAAGGATTAAGCGGTTCAGCACATGAGTGAGGGAGAGTGATGAAAGGAGATGTGTCGTGGTTGTCTGAAGAAATTAAACTAAATAACATAGAGTTATAGAGTTTGATATAGAGGTATCAAAGAAACATAGCTAATTATATTAATGCTAATTTGATTGATTAAGACTAACAGACAATTTGGTTCATGCAACTGATTTGATAAGGCAATGCAGAGAATGATTTCAATCTATGAAAGCTGTTCATCCCAAAAAGATTTCAAAATGTTTATGTTCCAAGTCATCCCCATCGCAGGTTAAATGGTTATTTAAAAAACACATGGTAGTACTTTTTACGAAAACAACATGCAAGCAACACTCACTCTATTGCCAAACTGATTACTTCTTCTAGGGGCGCAGGGAGGCAAATATTTATGTCAGCCAAAGGTAGGGCTTCCTTTGACCAGCTCACATCCAAACAGCAACATTCATTCATTTCTGAAACGCTTATTCCTAATTCCTAATTAGGGTCGTGGGGAGGCTGGCACCCATCTCAGCCGACTCAGGGCAAGGGCAGAGTACACTCTGGACAGCTCGCCAGACCAAAAAATAAATACTATTTTAAACCAGTTAGAATCCTTATATCTTCCCAAAACAATCAGATGCTTAAATGCCCTTGCACCGCTAAATGTTCTGATCATCGAATACTTATATCATAGGGATTGAATATTTTTGGCAAGCAAGAAGCAATGTTTCTAATAACATTTTGAGAAAACAGCAGAGCAATAATTAAGAAATGGGCTTTATTAGGATTAAGAGGTTTGAAAGTGCCATAATCAATATATCACAGTAGGGCACTGGATAGTCTACAGCAGCCATTTCTTTATACTTTATGCAGTGCACTTTTATGAGAAGCAAGCATGAGCTCATCTGACTCCTTTATTTTACGAAGTAAAAGAATGGTAGTAGATCGAAGAGCATTGCAGACTGTAAATACTCTAAGTAAATTTATTTTAACTCATAATTTATTCTGAGATGAACTAATCGAGTAATGTATTATTTTGACAGTAAGGTAAAGTCTGTTGGGGTTACTCCGGTTTCTGCAGCATGAAGCGAGAGCAAGGAGATGATCTCTTCCTAGAGTACTACTGACTAGTCCATCACAGGTTACCTTCCCAGCGTTTTGCTGGCAGTATAATGACAGAGGCACACTTGTGGTTAAGACCTCGTCCAGAGGTCTTAGCATGGTGGGGGTCTAAAAGGTATTTGAACCCGCAACCTCTTGGTCATGGGCCCAGCACCCTAACAGTACACCACCGGCCCCAATATTATTTTTGACAGCCCTTTTAAAAATATTAGTCTGAAGACTTTGTTATGTGTGGAAATGTAAAATGTGTGCATGCACTGGAAATATATTAAAGATAAAAAGTATGGTCTATACTGGCTGGCAATGTCTTCATTAATGTGTATTACTGAGTCAACAAATACAAACGTATAAGATAAGCCTGGTTTTCCCGCCAGCTTCATGTGTATCATGTGCAAGAAAATTGTTGGAAATTCTATAAACATTAGAGAAAACCTATTAAAAAAAGGTGAGTCATATTCATGTTTGCAAAGAACCCAACCTTAGATATTAGCATTGAAAATATTGATATATCCCTTAATTCTACATTCTGAGCTGATATTAAATCACAACAAAGCCAACACACTGCACTCTGGCCTTGATAGCTTCAAACAAGTCAATATTGTGTCTGGCAATAAATGCTGAGGGAGACACACTCCCACCACAATCCTGACTCGGTTCCTTCATCAATCCCACAGTGCCACACATCCTACTTGTTTACATTGTGATCATAAAAATGGAGAATTCTCCATATCAGTGCACACAATTTTACCTCGTGTGGTTATTAAGAGTCGGATGTTGCTCAGGGAGATTCAGCCGGCAACGGGTTGAGGAGAGAGCAGGAGAATATGAAGGTGTTAGTTTGCGGTGGTAATTTAGATGTGATTGGTGTGCTAGAGTTTTGTTTGTGGCTGTGCTATTTCCCTGCGGAGTCTTCCACACTGAGCAGAGGACATGCTGTGGGTTTTTTTTTCTCTTACTGCTTATGAAGGCAAGCTTCCTATACAACTCTAATGAGACCGCATACTGTGACCTCGAGCACATACAATGCCTACACAAACATTTACTCATACCAGAGGGTGCAGACCCTGTTGTACAAATGCAAAATAGATAGCTTAGCTCGTAAGAATGTGTGCTTGCAGCTTTTGTGGTGTGATGTTGGTAAATCCACAAGGTAAACTGGGCCGGAAATCTATGATAAGTTAAAGCTACAAAATGTAGGATTTAAGGGCTGAGGAGCTCCTGAAGGATGATGCTATTCGAGTCACATTTGTGCAGTCATTCATTCTGGAGAAAGATCATTGATACATGAACTTAGCCACACAAATATATACATCCCTTCAAAAACGCCTGCTTTCCCACATGCATTGCCAAGGCAAAAATACTCACAAGGACACCATCTACAGAACCAGATCTATGTATAAACAGTATTAAAATCGATAAATGCACCTTAAGGGGGTTAAGCCGTGCAAGAGGAGACAAGCCAACTGGAAACTCCCGTCAAACCGTGAATTCAAAGACAGAAAGAGGTTTAACGCTAAAAGAACATCTCAACATTTCACTACTCTTATACCACAGGACATTATTAAAGATAAAGGAGACCTTGTCATGTATAGCCATAGAGTTGAGTTCAATGCTATGGAACATCTGTAAATCAGTTTCATGATAATCATTTAGCAGGTTTGCTTTTTTCTCTGAAAGATAACATGACAAAGAAAAACTTGTCATATTATCAAAAACCAAATAATGTTCTCTGTCTTTCCCAGTTTGGAAAAATTTAACTTACAGCTTTATGTCAGATTGTTAAGCATTGGTCTCACATTGCCAGAATTACTTTGCAGTAGTCATTGTTAGCTTTTTGTTTTTGTTTGTTTTTGTTCTCTTTGGGTTAAATGTCAGGTCATTTGTTTTTTTTTGTTTTTGTTTTTTTTTTTTGTTTGTTTGTTTTTTTTTATAAACTAGCTACTGCGTCTTCATTTGCATAATTTCTACAACAATATTTAATACAGACCACCTCCAAAATTCTCCAGAATTACAGTGGTATTCCCTTTCATAGTTCTCACATACAGTGGCTTTCAAAAGTATTCATAGCCCTTGAATTTTTTCACATTTTGTCATATTAGAGCCACAAAGGTAAATGTATTTTATTGGGATTTTATGTGATAGACCAACAAAACCTGGCACATAATTGTACAGTGGAAGGAAAGTTATACAATTGCCTTCAAAAGTCACCTGATTAGTAAATCGAGTCCACCTGTGAGTAATCTAATCTCAGGGTAAATACAGCTGTTCTGTGAAGGCCTCAAAGGTTTGTTAGAGAACATCAGTAAACAAACAGCATCATGAAGCTCAAGGAACACACCAGACAGGTCAGGAATAAAGTTTTGCAGAAGTTTAAAGTAGGGTTAGGTTCTAAAAAAAAATACCAAGCTTTAAACGTGTAACAGACGTGGATTGAACAGTCTCACAGTTCAATCCATCATCCACAATAAGGAAAGAGAACGGCTGCAAACCTACCAAGACATGGCCGACCATCAAAACTGACAGGCTGGGTAAGAAGAACAGTGATCAGAGAAGCAGCCAGATTTTTATATGTAAAATATTTTGAAAACTATATCATTTTTGTTTCACTTCAAAATTATGTGCCACTTTGAGATGGTTTATGACATAAAATCCCCAAAAATTAGTGTTACAAAGCACTGACACTGGACACGCCTTCCATATCAACAAGTACTCATTTGTTATGCTTGATAGAAACAGGAATTTATCAGGGATTGATATACTGTGTATGAACATAATAAAGCACTGGTAATCCCAAAAAGAGATGATGTTGGTTTCATGACATCATTGTTTGTGCATATGCATGTTTAAGTTGGTTTTAGATCAATTGTAAGAATCTCATAATTATCCTCACCCCCAGACAACATAAACCCAGAGTTGCTCCGAAGGCACTCTGAAATGAGTTCTCACTTAATGCATAAGATTCCATTAGTTCCAGAAGGTCCCTCCACTGGACGTGTTGGCTTGGCTAAATGTCAGCAACTGCTCCGTCTTCCAAAAGGGGAAGGAACGGTTCTGCTGGGAAAGTCCACAACCTTGGCAAACCTCAATTTTCCCTGTGCTTTGCATAACTAATTTAACTTAATTAGCCAAGCTCATGGCAGAGGCATAAATCGATTGTTAATTACAGCTGGAATTGGATGGGGTGATGGAGGGAAGGGAGGGAGGTGGGGTATTTATAGATGGTGGAGGAGAGCACAGACGGCCATTTCACCAGCCCAGGAATGAAAGGCATGCATTATCCTCTAAAGTATTTCAATTCCGACATTTATCCTGTCTGTAGGTGCGACCTAGCCATGAAAAGTGAAATGACGGTGCGCGTGTTTTGGTGCATGTGGGTGTGGGGACAGTTGTTCTTGATAATGTGATATGAAACCTGCTGATGGTTATTGCCTCATCATTCTGCCATCGTTTTAAGTCAGAGAGCTGTGTGTGTGCGTGCATGTGTGTGTGTGTGTGTGTGTG
>JBCNYG010000009.1:6761187-6771606 GCA_039654305.1 Porochilus rendahli | reverse complement strand
TTAATAAATTAGATTTCCATTGATAATTTTTGTGTGATTTTGTTGTCAGCACATTCAACTATGTAAAGAACAAAGTATGTAATAAGAATATTTCATTCATTCAGATCTGGGATGTGGTATTTTAGTGTTCCTTTTATTTTTTTGAGCAGTGTATATATAAAATGATTAGACAATATGAGGGCAAATTTGACATTTGGCAGACGAAGCAACTTACAATTATAATTTTTAAACACCTGAGCAATTGAGGGTTAAGGGTTTTGCTCAAGGGCCCAACAGTGGTGATAGTGGGAATTGAATTGGATTGAAACAGCAACCCATCGCCTTAACCACTAAGCCACCACTTCACAGCTTGAAACAAAAGGACCCTTTTAATTGAACTCTGTAGGTGTAAATTCAACACAGGAGATTTTTCCTGTGAAGAAACAAAAAGTGCAAGTGAACAAGCTAAGAAAATGTGCTCGGTATTGGATCAACACGTGCAAAAAACAGGCAGACCGTAGCATGCTGACTGATCCAGCACTTTGCACGTCCCTGCGATGATAAATATGGTGTATCTAAGGGAGAATAAAGAGATGGAGACATCGGTTCTGCTGTATGCACATGGCTGCCAGCTGTCTGCTTCAGGTCATTACAACCAGGATAGGCAATGTAAAGATATTATTAAAAGGTGCTAATGCACCGATAAACAGGTGTTGGGATGTACTCCAGGGTCAAATTTACAATGCTAATGTGGGAACAAAAACAACAAGCAAGCTGCATGGTCGTATTCATTGCCTTTACTCACTGCACCAGAAAAATACTTCAGAGGCCTGCTAATAGCAGTGAACCATAACTGAAGATTCCTCTCTCTCTCTCTCTCTCGCTCTCTCTCTCACTCTCTCTCTCTCTCTTGGTCTCTCTCTCTCTCCCATATTTCTTTTCTACAATAACCAATTTTGTTATTTTGACAAAGATTTTCTTTCTTTCATTCATTCTTTCTGTCTGTCTTTCTTTCCAGCTCTTAGTGCTGTTCTTTTATCCTTTTTTCCATTTGAAATTCTTTATGTTTGTCTTGTTATGTCTTTTCTTTCTTGCCTTCTTCTTTCATTTTTTGCTTTAGAAAATTGTTTTTTCACCCATTATTTCTTTAGATTTTTCTTTTTCTTTTTTCTTTTTTATAGTCCTTTAATTTCTTTCTTCAAAATACTGTTCCCTACTTTCTTTTCTTTGCAAGTCTTTTTCTTTCTTTCTTTTTTTGTCTTTTTTTGTCTTGCTCCTGTATGTTTTGAAATTCTCTCTATCTCTCTCTCTCTGTCTTTCTGTCTCTCTCTCTCTCTTTCTCTCTCTCTCTCTCTCTCTCTCTCTCTCTCTCTCTCTCTCTCTCTCTCTCTTTACTCCAGCATGCAGCATGGTGGTGACTCACTGCTTTTCCACTGCAGTATATAATCAGGCAGAAACAGGGTACGGGAGCATTTCATGGCCACTTGAAGCTGCACTGTTTCTGCTAAATGTACTTTCTTTGACTGGAGAGACCACCAACATAGTTTTACGCAATTTTTTACATTAAGTACATATCAGATTATTCAGGGCAAATATGGTGTGAAAACAAAACATTGTTGTTTTATATATACAAGTCACAATTGAAATGAAAGGTTTGAGTATGTCTCATGAATTTAGCCACTCCAATAAATAAATAAATAAATACACAAATAAATAAATAATTAAGATTGATAATTAACCCAAACAGAATTCTACTGGATTGAAATGAAAGCTGTAATTCAGACTAAATCTGAAAGTGGAGTGACATTACAGAGCTAATTACAAGCTAGCAAGAGAAGCTGTGTCATTGTCCTGTCCAAAGAGTAGACTCACCTTGACCTAGGCACCACTGAGCCACAGGCACACATCCATTTGGCTATGAAATAACAAAAATGTCCCTGAAAAGAAAAGCTATGCCTGGGGAAACAACCAGAAGTAGCTACAGGAGCTCAAAGGTCACTTCAGTGATGCAGATGTTTAATATTCACAATGAACCACACAGAAAAGCCACTTTTACAATAGATGACATGAATTAAGAGTCAATAAGCCTCTCTCTGTCTCTCTCTCTCTCCCTCTGTCTGTCTGTGTGTGCGTGTGTGTGTCTTCAGGACATACTGGAGGGTGGGTTGTCCTTTGCAGGACACTAATGGCTTGTACTGCATAAACAGTCTGGATTCTTATTCCAAAAGGACTGAAGAACACTGAATGTGTGACCTCTCCTCTTCAATTGTTTATCATTCTATCAATTTAATTATTCAATCTATCTATCTGTATATATGTCTGTATCTGTCTACTTATTGATTCATCATATTGCACATTGTTGTTGCTGCTGAATTTCCCATGTATTCATTCTATATTCATTCTTTCCATGCCGTTGTTCTCAGTTTCTCCCTTCTTCTTTAATATATTTCCCTTTTTATTTCTCACATTCTTGAAGAAGCACAGGTGTTTTGCATGCAGTTCCAAAAGAAGTGATGAACAAACCTCAAACCAGACCACTGTTCAAATGATCACTCCGTCAGTCAACCAGTCAGTCAATCCTGATGGCTTCTGCAAATTTGATATCGTGCTGACAATAAAACCTTTGCTTTTTTGGCTATTGCAATTTTCTTCATCGGTTTCCCCGAAGCAGTGTACCATTTCCCAACACATAATATCAGTGTATCATACTAACACCGGAGCGAACTACTGTGCACCAAACCCATTTTTGCTTGGAGGATGTCCCACAAGTTCCACTCTTACCAACTAAAAATAAATCCAGTTCATGAGTTCATCATCCTGTATGAACGTCAGCGTTTAATCCTACAGCCATACAGACATGTTCACGGGTCTCACTGTCACTATTTCAGGACTGTGTTGTACTCAAGATGGATCAAAGAGAATGCTTAGATCTGTTTGGGCCAGTTTGTCTTAAAACAAGATCTAAGCGAGCTCTTCTGGGCCTCCTCAGGGAACAGACTCTCTAATACATCTCATCAGTATGAGTGCCTCTGTATTTCCCTGTGTGCGAAAAAGCAAGAATATTTTTGGGCTACAGTTCTAGAGTTTTTCTCATTTGTAGCTACTACTCTTAAAATCTCTCTCTGTAGTAGTCTTACTGAAATTGCAACCAAAAATAGCGATGCTAATTGTTTAATAAGCTCTATTTGTGTGACTTCAAAGAGAACTTTTTCTGCATAATATTTCCCATAAGATCAAAGCCTCTTTTTTTTTTGGCTTTCCTGAAGAAATGGCCTTCACTGCAGAGCCTGCATTAATTACACTAAAACACAACGAGGGGCTCTCATTGTGGGCTACGTGAAGCATATCCCACAGAAATATGTACTCAGTGATGCAGTGATAACAGTTATGGGAGTTAGATGGGCTGGTTTGCGTATTTCAGCAACTGCTATCCTCCTGGAATTTTCAAGCACCTCACTGCATGGCGTTTACCAAAAAATGACATGTAAAGCAAAGATTATCGTGTTTTATGGAGAGAAATGGGCTATAATGATGATGAGGAGGGGGCTGAGTAGACTGGGTTGAGCTGTAAAGAAATCACCACAGAGACCATGCTGAGCAGAAAATCATGTCAGAATGCACAACATGTTGAACCTTCGAGGGGCTGTATCATGGTTACCGCACATGCGTTCAGGTATGTGACCTGGTCAGGGTCAAAAAAGTAAAAAAGGATACACAAAAGCAGAGAGAAACACAGACACAGATGTATATAATCCCCTGATGAGTGGGCAACCACGAAACAGGTCTGTAGGGAGCAAAATGTAGCTTTGTGTTTTTTTTCCTTATACCACATATATAGCTCTACTTTACTTTATCGAGCACTGTACTACGGAAAATCGACTAAGGATTTTATATATATATATATATATATATATATATACACACACCTAATGCATGCATAACTAAACAAAAATGGGCCGAAAACTTATCTTGAATACTTTATGAGTATATTGGGTATGAGAATGATTCACAGATTGATTGATGGTCATTGGTGTTTGACAGCTGTATGCTTTTGTTTGTAACCCCCAACATGATTCTTTGGTGGTTGGGTAAGCATGTTTCCATGTGATGAGGGTAAACACTTCAGTGTTTGACTATTTTATCTTTATACTGTAAACTTTGTTTGGTTGACTCAAAATGACACAAAGGGCATTTTATCTGGAAGAAACAGATAAATATATATATAAATTCCTCTATAAAATAAGTATTTGAGGCAGATTTCTGGCTCTCATATACCTGCAACTTGTTATTTATGAGGCTCCTCTGTCCTCCACTCATTACCTGTATTAATGGCAAGTGTTTGAACTCATTATTAGTATAAAAGACACCTGTCCACAACCTCAAACAGTCAGACTTCATACTTCACTAGCAATTAAAAACCAAACCAAAGAGCTGTCAAAGGACACTGTAAAACAAAATAGTAGACCTGCACCAGGCTGGGACGACTGAATCTGCAATAGGTAAGCAGCTTGGTGTGAAGAAATCAACTGTGGGAGCAATTATTATAAAATGGAAGACATACTAGACCACTGATAATCTTCTTTGATTTGGGGCTCCACTCAAGATCTCCCCCCGTGGGGTCAAAATGATCACGAGAACGGTGAGCAAAAGTCCCAGAACCACACAGGGGGACATAGTGAATGACCTGCAGAGAACGGGGACCAAAGTAACAAAGGCTACCATCAGTAACACACTATGCCACCAGAAACTTAAATCCTGCAGTGCCAGATGTGTCCCCCTGCTTAAGCCAGTACATGTTCAGGCCCATCTGGAGACAGAATGCTGAGTTGCATCCAAAGAACACCATACCTACTGTAAAGCATGAAAAAATCTGAATCTGAAATGTTTAGATCACTATATGTATCATTGTTATTTTCATTCTTTGGATTTTTCGTACACACCCATGAATATGTGTTAACATTACTGATCTATATCCTTCCTTAACCCATTTATTTCCTTTTTTGTAAAACAAAATAGGCAAGTTAAATTCTTAAAGACCCTTTTCATCACCATTTACAAAAAAAGAAACCAATACTGTTCTTTTATAGAGGACATATCCTACCTTAGTTTATCAGTCAACAGAAAAAAAAATACTGCAAAAAATAGCCTCAGTATCAGCATAGATCTTATATTTATAATTTGATATGTTGCACCTTTGCTTATCCCCAGTTTATGCTCCATTATTGATGTTTGAGGTGTTGTGTTTGCCTGCTTTAAGCCAATAGAATAGTCTTCGCTATCTCCGCTTCTTCTCAAGTATCACTTGGCACTGTCGAAAAAGTGCCACTAAGTGCATAAAGTCCATGCTCATATTTCCTTTATTCTTCAGATTATGAATGATAAGGAGCCTCTTTTTACACTCATTATCAAGACAAACATGAATAATTTAGATGCTTGAACTACAGAGATAAGTTTAAACAGTGTTTTATTTGGCTCTTTTTCTACAATAGATCGGTGCCTCATAGAGGTAATGTATTTGCCAAGCTAAATGTGGCAACAAAATGTGAACAGAACAAAACATTATAGTCTTCTGCAAAATGTGAAATTATAACACAGTGATAAGAATTAAGCAGAAGCTGCAAGATCATTTTACCTTTTTTTCTTTCTACATTCCCCCTATCCCTCAACACCCCACATATGATATCAGACTGCATTATATTCCTGTCTGTTTTGTGTTATTTAGGGTGATTACTGAATCTGTAGCAAATAATGACTAGCCTTGGGTGAAATATCAAATCCTGAGAGAAGGTTTATTTTGATGTTTGTGGGCTGTTGAAGTACAATTACGTGCTGGAGCTGTAACTCAGCAAAGTGCTGTGTAGTATCATCAGAGTTTTTGAGAATAGTGCTGGGTTGATCATCTCATGTGGGAACAATGGATGTCACTCACTTTAATAATGCCAGAGATGGCACTGGTATTTTATAGATCATCAGCTGACATGGGTCACAAAGAGAGTAATTCCACTAAAGGTTAGCCAACCATCTCCCATAAGCTCCCTGTCAACTCCTGATAGACATTTTTGACAAAGTACCAGCACGCAGCAGAAGTGAATGGGTCACTGTCATTGAGCTTACTTACTTTTTAAGTTGTCAGAATGGGGGACTCTAAAGTAAAGTATAAATGTCATGCTTAAGGGAGAATAAGACCAAGAGTACTGAATGTTATGAAATATCAATACTCTGTTTATAATATTTTAGAGAAACAACAGTGTACTACAGTGAATGTGTACAACTATAGATTATTTGGATTATTTAGATGGTTATTAACATTCTGTGGTATAACTGTGGAATTGTTTTCCTGGAACAGATGGCTCATGGAAACTGCATACATCTCCTACAAGACTCAAAAGGTCTATAATAGGGAGTCCACCACAGTGATCTATTTTTTGCCTCTTTTTCAGGCACCTGCGTATGTCCCACTGATAGCTTGTCGGAACTCAGAGACCTCTGTGAGCGGACATACGCTGGTGGAAGTACGGTCCCTCTTTCTCACCTCGTTATTTCTTAACTTATACGCTATTATTCAGTAAATACTCCAAAATACTTAATCAAATTAAAATCCCAACTTAGCAGATGAGGAAGAGCAAGATATCATTATTCCAATTTACAGTCAATCACAAAAACAATTCTAAGGGATTAGCTGGTCTCTAAGGTCTGATCCCATCAGCATCAAAATCAGAATCAGCAAATTCCCCTCTGAAAACCCCTTCTTTTATACTCTTTGGCATCCATGGGCACCATCCCCTTTTAATTTGCATATGCCTAGGCATTTTCCCCTTAAATTCATGTTCTTAGGTCATTGCGGCTCCTCCTGCAACATTTCACATATATTTTTATTTCCCATTATTTCCTGTTCCTCCTTCAATGTGATGTCATATTTTCTGTTGTGATGTGATTTTGTTCCTCCCCTAATGTGATCTCATGCTTCCTGATGTGATGTAGTCCTTCTTAATTTGCCCTTATTTCCAGGTGTTCTTCTGAGTTTTTTTACTTTTGGATTTTCTGGAGTTCCTTTCTCCCACCTGGTTCCAGTCTGGATCTCCTGGGTCTTAATCCAGGTCTCTCTTTTATCCCTTCCAATCTCCATCCACCACTCGAGATCAATCTACTCAAACTGTGCCTGAATCTCAAGATCAATCTACTCAGGTGCACTATTGGTATTTTTCTCCATGGCCAGAGTCTCCTCTAGACTCTCCCTTCATCCCCCTGAATTCTCCAGAGTACTCATCTCCAGAGCTTTCTCCTCAACATTCTTCTATGGAGTATCCCCCTGATTATTCCAGTTATGATTCTGACTACACACCCACATCCCTGGCTATTGAGGACGCTTCTTCTTCCACTACTGATGAAAGTGTTCCTATAATCCCTCTGGACAGACTGTCTGATATGTAACCTTTAATAAACCCTCTTTTTTATCTTCACTCTGGTCTTCAGTGTGTTTATTTCCTGAGTACACTAAGGTCAAAGGTCAATAGTTTTGTGATCCTGCTGTCTCACTGTTGCTCAGCATGGTCTTGATAACCAAAACTGCTCTTGCACTGTTACACAGTAATAACTGAATATTGCTATCTCATTATTACCTACTGAGACTGCCTTTTGATATCTCATTGTTACCCAAGCATTTTAATGCTATGTAAAGGCAGATTCATTCTCTTAATGCTAAATCAAGCACTGCGTTTGTCACACAAGCACATATTATAATGCTAATTTTAAGCAGAATATAAGGTTTTTTTCTCATATTACTCTTGAGTCTCACATTTGCCATGTACGCTTCTATAAGTGACTATTCAGTATGTTAACCTTCTAAGTTTCAACATCATCCGCCAATCTTGGTGCTAACTACACTTTTAGTGCTCTTCTGGATGAGGCATTATCTTATTTACAAAGACGACAAACATTAAGCTATGTTGTCATCTTTGTAGGAAGGGGTTACATGATTTGTTTGGTTTACAAACAGTTTCCGAAATCATTGTGCAAGCTATGCTTAATTCCAGTCCTTATTGAACAGAACACATTGTGTTAGTGCAGGCTGACAAGCCATTGGGCTCGTTGGTATACGTTGTCCCCCAGCACTGTGTGCAGGTTGTGCTGGTGTCATTTGTACAATATCTGAAGACCCAATGTCCTGCTGAACACATGGGGCAGCATTCATCATTTATCTCGTATTCCGCACGACCATAAGCACCAAAGGCAGGATCAACTTGCGTTAGGCAGAGTGTCATAAAAATAGTCCAGTACCCTCCACGGGGGTCCATTGTAGGTCCAGCTCTGGGAGTTTTCAAAAAAGGGGTGTAATTCTAAGGAAAAAAGCATATGATACAGCTGTTGAGGTGTAACAGAAAAATGTCCAGTAACCTACATCTCTGTCATGTCAATGTCTTTGTTGTATTCTGGTGGGGCGAACATGTTTAACCGGTTCTGCACATATATCTCCCTGTTAAAGACCTTTAGTCTAGTCCATAAGTTGGCACACTTGAAACAGCAGGAACAACAAACCCAGTCCCGCTGATACTTCAAGGCACATGGCAAATGTGAGCAGAAACTGTTGGCCAACGCTCAGCCTAATCACGTCACTGTGAATCATGATGAACAAGGTTCCCACTGCTACGGCATATGCAATAGCATTAACCACAATCATCCACATAATAGTCCATCTCTTGCAGAGTACTATGGGCAAACTTTCCCATATGTGCAGCGGTTTTAGTTCCTTCTTCATGACAAACTTAAATTTACACAGTTTGCTCTTGCGCATGTCTGACCTCCTAATCCACTGGGGGAGACAGAAACTGCATGAATCCCGATTGGTGTTTGAACTCGGGTCGGCACTGGAGACATTCACATGTGTCGTCATATCATTTAAGGTATCTAAAAGGCAAAAAATGGCATTTTTGTACGCGTCTCACAGCACTCCACCACGAACCCCTCATCACTACAGGGCTGCAAAGCATCCATATTTCCTTTATAATATTTTCAATATTTGAGTTCTTATCTTGTCTATTTGACCTTTTCTATCTATCTACTTTATCACCTTTCTAACTTCACTGTCACTCCATACCCATATGTAAAATACACTTTCATGAATTCTTCTGATGGGATCACCATATATAGGTCTACTAACTCTTGTAACAATAATAAAATTAAATTAAAGAAATGAAATTAAAAAAACAATAAATTAAGTCAAACAAACATATGTAGTTTATGTAGGGAAAATTCCCACTCTGCCCGCACCATGTGCGCAACAGCCATAATCCTGCCAGGATCACCACATATCAACGATACATGAATATATACACATTGTTGTATGACAAGCCAACAGAATGTCTTTCAGAACAAAGTAACACATCAGAAACACCATCAAAGAAGGGTGTGATACAGGTCAAAAATTCACCATGGCAGAAGCACCATAATCCTTTGAGAGGACCGTAAAGAGGCCCATATTCTTGACTTTGCCAATATTTTAAATCCTTGGCGGCAATGACATCCAAGTCTACGAAACAGGGCTGTCGACTGGAGTCCTTTAGTCATGCTGTCGCAGAGTCATTGCCTTCATCGCAAGAAATCTGTATACCAGTCCCATTCCGAGTCCAGCCACACCTTCCCGTAAAGGCTCCGACATCTTTTGTCCCATTATATCTATAGCATTTAAATGTGTTTTTTTGCCCAAATGAAAGATATACAGTCTTTAGGGGGCTTCATTCTGTTATACACCAGTAGAGACAGATGCTGTCATTTACTAATTGTTTAAGTGGGACAGTCACGTTTTGAAGGGTGTTATTAACTTTTACCTTGAATGTTTTGTTCTTTGTTATTTTAAAGCCATAGAAGGTTTCACTATTGTATGGTAGAGGGACTAATTCAAGTTTTAGTTTTTCCTGAGGCACACAGCAAGCAGTCCCCTTCATCATAATCCAGTCATTTTCTGTGTATGTGGCCCATTGGTACCATTCATTTGTTTGGGCTTTGTGCCACATGTCAGTCTCAGGGCCTAACTCCTCATGGACTATGTTTTGTTCTGAGAGGGTGTCATTCTTAGTTTCCCATTCTTGGAGATTGGGCACCACCATGGGCTTTGCTTGGGCCTGTGAAGTGGGGGACAGCTCTACAAACATGACGAACACCTGTTTCTTTTTGTTATTCCAGTTAAGTCTGGCACCAAGCGTAGTCTGCCCGTTGTAGTCCCTGAGGTTACACAGACCTGCCAATAGCCATTCTTTTTAGCACGCTCATCTCTCTGGCCAGCATAGAAGTCATCCGCCTCTGCTGGTTGCTCGAAACATCAGATGTCTGGTTGCCATATCCATATAGCAGTTATTGTAGCTTATGTAGGCGTAGTGGTTAGCACGTCCGCCTCACAGCAAGAAGGTCCTGGGTTCGATTCCCAGCTCGGGCGTTTCTGTGTGG
>JBCNYG010000009.1:6685641-6712809 GCA_039654305.1 Porochilus rendahli | reverse complement strand
GGAATGTGTGAGAATCGGATTGAATCTGTTTTTTTTAAAAAAGATCATGAGGCAATCTTTTTTTTTTTTTTTTTTTTTTTTAAACTACATTAAAGTTTCCTGCACAGCCCTCAATGATAATGGGTGCTTATGGGAGACTGATAAAATGTGATTAGTAGTAGACAGATTATTGGTTACTACTTTTTTTATTTCTTTTATTTATATATATAGATATAGATATAGATATATGTATGTGTGTGTGTGTGTGTGTGTATTATTATATATGTATATATTATATATGTGTATATATTATTTTTTTATTATTGTCACTTTAAGCATTTGAGGTAGGTAGACATAAACTGTCAATTAAGAGAAATGCCCGTTAAAGTCAACTATAAAATTATTGGCACCTTTCATGAAATTGATTATGTTTATATGTATATGTAAGCACGAGGCTAAATGTAATTCACTACACCTCTGACTTCTGACTTGTAAAGAGCACTAAAGTATGTTTTGACACCAAAACACCCCAAATCGCAGCTTTTAAAATTGTTGGCAATTTTTATTTGTCATACTCCCTTTAGTGTTTAGGATTAAAAATGATTTCCAGGATATTTTTGTCTTTTCTTCATGTGGTCTCAGTTTTTAGGTGCTGATTTGGTTGATTTGGTTGGTTAGGCATTCTGCAATTGCTCGTTCATGCAGTCCTAAAGCCTTCTTGATAGTTGTATTTCTGTTTGTACAATGTAGTATGTAAGTTTTGAAAGACTCGTTGTGTGAGGTGACAGTATTCCATTTCAGTTACAGCTTCATGTATGATGTGTAATGTGATGTTCCTTTATGTTGAGTAGTAACATGAAGGCAAAAACGATACCCTTGCATTGTTAATAGGATGGATATTAAATGAGTAGATGTGAGGTGTTTTGGAAGGCGTCTCCAATGTTGTTGACTTGAAGAGTGAGAAGAAGAGGCTGGTGAGGGAAAACAAAAGTGAAAACAAACACTACTTCAACATTTCAAACTGTAATTATAAAAAGATAAACAGTGTAACCGTCATAGCTGCATCGTTCTGGTATAAAAGGAGTAAACATGGGTGTGGTGTTTTTAAAGAAAATGATTCCTAAAGTAACACTGATTTCCGTCAGGCTTCATCACACCACCTCATTGTTAAATATTGTCTTGTAATGGCACTCCCTGGCAACCCTCTTCCCGAATTAATGATGAATCACAGCTTGAATATAATTAATTTCAGCTGCCAGTCGGAATGATATATTATCTCCTCAGTGATTCATGTACATGATTACTTAATTTAGTTTTTTTCTTTTTTTACCTTGTCACAAAATAGTTTTGTCAGAGTTATGAGTTTTGTAATCACTGGGGGTTATCCATCTATCCATCCATCGTTTTTTTCTTTGCTTGTCAGTTTAATCAAAATCCTTACCACGTCTGTGCAAGAATTTTTACTAAACTTGGTGGAGACATTACCCTACCTGAGTTTTAGGTATGATTTAATTTTAGGATATTAAGGTCAGAGCAGGGGCACAAATTCTTGAAGTTTGGAGTCCTTTCAATTTAAGAACAAGTGCCAGTAGACCTGCCATTAGTATTGAGCACATGACTTTTAGATAAACCAATTACCTGTGACCTTGAAATGTCAATTCCCCATCAAGCGCAAAGTCCACATACATGAGGTTTTTTTTTTACTTATTGGTCATGTCTATGTACTATAGAACATAGTCATTGTTCATTAAGAGTATGGGTCATTAGTAGTACCCATGTAGGGCCTATTTGCTACATTATCCATACTGTGTGGTGGAGGTACCTTGAGTGGTGTTCTAGTTCCATTGCTATGTTGTTAAATTTTATGTTAACATAATGGCAGTTATTAAACTAAATCTGCCAGAAAGCATTGAAATGCACCCTCTGGAATGAGGTCCTGCCCAAAGTGGAGGAGTTCCAGTATCTCTGTGTCTTGTTCACGAGTGAGGGAAAGGTGGAACGGTGCAGCCTCTGCTGTATAGCGGAGCATGTACCAGTCCATCGTGGTGAAGAGGAACCTGAGCCAGAATTTACTCTCAATTTACCAGGTGATTTACGTTTCTACCCTCACCTATGGTCACACGCTTTGGGTAGTGACCGAAAGAACAAGAATGCGAATACAAGGGACTGAAATCAGCTTCTTTCACAGGTTGGCAGGGCTCTCCCTCGGAGACAGGGTGAGAAGCTTGGTCATCCGGGAGGAGCTCTGAGTAGAACTGCTGCTCCTCCGTGTTGAGAGCAGCCAGTTGAGCTGGCTCAGGCATCTGATTAGAATGCCTCCCGAACGCCTCTCTGGTGTGGTGTTTTGGGCATGTCCTGCTGGGAAGAGACCGTGGGCCGATCCAGAACACGCTGGAAGGACCACGTCTCTCAGCTGGTCTGGGAACACCTTGGTGTCGTCGTCCCCCACCCCAGAAGTGTTGGAGGTAGTGGCTGGGGAGAGGGACATTGGGATCTCACGGCTTAGGCTGCTCCCCCTGCGACCAGACCCCAGATCCAGCGAAGATGATGACTGACTGACTGATCAAAATAATTCTAGTTATTGTTATGCTGTCTAAATGTTATCTTGCCCAAGGCTTAAACATCCAGTTTTCCAGACACTGAGCAGGCATTTGGTTCAGAAATCAAACCTGTTTCTCTGGCCGAACCAGACCCTTTTATAGTGTGATAGCTGAAGATTGTGCAGCAATTCCGAGCCAGAAAAAAAAACTGTATTCAGCAACTGCTTCAAGAAATGAACATGATGCAATGTTTATTCTCACTGTATCAACTGAATTGTATAATCACTTCTTATCATTCGTTAACCGCAACGCATTAGTGCATTGTTTGTCTTAGTTAAAGGTTAAGTAGTACATTTAGTGTGGAAAAAAGAAAAAGGGTTTATTAGTAACTCCTCTGAACTTTATTTAGTGTATGTAATATTTTAGAAAGTCCAGGTCAACCACACTGTTGCCCTTGATCATCCGTGTAGTATTAGATCTATTACTCAGCAAGGCCCACAGCTCTGCACTACTCTCCATACACTCATTTCTCAAACTAAACACTTGCACTCTTGCTTTCGCTCTCATTTCTGTTTCACAGGCTCTTATACACATAGTCTGCTGCTTATAGAAAGTATGTAAAAGAAAAACAGCAACAGTTTAACAGTCATTTCACCATTAACAGTTATTCCACAAAAGCAAGGTATATATGACCTGATAACCGATGAGGCGCTTAGCAAATTTTAATTTCGACAAGATCATTTCTGTTTTTCAGGCTGTGTGTCTAGATCCTTTCATTATCCTTTCGTCACACTTTTTTATTAGGGATTTTTTTTCCAAGTAAACTAGCTTGAAAAGTTTTAATTCAGCACTGTAGGCTTGTTTTGTTGTTGACACGATATGTACACATTTAACACACAAGTTTTACCAGTTTTACTTATTAAAGGGACAGTGTCATGGTTGTTAAAAGAACACATCCTAAATTCCTAAATAACGCCTGGTCATTAATTAGCTGTCCAAGAAGCACATGCCTCAATCTGTTTTACCGGAGCTTCGAAGTAGAGCCCCATTGGCGGAGAACATGATATGAGTGGTTTTGTGTCTTGTGCAGCAAGAAGAAATCCTGTAAGGCTGCTGCGTTACCAATAAAAACAGATTTATTGTTAATAATCAAACTGAATCCCAAAAATAGACCATATGTAGACAGACACTAAGAGTCAAACTCACACAAAGTAAAAACACAATCTAACTCTAGCCAGCAGACAAACTTTCGCTGAGGAAAAACAACAACAAACATTAACAAGAGCACAGAACATGAACTTGTTAAACGGATAATTAATGAAACAGGACAGGTGATAAAAATGAACTCAGAAATCAATGAGTGAAATGCAGTGAAGAGAAAACTCAGTGTTAACCTTTTCTTATTTTGTCCCAGACTGTAGTCTGGGAATGCAGGGAAGAATTATTTATATGTTTCCTTCAGGCCTGAAGTTGATTTCAGCCTTTGAAAGAGCTGTGCTACTCTCATAACACCAGTCTAAGACACCTTTCAATAGAGGCATCTATCGGGAGCTCCGCCTTTAGGCAGTGCCTAAATTTATATATCATTCCTCACATCACTTTTTACGCACTCACTCTGTACTTCCATACTTCTGTCATTTGAAGACATTTTAGGGATTTCATACTGCAAGTTAGCTACCTCATTATGTTAACTAGCATTACCAGCTTGTTTATTGTTTTTTCGTGTTAGTGTCATTTCTTTATCTACCTGATAAGTGGGTTACATTTAACGCAACAAAATAATATTGTTTTTGTCAGAGAAGACATTAAGACCAAATTCTTATTCAGTTGTTTGAGATTAAAACCAAGCCAGCGGCTCAGAGATGACTTCCTGTCTGACGCGTTTTAAAGCGCAGGCTAATGGCATTTACAGCATGTTGATCTGCATGAGCTGTCGAGTCCTGATACTACCCTCACTATTGTTCGTGAGATTTCCTGTGACACATTTAAGTGCACAGTTGGGCTTTTTTCTTAGTAATGTCATTTTCTTCCCACGAGATGAGGAAAAAGTGTTGACTCAGGTGACCATCTGACATCGTAGCAAGGTGCATGGGTTTGAAAAACTAATCTTCTAATGGCAGCCTTCGTCTCCTCTACTTCATGTCTCTTGGATAGGTACAGGGACATTTGGCAGGGTTTTTCTGGTCAAGGACAAGAAGACAAGGGGATTCTTTGCCCTGAAAGCCATGAAGATCCCAGACGTCATCCGATTAAAACAGGAGCAGCACGTTCATAATGAGAAGGAGGTCCTGACGGAGGTGAACCATCCCTTCCTCATTAGGCTGTGAGTACCATTTGGTTTTCAAACACACCAAATAAAATTTTCATTAGGGCTGAATGCCAAATGAATTCCTATTCAGTAATTAAGGGTAAAGAGTAATGTGATATACACCCTACATAGTGCCCTAGGACTTCTGTTTTAATAGTGTTCTAACAGACTACAAGTATGTCTGTTGATGTGTACGTGTTCTGCATTCTGTTTATTAAAAGCCATATTTCTGTCTGTAGGTTTTGGACGCACCATGACGAGCGCTTCCTATACATGCTAATGGACTACGTGCCAGGCGGTGAGCTGTTCAGCTACCTGCGCAACCGCGGCCGTTTCAGCAACAGCACCGGACTCTTCTACTCTGCAGAGATAGTGTGTGCTATTGAGTACCTGCACTCCAAAGAGATCGTCTACCGGGACCTGAAGCCTGAGAACATTCTGCTGGACAGAGAAGGCCACATCCGCCTCACCGACTTCGGCTTCGCAAAGAAGCTCTCGGATCGGTATGCCAACACTGTTATCTCACACACTTAAGGAGTGTCCACACCGGACTTTGTGATTTTCACGCAAGTGATTTTAGCAATTACCAATCAAAGTGTAAAGATACAATTAAGTGACTGATGCCACCAAAACATCATCTGTAGGGAAACGATGAACACGAGTGTAATGATTCTGCCTACTTCAACATAGAAGAGCAGCTTATTACTGATGTGTGATTTACGACTGCGCACAGAAATTTTACAAGGATAATAAATAGAAACACAGTGCGTGTGCATTTCCTATAAGGAGATTTATACGCGTTAAACTTTTCCCTATATGATAGTATAATGTTAAACTCTTCCATGTAATGATAGTATAAGATAGTATCAGAATAATTTAATTAAAGAACTAGCTAGATATTGTTCGTTGACCTAAACAAGGGAAGAAACCAGATACTGCTCATGGTTGCACTCAATTATTTAGAAGTGAAAAGCATGCCAGAAGGTTACCTAGGCAAACAGAGCAGGCCAGGAGCGCTTCACTTGTCACTCAACGCATCCTAATAACTCAACACTACCGTATCCACGCATACAGGTAAAACTAAGGATTGACTAGTGTGTCACTCTCACTCATTTTCTGAATCGCTTTTAGTGGACCATAGATGAAGGCAGTGTACACCCTGAACAGCTCTCCAAACCGTCACAGGGCCACTAGTGTATCAGAGCTGTTTTATTTGGAAAAGAAAAAAAAAAGTCTCAGACCACTTTTAAGATGTTATTTAATGTGTTTGCTCAAATTGAATGTTTGTGCTAAACACTGTGGAGTAACATATCTAGAACAGATCTTTGCAAGCCTGACTCACTGTATAAATTTTTTTAATCCTAATAACTACTTAGAGCTTGAAATGCTTTAATTTCTTTATTTGCTTCCAGCAGTTTCAGAAATCCTTTAAACACAAATATGGGTAGAGAAATACTTTCATGTTTTTTTTTTTTCTTCTCACATTTGTTTCCCCATTTCTATAATCTGTGTTGTGGATTTTTTTTTCCTGCACTGTTTTTTCCATCAAACCTAAAGTACTCATAAAAATGGCTAGATCTGTGGGTCCTTTGCCCACTGTTGGCTGAGATTGGCTTCAGCCACCCTGTGATTCTAGTAGGATTTAAATGGTTTTGCAAATGAGTGAGATGAGTGCTCAAAGTCTGACGTCAAAGTGTGCCACATGGAGCTCACCTGCCACTGTCAAGCTTAATAATGCATAAATAATGGTTTTGATTTACAGTGTGCCATGGTCACTGTTTCTGAAATCATAGAAATTCAACAAAATTCCGTTTAAAATTAAAACCATGTTATGTTATATGGCCTTCACTACCTTCCCCATTATTTATCCCTGAAGACAGAGGCACCAGTTACTAAATAACCTCAGAGAAACTGGACACTCTGCCAGCAGTGGCCCTGTAAGTATCACTCAGGTTTTGTCAGGGGGACGCTACTTGAGGGTTGGGGGCACGTATGTGTTATGTGCGGTGCCGAGCACTGCAGTGTTCTGTCACACAAACTGACAACCTGTAACTTGTAAACATATTGGGCTGCCATTTAATTTTTGCCTATTTCATACCAGGGAGAGAGGAATAGAATCAAAGAAAGATGCTCTCCAACGAGCAGCTGACCCACTTATAGAAATGGAAAGCATAAAACAAATTGGAAGGAGTGTGGAATTCTGTAATGTATTCTTACTGCCACCTGGTGGCTGCCATTTGCTATCGCTAGTGCTTTGGGACAAGTTTATCAGATAATGGATCTGAGGAGTCATGTTCATGTAGGTATATTTTTGGCTATCCTAATGCTGCTTTCCAATTGATCCCTATACAAGTTGCATGTGTTTATTTCCGTGTAATATCTTGTAACAGTTAATATTGACGTTTAACGGACCAAGTTTTTATTTCTCAACCCTATGTTAATCATCTTGTAAATATGAGGGATCGTTATGCGACATTACCCCTAATGAACTACTTTCCAATACAGAATTCAGAAAACCAGTAACAGCAATTTCTAACCACTGTTATGCATTCTTTGCAAAAAGCAGTTAATGACAGAACGGAGTCTTGAACATGTGAGATGCGCACACAAACACTGTCGCAACATGTCCACAGACTAGTGCTAGGTGTCTTATTTAATTAGGAGAATTAGAAGGAAGGGGTAATAAACATTCTTTCCGCAGCTTTCACTCTTCTAATGCAAAATATCCATCTTGAAGTTTACAGTCAGAGTTTTGAGGTTCACCGTATAAGTGAGGAATCTGACATCAGAAAGTGTTCCAGTTGGTTTCTGACTGGGGATCTCCTGGCAACAACAAAGGTCCTCCAGTGTAGTCTGCTCTGGGTCAGCTTCTGGATGGTTCCCCACAAGTGTTTCATGGTTGTCAGTTCTCCTTCTACAGTGTGATGCCAGGTGCATCCTGTACAGATCATAACCTTGCCTTGGCCAGAGGGCTTGCAATCTCGCTGACCCTGAGAGCTGACGGGAGATCGGTTCCCTGGTTGGGTTACCCAAGTCAGGAAGGAGACCAGACTATGATTGTTTGGGCACAAGGCATACAGTTCTACCCATTTAAATCATTGTTACAGAAATTGCAGCAGCTTGAGGAACTTGAGAGCCAGTCAGAGTGCAGCTTTCAGCATTCTGAAGGCTGTTGCCTGGAAAGTGTACAGCAAATGTCAGACATGAGGCTACCATATGAAACTTTCATTACTCTGTCACAGCATAATAATGGATCGGGAAGTCTCCTGTCATGATGTCGTCTTTCCATCTATTGAGGCTATGCTAGTATGTGAACGCGATGTTCAGAGCCAATAACGCTCTTACCTTACCCTGTCATGTGTACTATGTTGGGAGTATGGGGTAGCTGAGGCTGAATAGAGAAGCGTGAAGAGGAAAAAATCAGTAATCTTTATCAGGGAGTTAATTAAACAGTTATACACAGCACTCTGAAATGACACATCTGTTTTTCATTCAGGGTGACCAGAACATTTCCAGCTAACCCAAACATCCAAAACTGGATTCTGATGTACAGTATGTGTGTGAGTGTTTGAGCGGCGTGAGGGAAGAGTGAAGGCAGGCACACCCATCTCTGTGCACACAGTAGCACTCTCACCACAGCAACTAAGTGAGTATGTGTGTCTTGATGACACCAGCCGCTCTCCCACAGCTGAGAGAATGAAACCGAGGCCAGGCAGCACTGAGAGGCCACGGCAACCCAGCACGACTACAGAGCACCTTTTATTGCAGACCTTTTCTCCACTATTCATGTCCACATGGCCAGAATCTCAATTTTAGCTCAAGTGCTCTTCTAAAAATTGCATCCAGTCGCCTAGAAACACTCCAGAGACACTGGAACTCTGAACTTATATGGAGAAAATGAGTTCCTTAGAATTGAAGTCATACATTTCATGCTGGCGAAAAAAAGTAATATGTGGACGAGCTTAATGAAATACGTCCTTGTAAATTTCATCTGAATTTGGTGCAGAGGATAGAACTGAATCAAATCCATGTTATTTGATATTAAACATTTTAAAAGAATAAACAAACCGTGAAGTGAGATTTACTTGGCTAGCATATTTCTATGTGTAGCTAACAACTGAGCTAAATAATAGCACTGTGGGAAGGCTCAGGTTTGAATTTTGCCAGGGTTTGCTAGTTCTCTCCTATCTTACGTGGGTTTTCTTTGGTACCCCAGGTTCCCCCCACAGTCTAAAGACATTAGGGCACTTTAGAATAGCCAGTTGACCTAAAGTGTGAATGTCAATGTGAACGGTTCAGGCCTGAAGTCAGCTGGGATTGGCTCCAGCCTCCCCCATGACAATGAACCTGAATACTATAGATAAGGAATGGAAAACAAGCAAGAACAGGGATAAGTATTCCCAGGTCTGATTGGATAAATTGTTGATTATCAAGTTGCGCTTTTAGCTCCACATACCAAGCTAAACTTTGACATTCTGCAAGCTGGCTCTGAGAACTGCAAGTGAATAACAAATTAATATAGTCAACAATCATATTTTACTTTTTCTTTTATATTTACTTTAGTTATCCGTCAACCTTTTTTGTATCCAGTGTCATACTTTTTGCTGATTATTTGCCAGAAGGTAGCTTTTTGAAAGCAATTGTGAGAACTCTTGAGAGAAAATTTTTCCAAATGTTTAAAAAAAATCAAGACAATGTAATCTGTTTGGAGTCCATGCTGCTCATTACAAGTGCTAATGATCAGCTGAACCATAAACAAAGCATAGCACAGTCCCTCCAGGATTTCGCAGGCTGTTTTGTGATTGTTGCCTAAAATTTAGCATCAAGCATTTTTCATAATAAAACATTGTGATGCATGTTGCAATTTTTCTTTCCAGGATTACCTGAAAATTGCAAAAATAGTGTGCACACATCTGCATCTTAATGTCTTGCGAAAACATAAACAAGGAAGTGATTTATGGTGACATATGGCTCAATGTTTGCTTTGATCCTTGAAACTTGCAATATAATACAATAATTGGCCAAATTTGCAGGAAGGTTATGGTGAAAATTGCAAGGTCACGCAGTAAGCACAGGGATTGGTTAAATTTCTGTGATTTGATGTGATTGCGACATCACATACTCTTGGAGGGAATGATGACTAAGTAGCTTGAGGTAGCTGTACCATACCAAATTTTAGTTAAACACCTTGTTTTTACATTGGTATTTGTGCTTGCAAATACTGCAATTCCATACAGCTAACAAAACACACAAAAAAAAATCAACAAACATTTAGCTGGCAAGGTCAAGAGATTGTTGCTGTGGTTTTACATTTTTGTTTGTCTACTGCCAGCCTATGTGCCAGGAGGATGAGATCTGAGAGTAAATAAACTTTAGGATGAATAATCATTGTGAATTATATTTAAGAATTTGTTGAGTCTGTCTATCCTTTCACCTACCACCAATCAATCAGTCAGGTTTGTTGGTGCAAGTCAACTTACTTCAGCTTCTAAACAAACTTACTTATCCATTTGGACCTGGAGTGAGACATATGGATGCAACTAGCTGTCTTGGTCCTTGAACCTTGCATGGTCTTGGGCAAGGGCAGATGCATGTCCCATGAGAGAACACCTCTAAATCTCTGCTTCCACTGTCCTATGCCTGGTTATTTTTGGCCTGCTGCTTTTCCTTTTGCCTGATGATGTCCATCTTAGGGCAGTTTTTCCAATCCTCTCATTGGACAAGCCATCAGATCCTTCTCTTTTTGATCTCTAAGTACAAGTATTTATAGCCCGATTTCCTCTACAGGTTCTCATTTGAAATCTTTTCTTGCTAGTAGATGTTACAGATCCTTCTCAAACAGCTGTTGTGAAAGTCATTGATTTTGTCCATATCCCCCTGTGTCACTCTTGAACAGTTTGGTCTTCATTATGTTGATATGGAGGCCAACTTTCGTTGTAAAGCTCGAGTCTGTCGTTCTTTCTTTGGAGATGGCTGTGGGTGGGTGATAGAACATCGAGGTCCTCCAGCTGTTCACAAAAGACCACACTGAAGTGGGTTACACACATGTATTCAGCTTTTAAAGGTGGATACATAAATGTGTACAACAAGTGTTGCCCATAACTGAGGCATAGAAATATAGCTGTCAGTTTATTAGCTACACCTATTTATTATTTAATAACAAGCAAATCATGGTTTCTGGAAAATAAATTTTATGGGAAAGAAATTTGCCGCTTTATTAGGCAATAGACAAGCGGACCTGATAAATCTAGTAGAATGGGAATGCATGGCACAAATTGGCATATTATCTCCCTCTCCATTCAATCTTCACAGAATATAGGATGGGAAAACATCATTAACCCTCAGGGTGTGTTTTTATTTATTATTTATTTTTATAAATTTTTTTGCGTATTTATTTATTTTTTTTTTTATAGAAATGGATGCCCCATGGACCGTATAAAGAAATGCAAATTGTGAAATGGACTGCTTTTGAAATACCCATGATATCCTGTATTTATCTAGATCAATTTATTTATGGAAATACTCAGACACAGTCCATAAACATTGCTCCGTTTTGTGTGCAAATTAAAGATGACTAGCATGTTAAGGTAATTCAGGTCTTATTTTGGTTTTAACACATCAATCATTTTGAACACTTTTGTCCTGCTGATACTTTCACATCAGAATTCGGCACAAAATAAATAAGAAGCTGTACGTGCCCTGCCCTGCCCTGCCAAAACGCTCACTCCAATATTTTACTGGAGCGCCTTTAGCCTTGATTACAGAGTCTAATCGCCATGGCAAACTACAAGCTTATCTTACATCAAAGCAGTTTATTTTCGTCCAGAGTTGGGTTTATTTTTCACTGACATCTCATATTGACAACCCGGAAAATCAAACCACTTCGTAAAGTCTTCTCCAGCACAGAGACTTTGAATAGGGTTTAAGGTACCCATTCACTAGTCAATAAACCTGTGTGTGTGTTATCTTCTATAATCAGTTCATTTTGGCTGAATACAAAGGTTTCTTGATGAAACCACCCCGGCTCACAGGCTTATCTCTTATTCACATGTTTTGTTTTGTATTTCGGTTTGCTTACAATAACAAGACCACGTAACTGGAGGAACTATCTTGATAACTTTGCAGTACAACACCAATTTGTAGAAGGTGGCTAAAATTTCAGTTGTTAAGATACAAAGCATAAAATTTCAAGAGAAATAAAAATGGCAATGTTTACTAATATCATAGAACCCATTACCCCAGGCTTTCTGTTAAAGCGGGTGCACTCGCGCTCCTTCGCACTCGTAAATTACGATTTTCGAGCGTTATTATTCGCGCTCTTATGTTAGGCACTTATGTTAAGAAAGTTGTACACTAACTTCTTAACAGACATTAGTAGTCATATGTCATTAAAAAATCATACCCCAAAGCATCTTTCAGGGAGCTTTTCTTGGAGTGTGAAGAGCTCTCCATGCTAATGACTGGAGTGTGATTGATAGCACTCAGAAGAAAATCTTATGAAAAAGCCTGTTACCGGGATCATTAATGCTCACAAACAGGAGTAAGCAAATGGTTTCAGAAAGATATTGTGGCCGATTCTGTTTTATTTCCAAGAGATAACATGTATTTCATGTTTATGTAACATGCCAGCTAAGTGAGTGGGCCTCTTAAAGGTCAGGACTCTGTGGTGCTACTTCATGTGTGAAAATGATTGCTCATGCTCCCTGAAGCACTCTTTCATTGGTCATTTAGTACACTCAGGTAGGCGACTGATTTTGTTTTTTTGCCACATAGTCTTTCCGAGCCTCGTCGTGATCAACTGAAGCGACCCCATATCGTAACATTGCCTCTGGAGGCTTGAACACTATTCACTATGGGTTCATCATATCATGCACTTCTCTTTTCACCTTGATACGCTCTTCACTCAGATGTAGAGTAAATCTGGACTCATCAGATCACCTGCCGTACAATCATTGCTAGAGAGCATAAAGATTTGATTTTGAAGCAAAGTAAAACCGATAATTTTAATTGTTCTCACTAAAAAGTGGTTTTCTTATGAACAGACTGCTGTTTATTCTCACTCATGTGAATTCTCATCACATAGTCCATTCTGACAGGGTTATTATTTCACTATTAAACATAGGCATGAATTTAACTTTGTTTATGATTTGATTTCACGAAGCATTTATGTGATCTATCTTTATCTGATTAAAGACAGGATCTTTTTCTGACCATGTGTCTTGCGTTGTCTTCATTCCAAGTTGCCAGTAATCTTGGTATCCTTTTTTTTTTTTGCTTTGCAATTAAATTTTTTGACCCTTCTGAAACAGAGTGACTTCTTTTTCCACAACCGCAAGTTATGTCTTCTGACAGGCGGTTTAAGAAATGAAGCTACTGTTCGCTGCATCAATTATAGTAATGGGACTTGTTTCCAGATGAAATATATTAATCACTGAAAGTGAAATGAAAGGCAAGCCTTCCAAACTCTCCTGTTACACATGAAAATATGTATATTTCATTATCAGCTGGTTTTTACTTACATTTCTGAAGTTGCAAACTTTTGATTTCCAAGAGTGCAACAATTTTAATAAAAGGATGTGAATCTCCCCGTTCATATAGGACAAGTTAATTGCAATAATAAAAGTATACAGATAATAAACTAACAAATCAGATATAAACTAAATAGCGTGCAAGTAAAATGAAACTATGCACTTCAACAATTCATTTGATTCCATTTACATGCATTAATTCAATTCAGTTTTATTTGTATAGTGCGTTTTACAATTGACATTGTCACAAAGCAGCTTTACATAGTAAAATTAAATTTGGGAGGATTCTAATTTTTTTTTTCCTCTACAACCCCCTACAACTACCCCCTTAAAACAAGCATTCCCTTGTACGAATAAAAGAAAGCATAGCACACCATTTATTCATATACAGAAGTTTTATGTATTGCTGGCAGAAGAACAAGATGATCATGCGACTTTTTGCATTTAAGAGTAATTGCTGGTGGGGGTTTTTTTGTTTGTTTGTTTGTTTTTTTTTACTCTTTGATATTTGCTTATTATGCAAAAAACTGTTAAATGTTCCTTTGTCTGTGCAGGACGTGGACTCTTTGCGGCACTCCTGAGTATTTAGCTCCAGAGGTGATCCAGAGTAAAGGTCATGGACGGGCAGTGGACTGGTGGGCACTGGGGGTTCTCATTTTCGAAATGCTTTCTGGGTGAGTACACGCACACGCGTGCGCACACACACACACACACACACACACACACACACACTTGAACAGAGTGAATTACATGTGTTACATATGAATTAGAGTTTGTAGTCCTTTCTTGCCTCAATGCTACTATAGCGTTTAAAGTAACACTGGCTCATTAAACTGAAATACTGGCACAATGTTATGTTAACCACTAGATGGCAGCACTTATCCACAATTTCTTAAAAACCTAGCTGAGACAAATGTGGACAAACTTTTTTTTATTTTTTATTTATTTTTTTAATGAGAAATGACACAAACATTAGCCGGAACGGCTTAGTGAACCAGACACATCTGGCTGTGTTCAATGTCTCGCAGACTGAAACAATTTAGAAATGTTGTTATATTGAAATCATGATTCAAACAATCCCATACAAGTAAAATATACCAGGATGCACTTCCATTAGTCTGACTGTAACAGGGTCTGTTATCGAGCACTCGCTCACTTTCTTTCTCAGCCACACCCTGACAATACATATTCAGTGTGTTTACTGTGAATATTATGTGCATTATTGGCTACAACAGCAACTAAAGGTTTATTTCATTCTTTATCAAAACATTTTAGCTATTGTTCCTTTAGCATGAAGATACATAATTTGTTGTATGTACAATGATTTGTCATAAAGTGTCGTCTCTCTCTCACACACACACACACACACACACACACACATTCACCTTTGATCAGTTATATAGTTAATTTAATACAAGCAATGGGCTACGTAACTGAACACAAATACTACCCTGACAACACAGGAGATGTGGGTCCATTGCAGCTGTTTTATAGCTCAGGACAGATGTGTCCCCTGTCATCTGGCTTGGGTTTATCTGTTTAGCAAAAATGATTTAATAATTTAGGAGCAGTGTGAATAGAACAGCTGGTACAAAAATAACAAAGCCGGTGCATGTTGTAGACTAGACTCTAAAATACTGACAAACAATTTCACTGTGTTGTATACTCTGAGCAGAAAGCGTTCTGATCTAGAACCCATTATTTTTCTTTTCAATGGAACCTGAGATTTTATTTAGAAACTTGTAAAAAGAGTCAAAAACATTTACAGCTAGTCTTGTAAGAACCTAAGTGATAAATAGTAAACCACTGCGGTATCAAATCCATGCCGTATCTTTAGCCCAAGTACAAAGGTTTACACAATTTCTTCTTCCTTGAGTCACGATTTATTTTTTAATTAAGATTTCTATCAAAGGTAAGTTCAATAAGTACTTGCATCCTTCTATTTGATTCATTTGAAGTGTGTAGTGATGTCTGCTCAGTATTTAATATAATCTTGTAAACAAATACTGGACTTGCATTTTATTTACAGAAAATGCTAGCTACTTAAATTGTACTTTCAGTAATTCTCAGATGAAGCATCATTAGATGTTTTGCCCTGATTGATTAATGCTGGGTGAAAATATAATTCTGCACATCCTGGTCATAAATGCTTATGTTGTTTCTTAAACCTGACCCCCCAGACACTATTGTAAATGTCCACCCATGACCACTGGACATGCCTTCACAACACAAGCTCTTTATTTTTGGCTGTCCAGCTGGGAAACCCAGTAGTACTAATGTTGTCTCTGCTCTGAGATCCTCCCCTGCTTATTACACTCGTACGAAGATGAATTAGCACTATGCTTTTCTTGGCATGAAAGATGTTTTTTCAGAAAATGTAATACATTTAGCAGCCAAACATAAATGATCCTGTCTAATTGTCCCTACTGTTCCATAACATACTTCAAAATTATTATTATTTTTTTAAACAAAAAACTTAAAATCCACGGTTGCTCTGTATCTAGGTTCAAATATCATCCACATGTAGGTCTCTCCAAATGTTTATGATTTTTTTTATTATCATTGAACAAATTGTTTAAACAGTATGTATGAATTGATGGAAAAAACATTTGAACTGCCAGCTTAATGGCCTGAAAGGTAACTAGGGTCCTGAACCTTTTGAATTGAAATACCAATCAGTTTGGCTGTGGGTTTGACCTGCCCTGACATACAGCCAACACACACATTTTTATGGGTGTTGTATAATTTGGTTCTTGATTTTAATTCTTCTGGTCCTGGGTACTTAAACAGAAATATCTTTGAAGACCCAACATTGGACTGCTTTTTGGACATTTTACAAGCACTCTGCCATTGTTATGTTTGTTTTTCTCACTTGGTCCCAAATTTGCAGATTAATTGCCTGTGGATTAAAACAAAGGTTTGAGGCCAAACACGTTTTAAACGTTTGGGTCTTTTTGTGAAGCTTGGTCTGCTCCAGAAAGCCATCTTCTGGCTGGCTGTCACACCCCTCTGTGGCTGAAGTACAGCAGAGAGGCGGATGCTTTGCTGCAGAACTATACACTTTATCGTAAAGTCTGGGCACAGATACCAAATCACTGCTCAATAATTAAAGCAAGCAAACTCAGGGAAGACAGAAACTTCACTGAGATGCTGTAGCTAAACAACACAAGATGTTGAAGCTAAACAACAACACGGGATGCTGCCATCATCTGCAGAGAGAAAACTTGCATACGCACAATGACTGTTGGTACCATTTACGTCTAATGATTCTCACAGAGTCGCACTTTGGGTGCATTTATATGGTTCTCTGAACAGCCACTTAACGACCGGCACATGCAGCCATTCACCGGTGTTTCCGCAATGCTCACTAAGCCTCCTGGGATGAATTGTAGGCGTGCTGCACTTCTGTCTTGTAAACACGGAAGCTCTAGAAACAAGACTTGTGCACAAGAGACAAGCAGAACTGTGTAGAATATGGTGGGAGTCAAGAGGAGACCCTGACACTGGTTACTGGTCTACAGTACTGGAAAGCTCTGAATCCAGAGCTAAAATAATCCATGGAGGCTTCAGCCCAACATGTAAAACATGTATTTAATTACGTTACTGGAATCTGGATCCGGAAAAAAGTCATAAGACTTGGGAAGATCCTGGCAGGATTCCTGTGCTGAATACACACCTAAACACTCTCGATGTTTTTGGGGTCTTTCAAGGTTTCTAAAATGGAGATCCTGAAGATGGATACCAACCTAAATGTTCCCATGATTGTAAAAAGTTCTTGAAACCCAAAGTAGATCTCGGAAAACAGTAAATCTTCTGTAAATCCACCTGTAGAGGAAATCTGATAAAGAGATCCTGAAACCACGCTACCGCAACAGAAACCCATCTATTCTTTGAAGCCTGTTCAAGTTCCTGTGGTGGAAACCCACCTTAAGGTCCATTGTGATGAAAACACACTTAAAATTGAAATCCTGAAAAGCCTTCTTCCAGGAAAAACCCCACCTAAAGTCTCAGAGCTCCTGAACAATTTCCTGTACTGGAAACCAAACACATTTCTGTGATCATCAGAAGCTTTTTGTTGTGAGAATGATCCTTCAGATTTTTTGGGGATCTGGAATGGGTTCCTGTGGGGAAAACATCCCTGTTGCTTATCTGATTATACAGTCCGCGAAACACATGAGTTTTGGTCTTGGCGAAAATTTTACCAAGGAGGTGTCCTGGAATAACCTGCACACATCATATCAACCTGGAGAGGCTCTCCTTACTGCTTGTGCAATAATTTACATCCTAAAAATTGCAGAAAGTCAATTAATTACTCACAGCTGTTAGAACCAAAGAACAGCTTTAGTGGAAATGATGGCGTCATTGTAGAAAAGCAAGATGTGTTGATTTTTTTTTATGGCTATAATATATCCAGACACAGAAAATGAAAAAAAAATAATAATTTTTTTATGTCCTCTGGTATATTAAAAGGATAGGCTCTGAGTGATTTATTAAGACTATTAAGATGCTGTATGGATTGATGTTGCAAAAGATGCAATCAAGCTTACACTCAAGAAACCAAGAGCAGAAGGTGGCTGATCCCATTTCAAAGCTGGTGTTCTACTATTGCCTATAATGGCAATACATTTAAGAATCTATATTATCTGTTTAATTTGTTTATTGAACACGAATTGGACCAATTTGTGCCTCTTTTTGTAGCAGTAACTTCAGCTCTGCCATCTGACCTTTCTCTGTTCTAAATGTGCTTTACAGCTTCTCCCAGACTACTACGTAGTGGAAAAAGTGAGACCCGTCCGTCTCACTCCCCAGCCTCTTTAGCAGTGTTCAGTTCAGTGAGACAGAGACCCACTCTTGGCCCTTGGCCTTGTTTCCAGTCCTTTAGAAACAACACACACACACACACACACACACACACATTTTCGATCTTGCCTCCTCATCCTGCACACACTTCTAGACTCATTCAGGTCTAAGTGGCTCAGAGGGCTTCTCTGTCTCATGTGCTTTGTCAAAGGCCTCATACCAGCTCTTTAGAAATGTAGTGAAAGAGCACTTTCATGGCTGGTGCATTTAGCATGACTGCAGATGTTTTTCTGGTAGTCGGGGTGGTCTTGGAAAAGTGCTCATAGTAAATGAGAGGATTAAAATTTCACCCATTTGCATTGGTGCAATGTTTGCACTGGAGCCATAATTTATGATATGCCTGGGCAGATGCACATCATTTCTCAGTTAAAATTGGAACTAGATTTGGGTGTCTTTGTCAGTTCCAGAGAAGGAAGCATAGTTAATTTAATAGTTCCTGACCGTCACAGTTAAGAAAGCGTAACCGCTTTTTATTTTGGGTGCAGTGAAGCAGGTGTGGAGTCTATAGCTGGTGATCCCATGAAAAAGTGTCCTGTGTGTCAGTCCAATTCTTTAAAAAAATGTGTGGTCTGTGTACCTTAGTTCAGGTCTAGGAGATGTGGCCTTGGTGCATCAGGTTCAGTTTAGGAGATGTGGCTTCGGTGGGTCAGTTTGGGTAGAGGGGGGAGTTGTCTTGGTGCATTAGGTCCAGTTGAGGAGGTGTGACCTTTATGCCTCAGTTGCAATAAAGGTGTGGCCTCAATGCTTTAGTTCCAGTTTAGGAGGTGTGGCATCTGTTCCTTAGTTCCAGTAGTGGAGATGTGGCCTCAGTGCGTCAGATCCTGTTAGAAAAAGTGGAATAGGTATGACCTCTAGGTTTGACAGTTTTTGTAATGGAGGGGTGGCCTCAATGTGAGTTTTGATGCCAGTAAAGTAGTATTGTCTGTATGTCCTTTTCAGTCTCAGTGAAGGGGTGTGGTCTATGGGGGCTTATAGCTTCCAGTGGAAAAGGTGTAGCCTGTATTATTTCTAGTGAAGGGGTTGTGGTTTCTTTGGCATTCAGTCTCCATGAAGGAGGATGGTCCCTTAGCCTGCTGTTTTCAGTCAAGGACTCTGAGTTCTTGTGGTCCTTATTGCCTTTCAGCTCCAGTTAAGGGGTTCTAACCTTTTGCTGACAATCTTACCCTATCAGTCCGTAACGGGAGAGCTTAATCTCTAAACACCAACTGGTGTGTGTTTCAGTCTGGACTGGCTTTTAAGAGTAGAGCTATAATAATAATAATAATGAGTAGTTTCACACTGTCTCTAGCGAGAAGTTTGCTTTGATGCTAAACTACCTTCAACGGCACTCACGTTAAGTGCTTCCACCTGCTGCTCTTGCCGGAGCCAACTGTCAACATGTGTTAAGTCCGTGCGTTTTCAAGCTTATTATACCCTTAAATGCAGGTGTAATAGCACAGCAGGTTGCTGTTTTTTCGTTCCAAATTTTGGAAAAGGACAGAGTTGGACATTGCTGTCCACACTTACTCTGTTTAGTTCCTCTTTATATTTCTAATACTCTTTGTGATTTTCCAACACCTGTGGCATTAGAACACTGAAAAGTATGTTCAGTGTTGCATAACCCAAGAGATTTAATTTCTTTCTACTCTGTATCTTTAAATGACTTAAAGTCTCATTGTTTCTTTCCATTTGTCATCTATTGGCTTTCACATTTGCTTTGTGTCGGCAGCCCACTGCTGCTAAATCCATTATTGTAACTAAGCTGTATGACCTCACACAAACGCCCCGCAATGAGAGCCTTAAAAACCCATGAAACGAGTGTCTTTTCCAGAACGGTGCTGATGTACATTTATCATTAAGGATTCTTTTTATTGGACACTATCTAATCCAAGCATCCTAATCCTGATTGGGGTAGTGGTGGTAGAGTGCTGGATTACTGATCCCACGGTGATCCCACGGCCATGTCTCTCACGGTCTATGGTGAGAGGCATGTAAATGAACCATTGCTGATTTTCGTCAAGAGTATGTCATCCAATGATTTTATTTATTGTAGTATGAATTTAGCAGGGCTATAACAGAAGGGACTGATGTTTGTAGAATTGGGTGAGCTGGATTCGAAAGCTGCGTAGTTGCATGTAAAAAGTATTCATCTGTCTTGAGTAAAAAAGGTCAGGTCTGTACGTCAAGTCAGAAGTGGCAGTGGTGCCTGTGCATTACTGATACGAAGAACAAGGGTTCAAGCCCTAGTACCACCAGGGTTCCACTGTGGGGCACTTGAGCAAGACTCTTAACCCTCAATTTGTATGTCTGTTATAACACAGCTGGACATTGGAGGGCATTGTACAGCAGATTTAATTAATGGACCCAAGAAATACTTTTGAAACTGAAACAGCCTCAGCTGCCCTAGAAAATTTGTCCAGATTTTGGTTGTGTACCTGTTACGTGATGTATAAGATGGGCTTTAATTTCCACCAGGTGATCTATTTATTTCAGCTAAGTGCTAATATTTTCTGTTACCATTACACATTAATGTACAGTAGGTTAGGTATGTGAAGAGTCCACGTGTTTCATGGCACATATCACACAGAAAGCAAGAGCGGGTCACACTGATGAACAGTGAGTGCCACCCTGTCCCTTATTTGACCCCTTATTATTAAATAGGTATATAATGAAGGAAATTGGGAAACACTAACAGGAATGCCAAAAGCAGCATACTGGTACCTTTGTCAGCACTGTCTCTGACAGCGAGATGGTCCTTGATATAAACGTCACGACGGACTATGGCCTTTCTGCAACATGTTACCTCCCACAGTACAAATCTCATTAGGTCCACTGGCTACTCTGAATTGCCTTTAGCTGTGGGTGTGGCTGTGGTTATGAATAGTTGTATGGCTCTGCGTGAGCCCCATGATGGACTGGCAACCTGTTCAAGGTGTAACCCCACCTCTTGCCCCAAAGTTGGCTTGGCTTCAGCTTTCCTCACAGCCTGTCGTATAAGCGGATAATGGATGGATAGATGGTTGGATGCTAAGATAATTGTGAGAGATAAAATGCCAGAATAATTGACAGAGACAAAAAAAAAAACGTCTTCCAGCAGCACGAGGCAGTAAAAGAATTACGGGCCCATTAGACTCTAAATGGCTTTGAATACTAAATTTTTGGGGAAAAATCAGGTTTGAGGTTAAATTTGACAGTTCTAATATTCTAATAAATTGTTAAGTAGTATTTTGTGTGTGTGTGTGTGTGTGTGTGTGTGCGCGTGTGTGAGTGAGAGAGAGGGATTGGGTGTAAATGCTAATGCTCACAGGGTAATGACCCAGTCAGCCCTGGAGAAACCCCCAGACAGCAGAGGGCTCACATTTCTATATATGAAACACACACACAAGAATTACACAAACTAGAAAAAACTTTTAATACATGCACACAAGGTTATAAATACTACTGCTGCAAGAAAAAGTTTTGTCGAAAGACATGCTGGTTTTAGGCGCCAATATTTTTCAGTATTGGAAGATGCATTAACGTAGCCGAGCAACGAGAGACACATCATTCGTTACTCGTCACTGTGTGCAGATTTACTGAATTCAGTCGTCCTGCCAGCAAGACGGAGAGCTCTGCGTTATTCTTCATTACTGCTCCCTCTTTTCTTTTTTAACTGTAACGTGACACGGTAATCTTTTTCTGTAGGAAAGCTAAACATTAATTTCGAAGCAGTCAGGATATTCTGTATTTCAAATCAATTCTAACTGATGGTCCTCCCGTCTACGCTTTACAGCTCACCTTCAATTCTGTGACAATGATGTATTTGCAGGTACCCGCCGTTTTTTGACGACAATCCCTTTGGCATATACCAGAAGATCCTGGCGGGGAAGCTGGAGTTTCCAAGGCATCTGGATTTCTATGTAAAGTAAGCTCTAGCCAAATAATGCAAAGACAAATGAACGAGGATTAATTACACATTCTACTTAACAAGGTGACTAGAAAGGACAGAATGGGCTTGTTCATCACATTAATTCATTTTGTTAATATGCTGTCTTGTTGATGGGTTTGACCCCTGAAGTGTAGTCGGGAGTCCAACACACACTCTCATCAAAATATGCTGCAATCTTATCTGACTACTGCTGATGTGAACCCATTAGCTCAGGCTCGAGACAGCTGCAGCGAAGGAATGCAGAGTCGTGGTCCCCTCCCAAACCCACTTGCACAACCCAACTGCTCATGTGCTATACGTCAGGCTTATGCGTTGTGGAGCGATGACTTGATGGGTGTTATCAGTCATCTTAATACACCGTCATGATGTAAAAGGAAGATTGATCAGACCAGCGGGCGTTCCATTTCATTTCACAGCATTTACTCCTTGCTTTCCTCATAATGTTCGAGCAAGAATAGAGACATTTACAGCAGAGTCATGTACAGAAGACACCCAGCTTTTCCACCTAGACTGGAAGGTTAAAGAAGGTGTTAAAGAATTGGGGATATAAATACATCGCTCTGGAATAATGTGTTCTGCACAAAAAATAAATAAAACAGGTTACATTTTCTATGCCACTTGATCCTAACTCTGTTAGGAGGCCGGGGTACACCCTGGACAGCTCGCCATGCCATCACAGGGTCAACACACACAACTATTTACACTCATGTCAAAGTCCCTGAACTCATTAGCATCACAGTTTCCCTTCATAGATTGTTGGACTTGATAAAAATGGTTTAAGGCACTTAGAAGAACTTCAAACACAGATACAGTCCTTTAAGGCTGCTCTATTTATTTGAGTGGCATTTTGACAGCGTTAAGTAAGCCAGACATTGGTCAGACGAGAGTTGTATGTCAGGAGTGGCTTGGAGAGACAGGATATTACGCAGGAGACAGCTAAGCATCTGTGTGAGCCAAGCTGAGTTAGGCTAAGGTTGTTGCAGATGCAGTAAAGCCGAGGCATTACTCACATCAACTTGACAATGTAATAAGCAAAAGACATACTCCAATCAGCATTTTAATAAGCTACGTGGCCCACTGAGGCTTGAGGAGATGAATATATTCTGGTGAATGCAGTGCAGTATGACAAATGCTTCAATAATTCATGTACATGGCTATATGAAATGTTATCATGATGCAAAACTACGAGTGTGACATCAGAAAGTTTTGTTGCTTTAAAAAAAAAAAAAACAGCTTATTCCAGGGCATAAAAATCATCTTCGTCTTGATGCGATGCAGTACCACCAGTGTTATTTCCTATAACATATCAGGCTTCTGTGTACAATTTGAACATTCTCCCCATGCTTGCATGGGTTTTCTTTGGGTGCTCCAATTTCCTCCTACAGTACAAAGTCGTGCATTAGGCTAACTGGCTGTTCCAAATTAACCCTAAAATTAAAGGGTGAGTGTGAATGGTCTCCAGCTTTCCCAGGAAGGTTTTTATCTCATGACGGATCAGTTTAAAGGAAGGTTTACTTCATGAAAACAGTAAGAAATATTACAATTTTCATATGAAATACTCTGTTAAGAGAAAAACAATGTTACTAAGTTACCAACAAACTATGTTTTCTTGTAGACAACCTATTGCTAAAAATACACTCTCTCCATTACTGTTAGATAGATATCTCAACATAGAACACATATCAGTGTTACACGGTAACACAGTTTAATAGTCTTTCAGTACATGGACCGTCCACTATTCTAGTCCCGGAATGACTATTAATGTGGAAATTATAATAAAATCGAATGAGTGCAGTACGTACACAATCAGATTTCAGAATTCAACAAATAAACAAAATATTATACCATACTTGCTGTTTTATCAGTGAAACAGGGTAAGGACAAAAATAGTTTCATCCATCCTCTATAAATAGTTTTAGTGTTAGATTTGTTTTAAATTATTTTGTGGAAATAAAAATTTTTTTTGGATGATGAAGAGTAGGATTGAGATTTATAACCAATGCTTTAAGCTTTAATATGCTGTCCTAATGTACGTTTCTATTCAGGGATCTAATCAAGAAGTTCCTGGTGATTGATCGAGCGAGAAGACTTGGGAACATGAAGGTAAGAATAATGTTCTAGTCAAAAAATCAGGTTAATTGCATTTTATTCGTAGGCATGCAAGGGATTAAATTGTGATATGGATCTGGGGAAAGCCGCAATGCTTAAATTTTTTACTTTGTAAATTAGCATTACAGAAATATGACAAACAATATCTTTATAATTTAAGTAGCCAACTTTTTGGTACATTTTTAAATAAAAAAATTATTTGGGGTGTGGGGAGATTAAACAAAATTAGCAAAGTTTTGCTTTGATCTACTATATAGTCAACATCAGTTAGTAGTTGTCTTAATCAATGAAATTTTATTTAACATAAAAGCATTTTTCGTAAAAAAGCAGACGGTGTTGTGTTATCTGTATTGTGGTCAAGCACCAAACGTATATATTGTATGTTTTCTTCTTTCTTTTTTTGTATTGTTTTTCTCCATTAAAGTCTATGGCAGTTTAAAGAACACTTGATACCGTCAGGCACTTTATACGTGAAATTTGTCACAGTAATATGAGTCTCAGCTACCTTTATAGCAGTTTGGATTTATGTCACTCAAGCACCACTAATAGAGCAAATTTGTTTACAATAATAACTTCATAATGCAATGGCATAGAAATGGGATATTTTTTTCCCTATTGATTCTTTGGCTGATGATATTAGTTTCCACAATACTGGATTCTCTGATCCATTATGCACAAGCACGTTTGTTAGCAAACTTATCAAGCAGGAAGTGAGTGCATAACTTGGCAAGTATAATGTATTTATACCTTTGTATTTCGAAAATAAATTACCTTAACCTAAGGGAGTGAAAGTAGATTTTCTAAATGATCCTCTAGGTGACTGTAATTCAGAAATTCATAATATTGCTCATACTTTTAAATCGTAGTCATAGCATTGTCATGGTATCCAGCAGTGTTTACCAACCCTGTTCAACTCAACTTTGTCATTCATCTTCATACAGGGTATTGATTGATTTGACACAAGATGTGAATGCGTCTGTCTATTAAAAGAAGATTAAAGTCTATTTATTAGTAACTAGTTTTTGTGTTTTATCTTCGATTATCAGTTCACTTTGGCTGAATACAAACGTTTTCCATCAAAACCACCCCAGCTCACAGCCTTAGTTTCTCTTATCTACTTGTTTTTCACCTTGTTTTGGTTTTGTGTCTGTTTACAATAACAGGACAGTGTATCTGGAGGAGCTCTCTTGTGCTGTGTGGCCAACTTCTTCCCCTCTAAACTGTTATTTCTTTCAAGGCATAAAATAAAAAACTTTTTTGCAATGTAAATAGAATGAAGATGCCTATTGCATACGGCACATAGAATTCTATTAGCTGTCAAAATAAACTGTTACGGCCACACAATGCATTACTCATTTGAATAGAATGGCTTCTAAATCAATCACATTGAGGAAGCGCATGACATTTCTGGAGTGTATAACGTGCTTTCAGAAGTAACCCTATCCAGCGGAGTGGCATCTTGCATCTTAGAGAAATGAAGCTTGCGCAACGCTTTATGTTCAACAAAAGTATTACCTACTTTAACATATTTTAATGGTTAATAATGTTAAATTATAGATGCTAAACAAATTTTGTATGGTATTTAAATTTTTCTTCTAATGAAATATAACATCATTGTGAAACAATTTGTTTATGTGTATTTTGGTGTGGGTGACATCTACAAAACTGCAGCATTAGCATACATGCTTGTTCTGCAAAGCATTTTATTCTATTTAATATCATGTCATCAGTTCGTCAGGATAAGTAATTTTTTCGGAGCTTCACTTTTATGCAGTGCCTAAATCTTTGTATTACCTTGTGCAGGGGTTATTGACACTCATGCACAGGAATAAGCAAATGGTTTTAGAAAGACATTTTGGCCAATTCCATTTTATTTCCCAGAGATAGCACTGTATTTCATGCTTATATGCCTAGTAAGTGAATGGGCCCCTTTTAAAGATTTGCAGTTATGTCTAAGGAAAACCCTTCATGCAGGGAAAGCTAGATTTTCTATCATGAGTAGTATTGAAAACAAATTTTTTTAATAACCTATTTCAGTTTACATGAGTCCCACAAGTAACATTATATTAGTCTCCTAAAAGTAAAAAGGGAGAAAATTTAATTTAAAGATTTTCATTGTACTGCCCAGATATATTGCAGACTTTTCAACAGCTGATATCAGACTTCAAACTGAATTCATTTGGCTTTTATTCACTTGGTTATAGGATACAAGTTTCCAACAACTTGAGCAAAGCACAATGTGAGGAGGTCACGCTTAGCCAGCAGAGTTCTGTTTTTTTTTTTTTGCCAAAAAAAGAACTGATCCACAGTGATGTTGAATGGGTTTTTACAGACTCTTACACATTTTAAAACAAGTTGAACATGGTGCCACTTTTGCACCAACTTGACCTACATTTGCTGATCTGCTATTATAAAATGTATGACGGTGGTGGTGAGTTTAAAAAAAAAAAAAAAAACGATTCAATGTGCCTGGAAAGAAATCTGCTCGTGGTGTACAACTTGGTTGCCTTACAAGATTTCTTCTAGAGAAGTACCACGAGGAGGTTTGAGCATGGAAAGTGTAACAAGTCTTACTTGAGACGCTATCCTCTAGCTGGCCTTCAATCCCCGACAGGGTAAATTAGGGCTGCTTTATCCAGGTGTAGTTTCTAATTAATAGTGGTCATGTTTCAAGTTTCTTTGCTGAAGCAGATTAGACAAGTTAGCGGATGACTTGTACTCTGTCTCGTCGCTGAGGTCATCAGTGCTGGGAAGTTGTTGAACACATATGCATCCATTTCCATTCTCCCCTCAACTGTAGCTGCAGTAATAAATGCACACGTTTGTTCATAGCAAATATGGATTGTCTTAACCACTTTGTAAGTTTTTTTTTTTTTTTTTTTTTTTTTTTTTTTTTTTTTTTCCACTCTCTCCCCGGCCCCTCCCAAAACGTCCAAA